>PVIU01001033.1:0-105300 GCA_004026605.1 Ondatra zibethicus | reverse complement strand
ACCGGGAACGCAGCCCGAGCCCGTCATTACTACAGATTTTAATTTCTTTCTTTATTTCTTCCTTGACCCAGGGGTGGTTCAGTAGTTGACTGTTCAGCTTCCATGACTTTGTAGGCTTTCTGGGGGTAGAATTGTTGTTGAATTCTAACTTTATTCCATGATCCAATAAGACACAGGTGGTTACTACAATTTTTCTGTATCTGTGGATGTTTGCTTTGTTACCAAGTACGTGATCAATTTTCAAGAAGGTTCCATGAGATGCTGAGAAGGTACATTCTTTTCTATTTGGGTGGAATGTTCTATAGATGTCTGTTAAGTCCATTTGATTCATTACATCTGTTAGTTCTCTTATTTCTCTGTTAAGTTTCTTTCTATTTGACCTGTCCATTGTCAAAAGAGGAGTGTTGAAATCTCCTACTATTAGTGTGTGGGGTTTGATGTGCGATTCAAGTTTCAGTAATGTTTCTTTTACATATGTGGATGCTCTTGAATTAGGGGCATAGATATTCAGGATTGAGACTTCATCCTGATGAATTGTTCCTGTTATGAGTATAAAATGTCCTTCTCCATCTCTTCTGATTGATTTTAGTTTGAAATCAATTTTGTTAGATATTAAAGTAGCCATACCTGCTTGTTTTTTTAGGTCCGTTTGATTGGAAAACCTTTTCCCAGCCCTTTATTCTGAGGTAGTGTCTGTCTTTGAGGTTGAGGTGTGTTTCTTGTAAACAGCAGAATGCTGTATCCTGTTTATGTATCCATTCTCTTAGCCTGTGTCTTTTTATAGGTGAACTGAGACCATTGATATTAAGTGATATTAATGACCAGTGGTTGTTACCTCCGGTTATCTTTTAGTGTTTGCGTGTTTCCCTTGTTTTGGTTATGCTGGTGGAGGGGGGAGATCAGATGCCTGTGTTATTGTGGGTGTAGTTAGTTTTAGCTTCGTTGGGTTGCGGCTTTCCTTCTAGTACTTTCTGTAAGGCTGAGTTTGTGGATACATATTGTTTAAATCTGTTTTTAATTGTTTAAAAATTGTTAAAATTGTTTTTAATCTGTTTTAAATTGTTTTCTCCATCAGTGGTGAATGAAAGCTTTGGTGGGTAGTAGTCTGGGCTTACATCCGTGGTCTCTTAGTGCCTGCAGCACATCTATCCAGGACCTTCTGGCTTTCATGGTTTCCATTGAGAAGTCAGGTGTAATTCTGATAGGTTTTCCTTTTTATGTTACTTGACCTTTTTCTTTTGCAGCTCTTAATATTCTTTCTTTGTCCTCTATGTTTTGCGTTTTGATTATTATATGGTGAGGGTTTTGTTTTTTGGTTTTTTTTTTTTTGGATCCAGTCTGTTTGGTATTCTGTATGCTTCTTGTACCTTCATAGGCATATCCTTCTTTAGGTTGGGAAAGTTTTCTTGTATAATTTTGTTGAATATATTTTCTGTGCCTTTGGGCTGGAATTCTTCTCCTTCTTCTACCCTTATTATTCTCAGGTTTGGTCATTTCATGGTGTCCCATATTTCTTGAATGTTTTGTGTTAAGAATTTGTGGGATTTAGTGTTTTCTTTGACCACTGAGTTTACTTCCTCAATAGAATCTTCAGCACCTGAGATTCTTTCTTCTATCTCTTGTATTCCATTGGTTATACTTGTCTCTGTTTTCCTGTTCATTTACCCAGATTTTCCATTTCCAGGGTTTCCTTGGTTTGTGTTTTCTTTATTATCTCTATTTTCCATCTTCAAATCTTGAACTGTTTCCTTCACCTATTTGACTGCTTTTTCTTGGTTTTCTTGGGTTTCTTTGAGGGATTTATTAATTTCTTCCAGCTTTTTGTTTGTCTTCTCCTCCGTTTCTTTAAGGGAATTTTTCACTTCCTCTTTAAGGGTCTCCATCATTTTTATTAAGTAACATTTAAAGTCGTTTTCTTCTATATCTTCTGGGTTAGGATGATCAAGTCTTCCTGTTCTGTGTCTGCTGGGTTCTGGTGGTACTATGTTGCTTTTTAGGATGTTGGAGGAGTTCTTGCATTGGCGCCTTCCCATCTCTTCCTTCAACTCTTATGTCTCTTATGTCCACCAAGAATTGGTGTCCACGGAGCTCGCAGGGAACAATGCATTGGGGGCGGGGTAGATGGCTGTCTAGCCAAATAATTAATTCTTTTAAAATTTCAAGCATTGATTTCAATACTACTGTCATTCAGACTTCTACTAGAATAGAATGGCCCTAAAGGTATACTACTCCAAATTTCAAAAAATAAATAAATACCTACCATGGTCAGGTTTTTAACAGAAACATCTCACTCTTTGCTACCAACTTCTGTATTACTTTTCTATTGCTTTGATAAAATGCCAGAAAAAGAAGAGTTTATTTGGGCTTCTGGTTCCAGAAGTAAAGTCAATAACGGTAGAAGAGGCATGCCTGCCGGAAGCTTAGAGATCATCAACTACAGACATCAAGCACTGGATGATAACTGGAAGCAAAGCCAGGTATCGCCTCTCAAACCATGTTCCTAGTGATGTACTCCCTCCCCCAAGACTCATCTTCCCAAACCCTGCCCAAACAGCAGCACCAACTCAAAGTTTTCAAGTGCCAGAGCCTATGACATATATTTCTCACTCAAATCATCATAGTACTATCCTAAATATATGCTCTTTATTGTCCTCAACCAAAGCATGAATGATGGGGTAAGGAATGAGTTGTGTATCCAGCTCACATTATATTGAAATGCAATACAAAATACAAACACAAGTGAAATTTTCAAGAAAAAAAATTCCAAAGGTGGAATCATACCCTCCAAAATATATAAGGAATACTAAGTAGAACAAATCTACATAGACCCAGGCACCTTCTCTCTTTTTCATGTAAATACAAATAATTTCAATGCTGTTTAAGATTTTTAGTGTTATGTAGTTAAGAATGTATTATTTTACTTTTGAGGACAAGCCATCTACACCAAAATTGATTGTGAAATACTGGATAGGACTTATTCAATTTCTTTAGATTTTTTTGCACATGTAGAAGATGGCATTATATGCCCTGGTTTTCCACAGACAAATATGGGCATTTTTAGGTGAACTTTGGCATACACAGTATAGAGGTACTAATGGGACAACTGTACTAACTTTCCTTGCCTTGTGACAAACAATTTATCTGACAAGAAACAATTTAAGGAGCAATTTATATTGGCTCACTAAGAAGAACACATTCGATCATGGTGGGAAAGACATGGCTTGAGGATCTGTTCACACAGCTTATTACATCTCTGAGGGTTAGGAAACCAAGACTGTGTGGTGAAATACAGCTGGTTTTAACACTCCAGCCCAGTTCTATGGCTCTACATTTGCCATCAAGGTCCCATGTGCAGAAGTTTACACAGCCTCCTAAAACAGATAATGTGTTCAGGCACATGAGCCAGTGAAGAACATTGTAACCAAACCAGTACCACACATTTTCCTCTTGGTCTTGCTTCTTCCTTTTTTACTCTGATGTTTTTCTAGCTCCAATAGGCATGGTGCTAAAAGTAGATGGATAAGAGTTGGCTTCATTTCTGTGTGTGTAATTGGTAGCTTATGTAACTTTTATCTTCATTTTTTCAATATGACTCTGGAATAACTTGCTGTATTTTCGTTTACTTTGATTTTCCTAGTCAAAATTCTTTTCTGCTTGTTTTCTTTTGTTTTTATTGGGCTTTCATGTAGTTATCTTTTAGTTTAAACTTAAAAACTGAAATAAAATGAGCCAAACAAGGATACAGGAAAAGATAAATTTTGATAATGATTTCATGATTTCCTCTTTCTTCCCTCCAATGTCCTGATGTTTCCTCTTATTCCTTCTGAAATTCATGGCCTTTTTCTTTTATCATTCTTGTTACATATATGCGAATGACTATAAATACAATCTGCTAAGTCCATTTAACTTTGCTTGTATGTATACACTTTCAAAGTTGACTACTTGGTACTATTTAACTAAATTAGGGGGGTTTCTCCTGAGAAAGGCAAATTCTCCCTCTCAGAGTCATTCATTACCTGAAGTTCATGAAGCCAGTTGTCAGGAAGGGCCTGATATCTTGCAAGGCAAGATTGCAAAGCATGATTTGGTTGCATGTAGTACATTTTCAAAAAATCATCTAAGGTTGTTCTATGACTGTCTTTAAGTGAATCATTGCCCCTATCTGTTGCTGCCTGGCAACGTATCTACACCTCAGATTCTTCATCTACCAGAAGATATCAGCTAAAAATAGCTCCTTGGCTCAAGCTGAACTTCATTCCAACCTCCCTGTCTATTCCAGGATTTGATCTGGCCGTATCTTGCACAGTTCTTGTGTATACTATGAGTTAGTTCATGTGTGCAGCTGCCCTGCACATCTGTCTGGAAGATGATAATTCCTTGTGCTCATCCCTTGCCTCTTGTGCTCTTCCTGCCTCCTCTTCCACAAAACCCTGAGTCTTGGCGGAAAGGGGTGTGATGTAGATGTACTATTGGGAACTGAGAATTCCACACTCTCCATCCCTGGGCTCCAGCATCATGTGGGACTCTGCATAAGTCACCTTGTACAACAAATATAATCTTCTCTGATGAGGGCGAAAGACACATCAATCTGTGGGCACACGGGCATGTCACTAGGAGTTCATGTACTACTATATAATACTGTGTCCATTTAGCAGAATAATAGCATCAGGTTCTTCACTGGGGGCTATGACTAGCTTGTCTAGCCACAGGTTCTTGCCCTGATAATGGTGCCAGGTGTGGGCTTCATCCTGTGGGATGGGACTTAAATCCAATCAGAAAGTTGTTGGCTGCTCCCATTATTTTCGTGTCATTTTGCTCCAGTGAGTATGTCTTGCCAGTCTCGTCATTATTTTAGCTCACAGGGCTCACAGCTGGTTGAGGTTGGCATGGTTACATTTCATGTCTGGTAGGATGCATATCACCTTCCAGAACTGTGAAAGCTAGCCCATAGGGATGAAGCTTCCAGGCCAGCACCTGCTTGATTCCTCCATATCAGTGACTGGAGGACTTTCAGCAATGGTGTCTTACTCTCAGCTTCTATAAGGTAACCAATAGCATTGTCAATAACCTGTAAATCTTGGACATCTACAGGACTTCTCTGGCCAAAAAGAGATAACTATTCCTAACACTGGGATTATAGTTTGTTGACCTATAGTGTTCTATATAAGTGACTATAATTCCCTTTTGACCATGCATGTATGTATGTATGTATGTAAATACTATGTATAGTTCAAGAAGCATGTACATTACTAAGTCTTCATATGACTTATTTAAAAGGTCTTTTGGGTTATTATCTATCCCCATATTCTTTCCTCTACCCTGTCCATCTATTTTCCAATCCAATTTAGTTCTTCCTATTCCATTATTTATCTTTGACTCTTTATACCATTGTGTTTGCTCTCCCCTCCCCTGAAATCCCCATTTCCCATTACTAAATTTTCTGACCTCTATGGATATTACAAATAAAGCATACATCTGAATATTTGAAGTGGCATCCACAAATGAAACCTAACATGTAATATTTTTTGAGTCAGTACAACCTCATTCTGACTGACTGTTTTCAACTCTATCCATTAACATGTAAAATTTATATTTTGTTTTTTAATTTTAATTAAATTTTTAATTAAGGGCTTTGATGGAAACATTCCATTTAGGACTGAGTGCTTCAAAGTTTCTCACTCTATGTATATCATCCAGTTGTGAGTCAGTGTGTTAATTTCCATCTTCTCTAGTATGGGTTGAGCAAGGCAGTGCTCCGTGGTTATAGCAGAATGTCATTAGGAGCCATCTTACTGCTATGCTCCTTTAGCAGAATAATAGTAGCAGGTTTTCCCTAGTTCTGTGACCTAGTTAGCCTCATGTTCTTGGCCATTTTTGCAATGTCAAGCATGGATTCCACTCATGGATTGGGTCTTAAATCTGATCAGAAAGTGGATGTTTATTCTTATAACATTTGTGCCACTATTGCACCAGTATATCTTACAGGCGAGTCATGATTGTAAGTAGCAGGGATTGTAGCTGGGTGATATTGATAATCACTTTTCTCCCCTAACAGTCTTCAGAGTAACTTCTAGTCCACGAAGTTACTGGTGGTACTGCTGGTCAGTACAAGTGAAGCTTCTAGTTAGACACCAGCTAGATTCTCAATGTTCAATGACGTAAGTAAGTACATCTTCAGCCATAGGGCCTTACCATCAGGTTGTGGAGAGCAACCAAACCTTGCAAATAGCCTGTGATGGGACCCCTTTGGCCAAGGAGTCAACAAGATGTGGCAAATTCCTAGCACTGTGGGTTTTACTTGGTGGCATAAGATGTCTATATGGGTTATTGTCTCCTCTACTATTTGGGGACTTTATTTGTATTCTTTTCACATATGTATATGTTTTAGAAGCTTCTATAATAATAGGTTTCCATGTGGTCTTTGAAGTGTCCCATAGAATTAGATGTTTCTCCCTATATTTCCTCCTTTACCCTTCCCTTCCATCCCTTTCCTTATTTATCCTCATATTCTAGTTTCCTCTTTCTCTCTCCATAACAATATATTCTATTTCCACTTCCTTGGGAGATCCTCTCTTACTCCTTAGATCCTTACTGGGTACCTAACTTCTGTGGTTTCTTAAATTACAACACACATATTAAAGGCTTAAAAGCTAATGTTCACACATGAGAAAAAGCATACATTTGTTTTTTGGGGCCTGGGTTACCTCATTCGGGATGAATTTTTCCTAGTTACATCCATTTACCTCTAACTTTTATTATTTCATTTTTCTTAATAGATTAATATTATCCCACTGTGTAAGCATACCACATTTTTATTCTCCATTCATCAATTGTTGGACATCTAGGCTATTTCCAATTTGGGGCTACTATTAGCAGAGCAGCAATAAGCATGGGTGTGCAAGAATATCTGCAGTAAGATGTATGTGCCCAAGAGTGATATAGCTGGATCTTGAAGTAAATTGATTATCAGCTTCCTAATAAACCACTACACTAATTTCCATAGTAACTGTGCCAGTTTACAGTCCCACCAGCTCTGAATAAATGTTACCATTTCCATGCATTCTCTCTAGCACGTACTGACATTTATTTTATTTATCTTGGCCAATATCACTGCAGTAAGATGAAATTTCAAAGTAGTTTTAATTTGAATGTTCCTAATAGTTAAGAATGCTGAAAACATCTTTGTTTACCAGTCATTTGTGTTTCATCTTTCAGTAGCTCTATTTCTATAGCCCATTTTTAGTTGAGTTCTCTCTTTTCTTTTCTTTCTTTTTTTTTTTTTGTTTGTTTTTCGAGACAGGGTTTCTCTGTGGCTTTGGAGCCTCTCCTGGAACTAGCTCTTATAGACCAGGCTGGTCATGAACTCACAGAGATCTACCTGCCTCTGCCTCCCTGGATTAAAGGCGTGCGCCACCACTGCCCGGCGAGTTCTCACTTTTCTTAAGGATCAGTATTTTTAGTTCTTATATGTTGTAGATAATAACCTCTATCAGATGTATAATTGGTAAGGACCATTTCCCATTCTGTAGCTTACCACTTTGCCCAAATGATGGTGTCCTTTGTCATACAGCTTTTCAGGGTCCATGAGGTTCCATGTATTAATTGTTAGTCCTACTGCCTGGGTTATCATCAGTGCCATGGTCACAAAGTCCTTTCCTCTGACAATGAGTTAAAGTTCATTCCCTGACTTTCTCTAACATCATGGCTCTTATGTTGAGGTCTTTGATACATTTGCTGTAGAGTTTTGTGCAAAGTGGGTCTATTCTCATTCCTCTCCATACAGTAATCCAGTTTGACCAGAACCATTTGTTGAAGATGTTATCTCTTCTCCAGGGTGTACTTTAGGGTTCTTTGTAAAAAATTGGGTTTCATAGGTATGTGAATTAATGTCTAGATCTTCAGTTTAATTCCATTGATCAAAGTGTTGATTTTCATGCCAATACCATGCTGTTTTTATTACTATAGTTTTGTAGTACAACTTAAAATCTGGGATGGTGGTAGCTCTAGGAGTTCTTTTATTATTTAGGACTGTTTGAACTATCCTGGAATTTTTGTGTTTCCATATAAAGTATATAAAGTTCCATATAAAGATTAATTTTTCAATTTCTATGAAGAATTGTATTAAAATTTTGATAAGGATCACAGTGAATCTGTAGATTGCTTCTGAATGCTTCAGTTTCTTTCTTCAATATCTTAATGTTTTTATAATACAAGTCTTTTACTTGCTTGGTCAGAGGTAACCACAGATTTTTCTTTTTTGAGAGTATTGTGAAAGGTGTCATTGTCTGATTTCTTTCGTGCTGTTTGTCATTTGTGTATAAGAAAGCAACTGATTTTTTGTGAGTTAATTTTATAACCTGCTACTGATGAAGGTGTTTATTAGCTGTAGAAGTCTCCTGGTGGAGTTTTTAGGGCCACTTATGTATACATCACATCATCTGCAAACAAAGATACTTTGACTTCTTCCCTTCCTATTCGTATCCCCTTGGTCTTCAATTGTCTCATTGCCTCTAGCTAAGACTATATTGACTAGGTATAGAGAGAACAGACATCCTTGTCTTGTTCCTGATTTTAGTGGAAATGCTTTTAATTTCTTTCTGTTTAGGGTGATACTGGCTGTGGGCTTGCTATAAATTGCCTTTATTATGTTGATGTGTGTCCTTTGTTTATGTAGTCCCTCTGTGACTTATATTATGAATGGATGTTGGACTTCAACAAAGTCCTTTTCTGTATATAATAAGATGATCATGTGAATTTTGTCTTTCAGTCTGTTTATGTGGTGGATTACATTTGTTGATTTATGAATTTTAAACCATCCCTGAATCTCTGGGATGAGGCCAACTTGATCATGGTGGGTGATCTTTTCGCTGTCCTCTTGGATTCAGTTTGCAAGTATTTTATTGAAGATTTTTGTATCTATGTTCATGAGGGATATTAGTCTATAATTTTCTTTTTTATTTTTTGGTTGGGTCTTTGTGTGGTTTTTGTAAGAGTGGCCTCATAAAAGCAATGAGGAAATGTTCCTTTACTTCCTAATTTGTGGGATATTTTGAGAAATATTGGCGTTAATTCTTCTTTAAAGGTGTGCATAGAATTCCGCACTGAATCCATCTGACCCTATGATTTGGGAGGGAGGGTTTTTAATTGGTATTACTGTTCTATGTCATAAGGGTTATAGGTCTATTTAAATTGCCTGCTTGACCTAGATTTAACTTTAATAGGTCATATATAGCAAGGAATTAATCCATTTCCTTCAGGTTCTCCAGCTCTGCTCATACAGATTTTAAAGTGTGCCTGAAGATGCTCAGGCGCCCTTGGTATCTGTTGTAATGCACCATTTTCCTCTCTGATTTTATTAAGTTGGATTTACTTTCTTTTAGATGATTTGGTAAGGGATTATTAATCTTATTGATTTTCTTTGCATTGTTTTTGTTGTTGTTGTTTCTACTTTGTTGATTTCAGAACTAAATTTGATTATTTCTTATTATTTGATTGTTTGCCATCTACTCAATTTTGGTTTTATTACTCCATTTTGTTCTAAAGCTTTCAGGTGTATCATTTTGACCCATAAGTTTGGGTACACTGTGTTTTCATTTTTATCCAATTCTAAAATGCTTTCAATTTCCTTCTTGTTTTCTCCTTTGGCCCATTTTTCATTAAGTAGTGAGTTTTCATTAAGAATTCGGTTTTGCATTTTTCTTTGACTGTGCTATCCATTTCTTCTACCGTGTCTTTAATATCTAAGATTATCTCTTTCATGTCTTATAGTCTGTTGGTGAGGCTGAGGTTTACCTCTGAGGTTTTTGTTTGCCATCCTAAATTTTTTAATTTCGATTTTATTCCAGTTTGGATTTCCTTAGTGATTCTTTTTCCCTGTTAAATTCTACTTTCATATTTTGAATTTTTAATTATTTAATTTAACTGTTTATTGTGTTTTCATCATCTTCATTAAGGTTTTCTTCATGTACATTTAAGGTCTTTAAATATATTCATAATGGCTATTTTGAAGTTCTGTCTTATGTTTCAGCAAAATTGCATTTTTCAGGGCCTATTGCAATGAAGTTACTGAGTTCTAAAGGAGGCATATTATTTTGGCTGCTTATGTTTGTGCTGAAATCTAATCTAGGCATCTGGAGTTTTAGTTTTTGAAGTGTTTCTTAGTGCTGAGATCTGGTCTTGTCTTTGTTGAGTGGGTGTGCTGTTCTTTGATTTTTGTCACCTACTCTGTGTCCTGGGTGAGTGTTGTGGCTATTGAGTCCCTGGTAGAGAGTGCTTCTGCAGGTCACCAGGTATCAGAATGGAGTGGAGGTGAGCAGTGGAAAGGCTGAGAGGGCCTGCAGGAAAGAACCAGCCTCCCTACCAAGACGTGGAGTCCACAGAGAACAGGTGGAGTACAAGAAAGGGCTCCTGTAGACAAGCTGCAATAGAACCAAAAGTCTAGAAAGACAGGAACCAAAGAGATAGGGATACTTTAGGTCTGTGCCAAGAGGTAGCGCCCCCAGGAAACTGAAGTGGGATGAGAGGAAGGGCTCCTACCAGCAGACTGCTATAGGACTAAGTCCAAAGAGATCTAAATGGCCACAGGTAGAAAGTGTTTCTGCATTTTGGCAGCTGACACAAAGGAATGGGGATGGCAGGAAGAGAAGGATGAGAGGACCGGTGGGTAAAAGCTGAGGGTGAATCCTGAGTTCACCCCAAAAGATGGAGTCACCAGGGAATGGAGCCCACTTTTTAAAGTGTTTCCTAGACATTTGCATTTTTCTTTTCTTTTTTTTTTTAAAGGCATTTTCTATTCAGTTCCAGGGCCCCTTTTTAAATTGTGTTATTTTCCTAATGTTTAACTTTTGCATTCTTTCTGTATTCTAAACACTAAGAGTTGTTGAATGTATAAATGGCAAAGATTTTCTCCTACTCAGTGGGTCTCATCCTCTTTAAAGGACTACAGGTAACTGAGGAATACTGGGAGTGGGAGAAGTAGTCTTCCAGAGGGAAAAGCACACCATTGGTTACTCAATACCAAATGGTCAGCCCTGGAAACACACATTTAAAAAGTAACATTATACAGACTGAGCAAGCTGTATTTATGTATATAAGGAATATGTGTGTATATGTATATGAGGAATCGTTATATATGTGTATAAACAATTAATGAAAAAAGAGACCATGAATTTGGAAAAGAGAACAGAGAGGCATATGTAAAGGATTAGGATGAGGAAAGGGGAGGAGAAAATTATATAATTATATTAATCTCCAAAGATAAAAAATATTTTATACTAATAATAACTTTAGATTTTAAACTTTTTGAATTTTTTTTACTTATTTTTCATACCAATCACAGTTTCCCCTCACTTCTTTCCTCCTGTTTCCTCCCCCCACTTTCCTCTACCCCCCCATCCACTCCTCCTCTGTTTCCATTCAGAAGGGGTAAGACCTCCCATGGGAGTCAGCAAAGCAAGGCATATCAAGTTGAGGCAGGGCTAAGCTCCTCCCCCCTGTATCAAGTCTGAACAAGGCATCTCACCATAGGGTATAGGGTATAGGTTCCAGAGAGCCAGCTCATGCATCAGGGACAGGTCCTCGTACCACTGGCAGGGGTCCCACAAAAGACCAGGCTACACAACTGTCACCCAGATGCAGAGGGCCTAAGTCAGCTCCAAGTTGGCTCCCTAGCTGTTGGTTCAGAGTCTGTGAGCTCCCACAAGCTCAGGTCAGCTGCTTCCGTGGTTTTCCCATCATGTTCTTGACCACCCCCCTTGCTCATATAATCCCTCCTCCCTATCTTCAGCTGGACTCCTAGAACTCGGCCAGTGCTTGGCTGTGGATCTCTGCATCTGCTTCCTTCAGTTACTGGATGGGGGCTCTATGATGACAATTAGGGTGGTCACCAGTCTGATTACAGGAGAAGGCCAGTTCAGACACCCTCTCCACTGTTGCTAGGAGTCTTAGCTGGGGTCATCCTGGTGGGTTCCTGGGAGTCTCCCTGGCACCCTCTATCAACATAGCTCTTTCATTACTCTCCCCCTCTGTCCTACCCCCCACTTAAACATCCTGATACCTCATGTTCCCATTCCCCACCCCCCTTTTAGCCCCCAGCTCCCAGTTTAGCCAGAACATCTCATCTATTTCCTCTTCACAGAGAGATCCATGCATCCCTCTTAGGGTCCCCCTTGTTATCTAGCTTCTCTGGGGCTGTGGATCTATAATTCTTTGACCTTTGACTTACATCTAATATCCACTTACAAGTGACTAAATACAGTGATTGTTTTTCTGGGTCTGGGTTACCTCACTCAGGATGATGTTTTTTCTAGCTCCATCCATTTGCCTTCAGCATTAGTAATGAAAATAGTTTGGTATTGGCATAAAAACACACATGAATCAACAAAATCAAACTGAAGAACCTGACATTAATCTGCACACATATGAACACCTGATTTTTTACAAAGAAGCTAAAAATATACAATAGAAAAAAAGAGAGCATCTTCAACAAATGGAGCAGGCATAACTGGATGGCAGCATGTAGAAGAATACAAATAGATCCATACCTTTCAACCTGCACAAAACTCAAGTCCAAGTGGATCAAAGACCTCAACATAAAGCCAGTTACACTGAAGCTGATAGAAGAGAAAGTGGCAAATAACCTTTAATGCATTGGCTCAGGAGAACACTTTCCACTGTAACACCAGGAACACAGACACCAAGATCGACAATTAGTAAATGGGACATCCTGAAAATGAAAAGCTTCTGTAAGGCAAAGGACATTGTCAATAAGATAAAATGACAGTCTACAGAATGGGAAAAGATCTTCACCAACCCCACATCTGATAGAGGATTCATATCCAAAATATATAAAGAACTCAAGAAACTAGATATCAAAATAACAAATAATCCCATTAAAAAATGAGGTACAGATTTGGACAAAAAATTCTCAGCAGAAGAATCTCAAATAGCCAAAAGATATTTAAGGAATTACTCAGCATCCTTAGCTATCTGGGAAACACAAATCAAAATGACTCTGAGATACCATCTTACACCTGTCAGAACAGCTAAGATCAAAAATGCTAATGACAGCCTATTTATCTCTATCATTGGCAGCATGTGCAGATTGTTTTGTAGACAGGCCAGCTCCATGCCACAGATGCTGCTGTCCTTGGTGGTCATTCCATGGTACTGGCATCGCCAAAATGCTAGGGTCTTCACTCAGCGGAGCTGTACCTTTACCAATAGCCTCTCCTGAACTCCCTCCAGGGACTCTGAACCTGCCCAATGATGCTAAACCTCAACTTCTCTCCATGATCACCTCAATTCGGGAGCTTCTTCTTCAGCTGAGGCTGCATATTCACTAGTGCTCTCCTAGATTCTCACAGAGCAAAAACCTCAACTCTTCTCCATGACTGTTTCATGCCTTCAACACCAGTACCACCTGGGAGACTCTTATATACTGCCAAGTTCAGTCACCAGCATTGGGTACAGTCTTCATCCCCCTCTATACCAAGGCTTCTGTGTTCTGACTCTTAGGACGCATTCCCAGTAGACTGCATCTCAGTGATGTTGGTCTTTTCTAAATTGCCACTAATATCTTAGCTCCAGGTAAGCACCGTCAATTGTCCCGATAAAGCAAAGGTTTTATTTCAATGGTTCTTGTCACTTTTTAATTACAGCCAATTCTTCAGCTCCAGATGACCAGAAACCACAAATCTTGAACACAAAATATCACACCAAGAGCCTCAGTCAAGCCTTTGTTTTCCTCTGAAACTTAAGCATCCAGGTCTGAAACACTAAAGAATACACATTCTTCTCAGGAGCCCATGGGACTTTCTCCAAAAGAGAACACTGATTAGGATAAATTCAAGGTCTCAATAAAAATAGGAAAATTGGAATCACACCTTGCATTCCATCTGACTACAGTGGCATACAACTGACTATCGGCAGCAATAGAAACCACAGAAAGCACGGTGTTTTGTGGAAACTACACAGCACACTATTGAATGACAGTTGGATGAAAGAAGAAATGATGAAGAAAGTTTTAAAATTCCTTCAAATGAATGAAAATGAAAGTACAATATACAAAAATTTATTGGATACAGTACACGAAAGTCTGTAGCACTATGTGCCTATATAAAAAGTTGAGAGCTTTCAAATTAATAAAGAAATGATGTAACCAAAGGCCTTGTAAAAACAAGAATAAACACCAAAAAAGTGAACTGGAAGAGGTGATCAAATTTCATGACTGAAATTAAGTAAATAAAAATTTAAAAATAATGAAACAAAATGAAAAGAATCTTGAAAAGTAAGATTAAGCCAAATTACCCAAAGGGAGGATAAAAGGACCCAAATAAATAACATTGGAGATAAAGGGAAACACTACTACACATATTGAGGAAATACACAATGTCATGATTCTTTTTTAATCTACATTTTATACTGGAAACTATAAAAGAAATAGATGAATTTCTAGACATATGGACCTACCAAAGTTAAATCATGAAGAAGGGAATAATTTTCAGAGATCTTTAACATCCATTAGATAGAAAAGGCAATTTAAACACCTCCAACTAAAAAAAGAAAAAAAAACAGGCCCAGATGGATTTGGCACAGCATTGTAGCAGACTTTCAAAGAACCAACATCAACGTTCCTTAAAATAGTCCACAGAATGAAAATGGAATGTCCCAAAATTCTTTTTTATGACGCTAAGATTGTCCTACACCAAAAGCACAAAAGGACCCAACAAAAAAAGAAAAATTTAGAGCAATATCTCTGGTTAACACAAATGCAAAACCTCTCAATAATGCACTTAAAAACAAGAGACACGTGAAAAAGATTATCCACCATGATCAAGTCAGCTTCATCACAAAGATGCAGGGATGCTTCAACATACAGAGATCAATATATATAATCCACCACAGAAAGGGACTAAATGACAAAAATCACATGATCATCTCATTAGATACAGAAAAGATCTTTGACAAAATCCAGTATCCCCTCATGATAAAATTCAGAGATTACCTGGGAATAAGGAAACATACCTCAACATATGGCAATACCCTACAATCTCTCCACCAAAATCTTGCTAAATGGAAAAACGAGCTCAAGCATTGTCACTAACATCGGGTACAGGACAAGGATGACTATGTCCCCTGCTCCCATTCAATAGAGAAATACGTTGGATTCTCTATTGCCCGCTAGAGAGCTAAGATGAGAGAAGAAGAAAAGGGGATACAAACAGGAAAGAAGTGAAAGTATCCTTATGTGCAGGTGACAGAATACTGTGCGTGAAAGACCCTGAAGACTCCACCAGAAATCCTCTATGGCTGATAAACCCTGTCATCACAGGGGAAAGATACAAAAGTAGCACACCAAAAGAAAAAAACGCAGTGATATTTATATATACAAGTGATAAATATTCTGATAAATCAAGGGACTAATACCATTCACAATAACCTCAAGAAAAATAAAGTATATAGGATCAAATCTAACAAAGGAATTGAAAGACCTATACAATGAATACATTAAGATACTGGGAGAAAAAAGATAAAAGAAGATACTAGAAGGCAAAATAATTCCCCATGCTCCTGGATTGGTAGGATTAATATTGTGAGATCTCCATCCTACCAAAAACAAGCTAGAGATTTAACACAATTCCCATCAAAATACCATCACAATTCTCAGACATAGAAAAAAATCTTAAATTCTGTATTTCCTTATAACCCAATAATCCAAAACAATAACTAGAGAAAAAGAATATATCATCCTCCTAGATTTTAAGTTATATTACAGAACTATCACAATAAAAACAGCAAGGTCCTAGAATAAAAATAGACTCATGGGTCAATGGAAAAGAACTGAAGACCCATATATAAGCCATCTATTTTTTAAAAGAGACTAAAAATACACATAGAATAAAAGATGCATCTTCAATAAATGCTGCTAGTCAACAGAGTAGCTATGAGTGAAAAAAGAAACTTGATCCTTATCTCTCACCACACACAAAACTCAACTCTGATTAATCAAAGATCTCAACATAAGACCTGATAACCTGAGTCTGGTAGTGGAAAATTAGAAAATATACTTGAACTCATTGGAAAAGAAAAGACTTTTGATTAGGACACTGACAGCAGAATTAAGGCTATCAGTTACTTAATGGAACTTCATGAAATTAGAAAAATTTTGTACAACAAATTATATCATCATTCAAGTGAAGATGTAATCTATGAATTGGGAAACAATCTTTCCCAGTAACACAAAAGGTTACAATCCAGAATAAACAAAGAGTTCAAAAACTAAACATGAAGAAAACAAACAACCCAAAGCTAGAAAGATGATTCAGGGGTTAAGATCACTTGCTCCTCTTCCAGAGAACCCAGGTCTGAGCTTCAAAACCCACATGGTGTCTCACAACCATTGATAACTTCAGTTCCGGATGAACTGAAGCCCTCTTCTGGCTTCTATAGGGACTGGACATACATGGTACACATATACACATACCTACAGGAAAAACACAGGCATAAAAATAATAACCTTTCTTAACCTTTGTACACACATGTGGGTTGGCACATATGTGCCCCAGGAAGTGTGTTGAGGGCAAAGAACAACCTGTAGAATCCAAGTCTCTCTTCCCACTCGGGAATGGATCTCAGGTCATCAGCCTTGCTAGCAAGAGCCCTTTCCCACTGAGCTAGCTCACCAGGCCCAACTTTATAGACTTTTTCACTACTCGCTTGCTTTTTTATTTGTTTGTTTGTTTAATTCTCACAGAGTCAGTGGTCTTCCTACAGAGCCACAGGCTTACCTAGAAATCATGGTGGAGGCCAAGATAAACCAGAATGATACCACATGGACTGCCCATCTTATTGCATGAATTACATGTCTGGAAGCTACATACAAAGAAAGTTCATCCCAACAAAACAATGCATCCAGTCCCCTTATTCTATGTGACTCGTTGTTATAAGCTGAGGTAGTATTTTACTTTAAAGCCCAGGCCATTTTCCCTCTTTAAGAATTCCTAACAAACAATTAGTCATTTTATATATATACACACATGTATATACATGTGTATGTATACATATATATCTTGGGATATAGAAACGTATATATCTCAGGCAATGAGACCAACAATTACTTAATGAGACCTGGTAAAACTAAAAAAATCTTCCAGACAGAAAAGTCATAATCCTTTGAACAAAGAGGCAGCCTGCAGAACATAAAAAAACTCTTTTCTAGGGATCTATCTCACAGATGGTTAGTATCTAGAATATACAAAAAAAGAAAGGAAAAAGTACCAAACAACCTAATTCCAAAATGGAACATAGAACTAAATAGAGTTCTCAAAAGATGAAATGCAAATAACTAAAAAACATTTTTAAAATATTCAGCATCTTAAGTCACCAAGGAAATGAAGATTAGATCCACTCCCACTTTACCTCAGTCATTATGGTTAAGATCAAATGACAACAAATGCTATCATAGATGTGAGGAAAAAAACACCTTTATTCACTGTTGATAAGAATGCAAACTGGTACAGTCATTACAGAAATCTGTGAGGAGGTTCGTCAAGGGCTATAAATAGGTCTACCACATGATCCAGATGTATAGATTAATAGGCAGGTAGATAGATAGATAGATAGATAGATAGATAGATAGATAGATAGATAGATAGATAGATAGATAGATATAGTGTGCGTGTGTGCGTGTGTGCGTGTGTGCGTGTGTGCGTGTGTGCGTGTGTGTGTGTGTGTGTGTGTGTGTGTGTGTGTGTGTTTAAAAAGCACTTATACTATAACACCATAGGCTAACAAATTAAAAATCCAGTTCCAGGATGAGTTACTTTTTTTGAAGTTGTTGGCTAGTGAGACCCCATAGATGCTTTACAGGTTATTTACAATGCTATTGGTTATCCTATAGAAGTTGAGAGTAAGACACCATTGCTGAAAGTCCTATACCTCAGTCACTGATCATGGTGGAATCAAGCAGGTGCTGGCCTGGAAGCTTCATCCCTGGAAGCTTTCACAGTTTTGGAAGGTAATATGCATCCTACCAGACATGAAATGTAACCATGCCAACCTCAACCAGCTGTGAGCCCTGTGAGCTAAAATAATGACGAGACTGGCAAGACATGCTCACTGGAGCAAAATGACACGAAAATAATGGGAGCAGCCAACAACTTTCTGATTGGATTTAAGTCCCATCCCACAGGATGAAGCCCACACCTGGCACCATTATCAGGGCAAGAACCTGTGGCTAGACAAGCTAGTCATAGCCCCCAGTGAAGAACCTGATGCTATTATTCTGCTAAATGGACACAGTATTATATAGTAGTACATGAACTCCTAGTGACATGCCCGTGTGCCCACAGATTGATGCGTCTTTCGCCCTCATCAGAGAAGATTATATTTGTTGTACAAGGTGACTTATGCAGAGTCCCACATGATGCTGGAGCCCAGGGATGGAGAGTGTGGAATTCTCAGTTCCCAATAGTACATCTACATCACACCCCTTTCCGCCAAGACTCAGGGTTTTGTGGAAGAGGAGGCAGGAAGAGCACAAGAGGCAAGGGATGAGCACAAGGAATTAGCATCTTCCAGACAGATGTGCAGGGCAGCTGCTCACATGAACTAACTCATAGTAAACACAAGAACTGTGCAAGATACGGCCAGATCAAATCCTGGAATAGACAGGGAGGTTGGAATGAAGTTCAACCCCTATTTGAGGAGCTATTTTCCACTGATAGCCACTGAAGAATTGGTTTCCCTTAAGAGTGTAGTTCATGGTAATTTGGCTACACTCCTGCAGAAGGCCACACGTCCAAGACTACATTGGATGCATAAATTGGACTTGATAGGTTGCAAGAGAGAAGACACAAAGTTAGGGGAGGGAGTGTTTCTGACAGTAGGGGGGAAGGGAGATGTGCATGTTGAATATATATTCTATGAAATTCTCAGAGAACTAATTTTGTAAAGTGCTAGAGCTTATAAAACAAGCAAAATTATTTTTCTGGCTTTCACACATTTATGAGTGGGTATGGATAGATGACAATACTGCCTTCTCAGACTGGAGTTGTATTTTCTCATACCCATAAACACCTTAGAAAATACTTTCTAAGTCATGATGAACATGTATATGTCTTAGTTAGGGTTTCCACTGCTATGATTAAACACCATGATCCAAATCAACTTGGAGAGCAAAGGGTTTATTCCAGTTTACATCTCTCAGGCCACAGCCCACCACCTAAGTCAGAGGAGGAACTCAAGGCTGGAACCTGGAAGCTGGAACTGAAACAGAGATCATGGAGGGGTACTGCTTGCCTTCTTTGCTCAGTCGACTTTTCTATAGCACCCAGGACCACCAACCCAGGGTGGCACCACCCACAATGGACTGGGCCCTCCCACATCAATCACTATTTAAGAAAATACCTCACAGACCTGCCTATAGCCAAATTGTATGGAAACATTTTCTCAATCTATGTTCCCTCCTCTCACATGACTCTCACTTGTTTCAAGTTGACAAAAATCTGGCCGGCATAGGATGTCTCTGAAATTCCCCACAGCCATTTCACCTTTTGGATTATAATATCACCTTCAAACTGATGTCTTAGTTATATCAAAGCAATATTGGGTCCACTATTTCTTCTGCAACAACCAGTCAAGACTTTATTCCATGATACCAACTTTATGTGATATCAAAAATAAAACCATATCCATTTAGGAAAATTAAAATTTATTGCCATATGAAAGTATGCATTGGAGGATTAATTTTAAGTGATAAATTAAATTCTGAAGCTTCAGTACAGCCCAAATCATAAGTATAAACAAAGAAGGATTCTAATATTTTTTTCATGACTGACTGACATATATTAACCATTTTTAAAAAGTTATTTTGTTCTCTAAGATTATAATATCATTATATCATTTCCCCCTTCCCCTTTTTCCCCTCCAAACCCTCCTATATTGAAACAGGCAAAGACCATTACAGAAAACCATAACTGATCAAAATACTGAGTCACGGAACCCAGTCCCAATGGATGCTGCTACAATTCTATTCCCAATCCTGAGGCTCAAGGATCATTGCAGAAGAGAGGGCAGGAAGAGCCAGGGAAACGGGGAGTATGCTGTAAGATGTTTCTCACAGCAGTTTCAGAAGCTATACCTATAAGGCTCAGCAACATGACGGCATAAAGATGAGCAGAAAAAGGACAATAGACATGCTAGTGTGGATAAGGGGACTTTTTCTTCTTTTAAAAGCAGGCAGAGTTATTTACATTAATTTGTTTATAACTGACTAGTTTTGTTTCATTGGATCATGCTGGCATGACTGTAAAGCTTAGACTTTGTGTTTGTATTAGAGATAGAATTTCTGATAAATCAGGACCACTTATATTTTGGTTATATGATTATCACCATTTGACTTTGGGGCCTTTATAATCTGTGATGCCCAATTTGGTTTTTTATTCAACAGTACTTAGGACTCAGAGCCTCCCAAATGATCATGATCCACATGAATGATTGATGGCTTCCTTTACATCTTCATTTTGTTGACCATATCTCTTCATCTAAGTGTGGAACCTTATAAGATTCCCCCCACCCACTTTGGAAAATCAACTGGTAGCATCATTTTGTGTTTTTGGCAACCATGCTTTTGAGATTTCATGGTAGCAGTTTTCCTGTCACATATAAAAGGACCCTTAAAATCTTTTCAGCTCCTCTTCATCAATATTCCCTGAGCTTTATATATAAGGGCTGTGTTGTAGATTATCAGTTGAGCCTGTACACCCCATGGTCAGTTGTTGTCTGCATTTGACCAGGTGAGGCTTTCAGCAATGGTCTCTGTCTACTGCACGGGCAAGCTTCTTTGATGAGGCCTGAGAGGTGCACTTACAGTATGTAGAATGCAATTAGAGAGTATACTGGTTTAAAAAAAGTGGCAGTTCTGGGTGCCACCACCTTACCAGCCACAGTAGTTAGCTAGTTTTCAGTACCAGAATGAACTCCTTCCTAATGAAAGGGCCTTAAGTTCAGTTAGGTGGCTGTTGGTTACTGCCAGGATAGAAGTACCACTATTACTTTTGGAATCGCTTTCCATTCAAGTTATTTTTGTGGTTCATTGGTGTCACAACTGGGTAGGACTATCGATTGATTTCCCCCACACCTTTGGCAGTTTACATAGCTTCTTCTTATAGTATGAGAGCTAATCCTCAGAGAGGAAGCATTCAGGTAGTTCCATCTGGATTCTCCCAAGTCTTATGTCTGAAGTATGTGGTGTCTTCAGGCAACTAAGGGCAATGTGATAGACTATATTGTTTGGAAGGGGTCTTTTTGGATCCCCTTGACTAACAACTCAAAAGAAGTTTTCCCATACCTGGCATTGGTGTTTTAATTATGTAGTCTATGAATTTGGGGTAGAGTATTATCACCCCCAAGTGGTGTAGCTTCAGTTAAACCGTTATGTGTGTGTGTATAGAATAATTAAATTGTTAATTATATACACTTACATATTAATATATAATTATATATGTTAATTATATCATATATGTATATTAAAGAATGCACTACATATGCCATTATAGTGTTGTGCATGTGTGTGTGTGTGTGTATTCAAGATAGGCCATGAAGTTGGAAAGAAATTAGGGAGGCATTAGAAGAGTTGGTGGGAGGAGAGATGAGAAATGGCGTTCATACAGAATTTATATATAAATTCTCTTTTCTCTGTGTAGCTTTGATGCCTATCCTGGAACTAGCTCTGTAGACCAGACTGACCTCGAACTCACAGAGATCCGCCTGCCTCTGCCTCCCGAGTGCAGGGATTAAAGGCGTGTGCCACCAAATAAAGAGTAAAATACATGTAATTATAGTAAAAATAAAGTAATAGGATTCTTATGTTTCTTTCAAGCATCTTTAGTCTAAATTATCCCTCCTCTCTCTCCTTAAATCTCCTTCTTTGTTGTCTCAACCCCAAGGCAAGTCTCTCTCACCTGCCTTTCTCATTTCTAATGGTAATTTAATCGAATGTATGAGAGTCTGATAAGTGTTTTTTATTCAATTTGTGCTGATTTTATTTGAATATAAAAGATTAACTCTACTTCTTATCTAATCAAATTTTGATCTTAAACAATTCCACACATGTACCCAATGCACATTGCCCCCCTCAATCCCTACCCTCTATTATCTGCCTGCTACCCAAGTCCAGCCCCTTTTCTCCTCACAGATCTCTCCACTTTCATGCCTGTTGATTTGGGGTGAAGGGGGTGGGTGTTGTCATTGTTACCCACTGGGTTTAACAAGGTCCTGGCCATGGGAGCCATCTATGGAGCCTGATGTGATCAGCAGGGGATGTA
Source organism: Ondatra zibethicus (assembly GCA_004026605.1). Lineage (NCBI taxonomy): Eukaryota > Metazoa > Chordata > Mammalia > Rodentia > Cricetidae > Ondatra > Ondatra zibethicus. The sequence goes on along the minus strand of PVIU01001033.1, from coordinate 82,975 downwards.
AAACAGAAAACCATAACCCTCCCTCTCTCAGATTCCACCAATAGCCAAACTTCAGCAGTGAAGGGTATAGTCCTTCAAGTCCCTCCCACTTCCATGACTGATTGCTGATACACTGGCCTAGTGAAGGAAACCACGATTGTGAGGTAATGATTTTCATGGTTGTATCAAGTCTAGATGATAGTGTTTCACAGCCTTTTATCCTACCTGCCAAGTTTCAGTCTTACGTATTTCTCACTCCTTTTTCGACGCCTTTTTAATATGTAAGGGAGAGAACATAGTTGTCAGCCCTCATTTATTAACAAACAGGTCTCACAGCATCACTAAGGCCAAGGCACAGGAACTGGGAATTAGCAGCCCTAGAACCTCTTGGTTAGTTAATGTGATGTGGTTTCTCATTGCAGCATTTCAGTTTCGTGTCTCTGCCAACTGATGTGCTGGAAATTGAAGTGAAGGACAAGTTTGCCAAGAGCCGTCCCATCATCAAGCGTTTCTTGGGAAAGCTGTCAATGCCGGTTCAGAGGCTGCTGGAGAGACACGCCATAGGGTAAACTGTGACTGAGATGGCTATGCTTCCACTTATAAGCCACGCCCTTCCGCTCATAGGCCACGCCCTTCCGCTCATAGGCCACCTTCACGATGGCTTGTGAGTTGCCTTTATAAAGTCTTAGGGAAAGACAAACTAAAATGGTTTCCAGTTCCTGGGTCTCTCCCATCAATATCATTTCCTGAACCATGATATTCAGTTAAATCATTCCCCTTCTTCTTAGTCATGTGTAATTTGTGTGAAACGTATTAAAGAGTATAGAAAATCATAAGACAGTATTGAAAAATACATTTTCCTGCATAAATAGAAGTTTAAAGTTTGCCTTTGCTATGGAAAATATTTCATTCCTTCACCTGTCTTGTATGTAGAATTTAGCCACATACTGCATTACTATACCCAAACAAAGTGCTATGTTTCTTGGGTAGAATTTCTCAAAATATGCTATTTGCAAGAAATTTTAAAAGCATGCATTTTCAGGGAATGACAGCAATTATGTTGGTTGCAGAAGTCAATAGTATATGAGAATATGCTTTTGTGTTTTACATATTTTGCATTCATATTCACTCATAGTTTTTATTAAAATGAACTATGATCAGAGCACCTCTTTTATAATGTGTATTTCCTTAGCTAATAGCACTACATTTAAAAATATTAACATAGGTATTTGGCTATAAGCATATCCTTAATATGATATGTCTCATAGAGTAATATCAAAGGAATGAAAAATACTATGCAGACTTTTTGGATATTTTAATTTGAAGTTCTCTAGGGATTTGTTTAGTACCTGACAGCATGTGTGTAGCTGTGTGATCATAAGGATGCCTTAATTCTCAAACCAAAGGAAGTTGACATATGTGGAGTCATTGCCACATGTCAGGCTATGTTTCCACTACCCATTCATGTTTGTGAAAATTAAACAAACAACACCCTGGTGTAAAGTGCCTAATGTTATTGCTGGCACATAGTAGGGCTTAACAGGGAATGGTCTTCCTTATGACCTTTGTCTTTTTCATTTGGTTCTCGTAACACTTCTGTAACTTAAGCATTATCACTTCTCTGGGTAAGAAAGTGAGACAAGGTTAAACACACACTTGCCTCCCTCCAAAGACCAAGTATGACCTCTCCCCAAGAGAGGCCTCCTGCAGCTGATTGTCTAGTTTGTTATTGCCATACATTCCACTCTTCTCCTACCCTCACACTGCTAATGCTCTGCCAGGTATGAAGCAAGACGACAAAAAGAGGTTTGGTAAGACGTCTGATACTCCAGCGGTGAGCACACCGCTGCCTAACACATATTCAGTTACTTCCTGCTGGCTGAACTCTCTGGCTTGTTACAGCAACAGAGAGGACTCATCTGCTTTCCTACACCAAGAACATTTTTTATTGATCTGCAATGCCAGCCTTGCATTGTGAAAGAATGTATACCCAAGTAGGAAAACAAAAAGCAATTGCGGTAGAAGGGGCTTGCCCTAACCTGAGCAAGGTTAGTTTGGTTTTCCTACTGTTCTTCCCTCTTAGAGGCAGGGGCAGCGTAGATGAGTGCAGGCAACAATAAGCCTTGGTGGGATTACTCCCCGCCACCTCTGGTAGGATGATGCACTTACCCTATTAGGTTTGGAAGTTCTCCAACTCCTACTCCTCTACTTATTCCTGCCACTCCACCTTCTCTTCCAAGGCCTGCAGCATCCATCACCTGTAGTGACCACTCCTGTAAAGCTGCCCATTACAGATATGTCCAACATAAGAAGGAAGAAATTGCTGGACAATGGCCATGAAGCCCTGGTCATTTGGCTTGAGCAATGGTACAACCCCAGAGCACACACACATGCACGCGCACACACACACACACACACACACACACACACACACACACACACACACACCATTTCCAGTCCTCTCTCCATTCCTTAAACTGTAGCAATTGTCTTTTGGTCTCTAAACTCAATTCTGATCTTCACTTTGGGAGTGTCGCTGACTATCTAGGTCATTATTTACTGGCCTCTCATTATTCTCCAGTTAGTTGTAAGCTGTTAAAGGCAGGTTCTGTGGGGTACATATAGACTTCAGCGTATAGGACACAGAGGTCAACTTCAGCACTTCTTCTATGGCAGGGCCTCAGAGACCACTTTCTGAGGTTAGGAAGTGAGTGCCGAACACAGTGAACTTGGTTGCCATGTCACCAAATTATCATCTTCAGCTCTCATTTCTATCAATTTAGATTCAGAAAGCATTTCTTACAATCATAGTGGACATACTTCAAAATAATAACCAATATCATCCCCCTTTCTAAATTGACAGAGCATTGTAGTTTATCCTATTATATCTCCATATAATGTTTTAATTATGAAATATAATGAATTCTGAAAATAAACACTATACCATGCTTTATCAAGGAAAATATTAAATTAATGGATCATTGGGCTATTTTATTTGTTTCATAATATCAATTTTTGCTAAGAAATCATTTAATACTGACATCTAATAACTTGTATTTTTATTTGAATATCACAAATGAATCAGTGGAGTGAATACAGAGTAAACAGTTGGCTATGAAATATACCTCTGTTTGTGCCTGGATCTCCCAAAGAAGTACTTTCCCTAACTTGGCCAAGGTAGCAAGAAACTGCTTTGTAAAAACTGTATTGCCTATGAAAAAATACCATTATAACCTCAGACTGATTCCTCCCTAGATAGATTATTTTTCAGCAATTTAAAAATGACTTTGAATGGGTATGGCACCAGAATTCAGAGTAGTCAATAAGCGGCTCCATACTTGGTGCATCTGGAAACCCAAGGTCAGTGAACACAGTCTTGTTTTCTCTCCATCCTGTAGCAGGTGGCTTCCCATAACTCAGCACAGGCTCTCCAAGAACTCTCATGGCATCTATCCTTATACATTGCATATATTCCCTCTAACATACTCTGGCACATCCGTTGCCGGGGGCATATTTGGAAATGACAATGTCCACGGAAGATCCAGCAAAGACATTTGCAGTTTTTTTCCTCTCACCTTCTGTACAACACATATTCTCAAACTTAGTCTGTAAAGTGAGTAATATTTTAGGATTTACAGGTCACACAATCTCTGTCTAAACTGTTCAATTCTTCCACTGTGACAGAAAACAGCCATAGGTAATGTGTAATCTCATAAGCATGGCTGTGTTCCAATAAAACAGACACTTACATTTGAATTTCACATAATTTAGTCTTCTTTAAGTGTTTTCCACCAAGTCTTTAAAAATAAAGCCTATGACCATACCAAAATAAAAAAGTGAGAACTAAATATGAACTGTAGTTTTCTGACCCTTGAGTTAGAATATTTGATAAGAATTTCCTTGTACTTGACCTAACTTGTGTACCTTAAGGCGGTAGCATAGGTCCCCAGAGAGCCCCTCACTTCCTGTCAGTAGTTTCTCTGAGCTTGCCTGTCGCACCAGCTGGTGTAGAAAGCACACTGTGTGGTCTTTAGCAGGATAGGCTATTGCAAAATCTGTGATGGTGCTTATTTCCTTCTAGGGATAGGGTGGTCAGCTACACACTTGGCCGCAGGCTTCCAACTGACCATGTGAGTGGACAGCTGCAGTTCCGATTTGAGATCACATCCTCCATCCATGCAGGTACTTCCAGCATGATCTTCATGTCGTGTTCAAGGCTGGTGCTGTAGCGTGGTTCTTCTCTCTAAAGCACAGATGACCATAGTTCTCCCAGAGTGTGGCATAGGCTTTGTAACTCTCTCATCTCCATCTGTGTCCCAGAAGCGAGTGACTTATTTTAGAAGCCAGCTTTGCTAGCTCCTTGGTGAAAAGGTTCCTCCTAACTCCCATCACCCAAAGATAGATGGCTACACAGTAGCATAAAGGTCGACAATGTGATGCAAAACTGCCGCTTCCTGTTTTATTTACTGTCAGAACCTCACAGAGGAGATGCTGAAAAGCAATTTAATCGCTCTATCCACGAACAAATGAATGCATGGAAGAATGGATGGATGTGACGCATCCCTTTCTACCTAGTAACTAGTTAGAGATTGGCTACGAGCTAAAGAATGACATATTGTTGGAGAGCTACAATTATACAGTGACTTTTTACAGTATTACAGGGAAAATGAAATTTTCAGAACCATCTTGTGTTCAGTTTTCCATCATACCAAACCGTATTTCCAAACAATGATGATGAGATGATGCCTCATAATCCTCCTTTTTCTCTTTTCCCGCACACCCATACTAAATGTAAACCATGCTGAGAAACGTGCAGTCATCTTGAACCAAATGTGAGTTACTATTAAAACTGACGAAGCCTCTGAGAACATAGAGGTCGAAGTTTACAGCTACCCAATCCCTAAGCCCCAGTATACAACCAGGTTGTAAGAAGACACTTACTTTACTCTGTCAGATCCAGCCTTTGCTGTTCTAAGACTGACCCTTCAGGGTGTGCAGAAACGCTGCTGTATGTTTTAGCAGAGAGATAATTTTCTTCAAACAGGGAATTGCAACTAATGCATTTGAAACAGAATACCAATCTGATATGTTTCCAGCCAAGTCAGGGAAAGTTAAGCAGTGGTTGCTTCTCCCTGAAAGGTGGTCTGGTTGGAAACCTTCGTTTCCTACTGTTAAATACTGCGGAAGACTATGAACGCAGTCCAACCTTTTTCTTCTCTGTTGCAGCATAAGAGCCTGGCTTAGCTAGTTTATCATCTTGAGGATGAGCCATGGGAAATGTTTTACTCAAGAGCAGCTAACTTGCCTAGGGTTGTTAAGGAATTATAAACACTCTTGCCATCCTCATCTTTGAAAGTCACGGTGACAAGCATTGTTGATCTCTGAGGTGAGGGTAGAGTCAGGTTTGGGATATTGAAAAATTTCTTTGCAGTCCCTTGAAAGAGAATTGTAAAAGAGTACCCTTGCTGAAAGTGTCATTGACATAAAGAGCACTCATTACAGAATTTTCCGGTAGCAATCTAGAGAGTGAGAAGCCCTCAGTCACTCATCTCCAGCATCTTATATTAGAGCCCCTTTGCCATGGTTTACATATGCCTACCCAGAATACTAGCTTCCCTTGCTCTTCTGGAAATAATGACACAGTTTTCTTCTTGCCCGCAGATGATGAAGAGATCTCTCTGAGTGCTGAGCCTGAGTCAGCAGAAACCCAGGACAGCATCATGAACAGTGTGGTGGAAAGCAGCAATGGGGAACCTCCTGGGGACGTTCCAGAACACTCGGAGAACTTGAAGTTAGAGTCAGCAAGTGAAGAGAATGGAATGAACAGCTCAGGGAATCAGGAGCACGCCGGGCCAGTTGAGGAAGCTGCAGGTACTATGGAGGCTGAGGATGGTGGCAACACCTCTGAAGGACTCAAAGAGGCTGGAGAGATTCAGGACCCAGAGCAACATGACGCCCCACCCACTCTGAGTGCAGAAGAAGTGGCGGAGGGACTTGACCTGGATGAGAATTTGCCACCATCCCTGCTGCCAGAAGGTAGCCGGGCAGAAGAGGGCGCAGTGCCGGCAGATGGAGCCAGAGAAGAGGAGATGCAGGAGAAGGGCCAGGATGAGGAAGAGGAGGAAGAGGAGGTTTCTGCCCTGGAGCAAGGGGAGCCTGGACTGCAACTGAGGGCCTCGGTGAAAAAGAAAAGCAGACCATGTTCCCTACCTGTATCTGAGCTTGAGACAGTGATTGCATCTGCCTGTGGAGAGCCTGAGACCCCAAGGACACACTATATCCGCATCCATACCCTGCTGCACAGCATGCCTTCGGCTCAGAGAGGGAGCACCACGGAGGAGGAGGATGGCTTGGAAGAGGAAATTACCCTCAAGGAGTCCTCTGAAAAAGATGGGCTCAGCGAAGTGGATACAATAGCTGCTGACCCGCAGTCTATGGAAGATGGCGAGAATGAGGGGGCTACACTATGTATGGCGCCCTCTGATGGCTCTGGGGGCCTCTTCTCCAGTTTATCCAAAAGCCTTGGTGCTGGCCAGGATGGCGACGCGCACCCCAGCACGGGGAGTGAGAGTGACTCCAGTCCCCAGCAAGGAGCGGACCACAGTTGCGAGGGCTGTGATGCCTCGTGCTGCAGCCCCTCGTGCTACAGCACGTCCTGCTACAGCAGCTCCTGCTACAGCAGCTCCTGCTACAGCAGCTCCTGCTACAACGGCAACAACCGCTTTGCCAGCCACACGCGCTTCTCCTCTGTGGACAGCGCCAAGATCTCTGAGAGCACAGTCTTCTCTTCGCAAGAGGATGAGGAGGAGGAAAACAGTGCATTCGAGTCCGTACCCGACTCAGTACAAAGCCCAGAGCTAGATCCCGAGTCTACAAACGGGGCTGGGCCGTGGCAGGATGAACTGGCTGCCCCTGCTGGGAATGCAGCAAGAACTACTGAAGGTCTGGAGTCCCCCATGGCAGGTCCCAGCAATAGGAGAGAAGGTTAGACTGCAAGCCAGATCAGTGAGACTAGGACCATCATGATACGACATGAGTCTCCCCATATGGAGGTGGAGGGATCCGTCTCAAAGGGCTAGCCTGGACAGTGTATGCACATATTAATGAAGCTGTCTTGGTGTGCGAATTTCTGGCACAACATGTCTCAAATTCACACCAAGAAAGATAACAAGTAGGATGTGAATGGCTATCTACCTGTGTCTATACTTCTTCTTATTTTGACTAATGACCAGAACTGGTTGATGTAAGTTAGCTTCCTGGTCTTAACAGCCACCCCAAGGGTAAAACTAGTACCAAATGGTATAAACAGCAAAGGATGGCAGATATGTTTATCTTCAGCATTAGTAGCAAATGTAGACTTCCTAAAACACATTGAAGATCAGTGATAGGCATGGGTAATCGATGAAGAACATGGATATTTTTTCCCTTGGCACACTTTGATAGCTCTAGGGGCCATTCCTCCAGTTTGTCCAAAAGCACTGGCATTGGCCAGCATGGCAATGCACTCTGTACATGGGTAGACAACACATCTTTTTCTTCTTTCTGCCAGCCCAATTCCTGTTATAATAGTTGATTTTGTTTTGTTTTGTTTTGTTTTGTTTTGTTTTGTTGGGCTATTTTAGCTACTGGAAAGGAAGAACAGCATTATCAAGCAGAGTCACTTGGGTCTGAGTCTGGGCTCTGACATCCCTAACAAGCTAGGCTCCACTAACTAAAGACACCATGAACAGTGAAAAGTAGAAAAAGGAGGTTGTCACACTGGAAAAGAAAGCTAGAAGTTTCAGTGGCATACATCAGGTCCATGTCTGGGGTCTTGACCTAAGGTTTGGGTTAAGAGTTGTGCCTAACTAAGTAGTTGATGCTAAGGGTTAGTCCTGCCCATTGTTGTCGTCTGGGTTACCCCTCATCATCACTGTCTCCAGGAAGGTCTGACTAGTTGTGAGACCTGTCTGAAATCTCTGAGACACAGTCTTTCTGTGTCTGCCTAGCAACAGGCCTCAACCTTTTCCTTCTAACATGAGATTCCTAGGGAAATTCTGATTTCTTGTGTCCATTGTTTCAACGGTCTGTTAGTCAGATTGGGAGGTGCAAGTGTCTTTCTGGAAAACCTTCATGTCTGCCAGTCCAGTTATAATGCAAATGCAAAAATTCTCATGTCTCAAATAAGATTCTCATCCAAAGGCTGCCACCTTTGGCTTTAAAATGAACGTTCATTCCACATGAATCCAAACTGACACCTATTAAACCAGCATCCCTTACCTAAGTTTTGTTTCTTTTCCTTCTCTAAAACTTTTGCTTAAAACTCAACTTAAAATAGTTATCAAACAAACCTGCAGCTACATGAAAGGAGCAGAGTCACGTGGTCATGAGTTCAAGCCCTGGGAGGCGAGTCCGTCTTGCCGCATCCTCACAGAATACCTAATAGCTCTGTATCTTGTATCCTAGTGCGCCAAATGAGTATAATTGTAGCATTGACCTCAAGGAATTATTGGAAGAGTTAAATGAGATGAAACAGTAAGGACTCTGCCTCTCTTCTAATGAGAGTTCTTTCAGGCAGATAAGCAAGAAAGCTAAGTATTGAAGTTGTACAAGAGACGTGCCCTTTGAATCTATCCTTACTATGTTAGTCAAGGAAACTTTCATACAATTAAATACTAATCACTTTGCATCAAATAGTAGTATTCTGGTAGTTTCTGCTGAAACAGATACTCAGCTTTTAATTCAAAGACAATAAGAATTAGTTTATTCTGGAGCCAAATATAAGGGACCAAGGCCTAAGAACACAGCTTTAGTTACCTTAAATTCTAGGTTCCAAAGTAGTTGCATGAAGTTTCTGTAGGAACAGACTAAAGATAGCCATAAAGAATGACACTTTAGAAATGCATTGGTAGAAACAGTGAATGGGTGGTTGCAGCACAGTGGAGAAGCCTCAGCTATAAGCCTTAGATGCTGCATGATGACACAGCCCTTTGATTGGTACAAAACTAGAGTTGGGTCATGTCTGTTCATTCTAAAAGTGTTTTGATTTTTTTTCATCTATCTAGATGTTAGGCTTTATCTATTAGTGACCAGATATTAGCTCTAACACAGAATCAGGATAAAGAATGGCTATTCAGTAGGTGAAAATATCCCAAGATGAATTGTGATTCAGCTTTGGGCCTGTAATAATCCACTGTTTCCCATCACTGAAATTCTAAATAGTCAACAGTCTTTGCAGACACAGGCTACTTAATGAAAGCCTCTTTCACGCCCGTCTCTTCTACAGTTTGACCATGCTGGTTATAATAAGAATAAATTTAAAGACCCTCCCTTATTTTTAGTTGAGAAATATTATTCATTTTTGAACATTCTGAGCACCTTCTTTGAAGCAAAGGCAATTATGTGAAGTTGGGCTCTAGTGTAGAACTTGCTTTTTTCATTCAGTCAGCTGCCATGGGTCAGTTACATCATTGCAGTTTCTTGAGGCTCACAAGGAGGTTGGGTGTGCTTTCAACCAGCAACAGTATTACATTTCCACGAATTTGGAAGAGTGATTAGCATGTTTGGTTGAATGAATTACAATGAGGTAAGGCTTTTTAATAAACAAAATTTAAAGTTCGGCAGCTGATGATGTAACAGCTGTACCACTGTTTTCCTTTGCAAATTTCTAACCCTAAACACTTATGGAAACAAATGTAAGTGCCGTATCTACTCAAACACAGCACCTGTGTTTAGAAGAGCCACTCGTCCATGATGTGTGGTCTGCTGACATAAGGAGAACCTTCCTTGATTTCTACTGGTGCCTTCAAAGATCCAAAGGATTTTAGTAATGGTGGAAATACCCAGGGAAAATGTGTTTTTAATATTAAGAATGGCCTTTTGTTCTGAGGACATCTATATTTTTAGTTGTCAGTTATCTCTTGGAATTAAGCTACTAAACTAAGCCCACCTAATATCTTTCTACTAATTTATTCTCCATTGTTTCTGTAAAACTGTAGTGGAGAAAATCCTATTTTCCTGCATGGATCTCCTGGAAAATGTTCACTATTTGAGAGCCCTCAAAGGTCTTGACCATTACATTTACTTTCTCTCCATTTTGACCCAAAGGTTAATAGAATACATACTTTCTACAATAGTCCTGAGAGGAAAAGGAAAGAAAAAAATGTCTTTTTGTCTTCTGGCTAGGAGGGTGTGAGCACTGTATGCAGCAGGAGGAAAGCATAACTGGATGGGGGCTGTCTGTGTTTGGGACCCTTCAGGATCTCCAGAAACTGAGAGAATCATTTAGTACTCTTTACATGGTCAATCTGCACACCTCAATAGATATTGAAACAGAAACACTGTTCCAGAATTTTTTTGGTTAATCACAAATCTGTAGTGACAACAATACAATCAATATATATAATAACATGAGTCATTAAATCTATAGATAAGTTTGTTTCTATAATTTCTCTGTATGTCTTCTTTTTTTCTTCTGTACCTCCTACTTCTCTATTTCAATTTTCTTGTATCAGTCTTCTTGCCTTTTGTCTAGTGCCCATTCCTCTTTCCAGAGCTCTTCAGCTTTTAATTCCTCCTCCATGTAATCTGGAATAGCCATGATTTCCCATGACCTGTTTGGCTGCCCATCTCATCTTCTAATTTCCCTTTATAGGTATTTACATTCTTGGACTATCAGTTCCTTGATCCATCTTGGAACAGTACTATCTGAGAGTTTCAGTCTCCTTTAAGTCTGAAAAACTGTCTTTTGATACTCTTCTGTTGTTTTAATTATGGACCCCTCATATCCATATGGCAAGGTGTGTTTCCCATAATCCAACAAAGCTTTTGCGAGAGCTTATAAATACTTCACTCCCTTCAAACAAGCCTGCCTCCTTTACTGGACTAAAATAAAGCTCTTTAAGTTTTCCCTTGGGTTTCTTTCTCATGTCACCTTCCAACCAAGACAATTAAAGTAGTTTCAGAAACAGACTCTGTCCCATGTATTGGTCTATGTGGCACAGACCAAAAGTCAAAACATATTTAGATTTTTCCTTCTCTTTTTTTCCTCTCCGTTTTTCTCTTCCTCTTCCTCCTCCTCTTCTTTCCTCCTGCTCTTCTTCCTTCTCTTTCTTTCTTTACTAATTTGTGTCATGATTGGCATGGTTATAGTAAAATGACACAAAAACTAGACTGCCCATTTTATTTGTTTTTCTTATAGTGATCTTTATTTTACAATCATGTTTTTTAATAACATTGCCATAGCAATGAATATGAATGTCTTGACTATCTTGTTCATAGGTGAATGTCCTATACTCCATAATTCCCAGCCAATAAGCCAGCTTCCTTCCTTGAGGCCTGAACATCATCAGTACCCAACAATCGATGAGCCTCTTCCACCAAGTAAGCTTTAGTTTTCAAATCTATGCCTTAACTCTTGCCATGAAGTCTGAACAGGTCAGTGTGAACTCATATGCAAGCATCCAAAACTCTTTCCAAGTTCCATGCCTAGCACTGTTATTAAACACCAGTATACACCTATTCCAAACATGCTTTTGAACAAGCTGTTTCAATATATGGTATTAACGTGACAAACAAATGTTGCTAAAGTCCCTAAGTTTCTGAGGAAGAAGAAAAAAGTAGATAATGTTTCTTTACAAGATCTGACTGGTCTTTGTGACTTTTCAGTCCTAAATTTACCAATGTAAAATTTTCAGTTGGAAAGAGAAGGTATTTTCCTCCAGTGAATCCATTAGCCACAAGTGTCTCCATAGACTAGGACAACTGCAACCCATAGTGTTTTAAGAAACTGTACTTTCCAAATTAACACTCGCATCTAAGGATCAAAAACTCCAAATGTCTGTTAAGTTCTTAGACATTTGCAGGAAAACTCTTACTTTTAGGGTAGAATTCAATGTCATTTCACCTAGTAACCTAAGTCCTATTTCACCTAGTCCTGTACTAATAATTCTTTATATAGTCATTTGAGTTTAGGGAAATCATTTAATCTCTAAAATATTATGTTTTATTATTTGTGAGAATAAAATTCTCACATGTTGCATTTTACATGAATACTACACTTCTCCCTATTCAGTTATATGTTAGCAGTGAGGAAATTACAAATGTCTTTAGTAGATACCCTAGCTTAAAGCATCACCACATTTATTTCTCAGAGGCCAAGCCAAACATCTTCTTTAACGTTTGGTGCTTGATTTCTTTCTTCATTTATATATTACTGATTTATGATATGACTTAAAAACAGTAAAAAACCATCATATTTCATATATGATTTTTTGAAAATGTATATATAACATGTTACTTCCAAGAAACAGCCTCTTTCTCACACACATATACACACACAAAATCCTCTCTACATATGGATCTCCAATCCATGCAGTAACATAACTAGTTATAAATAGTTAAATTATAAATAATTTAACATAAAACTACCTCAAAATAACTACCTAATATAAACCATTCTCAACAATTAAATAGACTGTATAGGTTTTAATTCTTTATTCATATAGCAATGAAAATATTAGAAAATTTGCTAATGAATTCTAACAACGGGATTTTGCTAGGCAATCTCAAACAGGACACAAATTACTTCATTACTAATAGTCATTCATTCATCAAGTATTTGCTGAATACTGTGGAATTGGTGCTGTTTTAGATAACAAAATAGACAGTGATTCCAGCCCTCATGGAGCATCTGCATGCTAATCTGGGAAGTAGACAGTGAACAATGAAACAATACAAAGGAGACTAGCCTCAACTGTAATAAATGCAGTGGAAAAATTTAAATAGAGGAAGATAAGGAGTCTTTTCATGTGTAGTAGATAACTGGTTTGCAATTTTAGATCCAGAGGTCTAAGCAAGCTTCCCTAAGAGGGCAGTAGTGGATGAGACAGCAGAGCTACTCATAATTTTGCTGAGGGAAAGCTTTACAGGCAAAGGGGGCGCCATAGCAGCTGTGGAGCCCTAAGTGGAGGCCTGATGATGGGCTTGAAGAATAAAGCCAACGCATCTGAAGCCACAGGAAAGAGAGTGGCGGATAACAAAGCCAAGGAAACAGTACACAGCAATCCCCTGAGGCTTTGGAGACCGCTGCAGCAGTTCTCAACTTTCCATAAAGTTCCTCATCCTGTGTGGTTCCCAACCATAGCATTATTTTCATTTGCTACTTCATAACTGTAATTCTGGTGCTTTTATGAATAGTAACATAAATATTTTTGGAGATAGAGGTTTTTCAAAGGCATCACGACCCACAAATTGAGAACAATTGGACTTTTACCCTGAATGAATGGGACACACCACAGCATTTGAGTGGGGAAGTGGTATTTCTGACCTGTATCTTGAAAAGTTTTCCTTGGCTGTCATGCAGGGAATAAAATAAGAAGGAAGTATAGAAGATACAACATAAGGTTATCGCAGTGACCAAGATTAAAAACATTGATGATTTGGATCAGGGCATCACCAGGGAATTGTTAATATATCTGAACATATATTTTAAAGACAACTTTGATGACATACTGAGTATGGTAATAAGAGGAAAATTAGAATTAAGAATGACTCATTTTTAACCTTGACTGATAGAAAAAAAGAAAAACCCTTTAGTAGAGGAAGTGGAATAGGAGTGATCTAAAGCTTCCCTTGATCATATTATAGTTGACATATCATCAAGTCATGATGGCAAGAAGGCAATTAGATATATGTCTGTAAGGTTCAAGAGAAAAAATATATATATATAGGATATTGTATTTATTAAAATACTTAAATGCACAGTACAACAATAAAGACATACATTTTTAAGTTCTTAATAAAACATAATTAGGTATCCAATAATTTATTCTATCCTAAATGACTCCACCTGACCCACACTGCTATAACCTGCCCCAGTATAGGATAGAGACAGTTTTCAGGGGTCTACGTAAATTCATGGCATCACAGCGCTTAATCCTTCTAACAATGCTGAGGCCTGAAGATCCACTCAGAAGTTTTTCTTTGTTTATAAGATATGTGAAAATAAATTCTTTACAAAGCAACCCAGAAAACATACTCAAATTCAACTAATTAGTTGATGAATATTTGTAAGAATACAATATTAATACTATGTGTTTCAGGTACTTAACATATTAATAAAAGAGCTTGGGGATTTTGATGACTATCCTTTCCAGAAGTGATTTGGAGATTTGAAACTTACTAAAAATGTGTCATCAATGTTCCATTCTCCAGTCCCTGACCCCTCGGAGAATTAGCAAGACTAATGGAAAAGTCCTTGCTTTCTCTGAGAGTAGAGATCTGTGTTATCTGTCTGTGTCCTTAAGACTTGTCACAGTTCTTAGTTTATAGCAAGTGTAAGTGGAGTCTTCTCACTTGAATTAAATAACATGGTGTTATTAGAAAGTTAATTTTTATGCTTTGTTGGGTGATAGTCAAAAAAATTGTTCAGTAACTTTTCTAAGATTAAAACAACAGAAATTTCAAACTTTAGGAACAAGATTAGTTATGAAGTTATAAAATTGCAAATATGTACAATATTATCACCAATAAATTATTTTTCTGATAGTTGACATCTGAATTATCTAATAACCTACTTAAGAGAAATCTTCCTAGAATATATTTCTGTAATTCAACTACATCTTTCCTCTTATTTGCCATATACATTAAATTTTGGATTTTCTGGTATTTGGATTTTCATTGGGCATTGACAATCCTCTAGGTTAGACATATGAAATTGTTTTCAAACAGATATTCCATATACATATAAAAAACATAAGAATGCCAAATTATCTTCCATTTAAAACTTGAGAGTCATTATATGATTGCCTAAGGCATGAGTTTTCAAGATAACTACTATTGTCTGACCCACTCCCAAAACTGTCTTTTCTCACGTAAAAGACCAAATGGTTTTCCTCTTTTGCAATTATGCTTCCGATTTGTCTTAGCATGGTTAGTGTTTCTTTAGCATTATCAACATGACACCACATTGGTGTTATTTCTACCACATTTTTATATGTGGACTACAGAAGTTTTACCCATTGCCATGAATCATTGCTCTTATGTGCCTAGTTCAGATGCACATGAAACACAGTTAGCTCCCAAATTCAAGGGATTTATTCATGGATTTCAACCCACTTCAGCTTACATGTCCATCAACTAATCATCTATGCTCTGAGTTGACTCGCTGAGCAACAAAGTCTTTATAGATCCACTTATATATATATATTTATGAACATATACATACATATATATGTATGTAACAACAATTAATGGTAAAAAGAGGCCATAAGTTTGAAAAGGAGCAAAGAGGGATAAATGGGAGAAGTTTGAAGAAAGAAAAAGATGAGGGAAATGATGTAGTTAAAATCTCAAAACTTTTATAAAAGGGTAATTTGAAAAAGTTTTTATCTTTTACTTATTTTTAACTACATTTTTAATTAAAAATAATTGCATTCCTTCCTCCTTCCCTTTCTTCCCTCCAGTTTGATGTTTGTTACATTGCTCTATTAATTTGGTTTGGTTTGGTTAGCCAGCCATAGGTAGGTTCAATATATACTGTAAGTTTACATTTGATCACATGAGGAATTTGAAACTGTAGTTACCAAATTCTCCCATTCACCCCCTTAAAAGGAACTGCAGTTACTTGAGCCTGCTCAGTTTAGAAAGAAGCTTTCTGAAGTTGCACATACAGCATTTCAGAACTCAGTTAAAAAGGGTTTAAATACACAATCCATTGCAACTACCCCTCCCCACCCTGTTAGACTAAGTGAAGAACAGATTCTCTTGCATCACAACACCAATGTTTACTGCAGGGTTTGTCCAATCTTCTGCAATTGTTTTTTTTAATAATCAGCAAGATTTTTAAAGCAGTAAGCAAACATTCTTTAGACACTATTAAAGTTAAGCATATGTCATAGTCAAGGAACCACAATTATAGCAAAGTAGAATCTGAGTCTATTAGCTCCTTTCTGGTAAGCAGATTCCAAGCTTTACTCTAGCAGTCATGTGAAGTGCTAGAAGAGAAGTGAGGTGGGGTGTAATAAGCCACTGGTGAGTTCTAACTTCAGATGCCCTGGAAGTGGGATATGTCCACATGGATTGACAAGTAGCCTGTACTTGACTTCTCTTGTCCTTTTATTAAACATTAGACTGGGAAGCTCGAATTGACAGCCATGGACGGGTCTTTTATGTGGACCATGTAAATCGCACAACCACCTGGCAGCGACCAACAGTGGCACCTACCCCTGATGGAATGATCAGGTCCGGGTCTGTCCACCAGATGGAGCAGCTTAACAGAAGGTTGGTGATCAGTTTGGAACAAGCCCCAATAAGCCTTGGTTAGATAAAAATGGCAAGACAACCCTCTTCGGCTTTCCTGCTTACTGTATAGAAGCTGAGCAAAATTAATTATTTAAGAAACCTGTTCTTGGTAAGTATTTTGAAGCCCAGGTTTAGAAGATAGTGACAGGAAGCTTGTTAAGCTCAAGTGGCATTTAAACACAGGGTTCCTCTGAATGTCTTCCTGGTACAAGTAAGAAATCAGAAATTCTTTAGCTATGGCCCCACCCCCAAGGATGTGAAGATCCCCACAAACTCTCCAAAAATTAGATGTAAAATTACATCTGTGAGCACATTTTTGGGAGACTAGTTTGCATCCATCATAAGATTTCTCCAAAGATACAGAACTCAAAATAGATGGCATTCCAATTATAGTTTCCACAAAAATAAAAATCACCCATACAGAAAAATCACCTCATAAATCACTGTAGACTTTGCCCTTGTCTATCATTATACTCCCATCACTGTAGAGTTTGCCCCGTCTATCATCATACACCTATTACCGTAGAGTTTGTCCTTATCCCATCACCACTGGACACCCATAACTAGGGAGCATTCCCTCTTCTCATCATCATTGTGCGCTCATAAACAGTAGTGCTTTAAAAGTTCAAAAGTCTTAGAAAAATAAATGCTTAAAAATATTTTTGAAATGACCTATAGTGGTTCAATTGTGTGACTCCAGTTTTGGGGGATGCTGAAGTGGAAGAATCTCAAGCTCAAGGCCAGCTTGAACAACATATCAAGACCCTATATGAAATGGAGATTCTTCTAGGATCATTTTGATTAGAAACCATGTCTCCACTTTTGAACTTGAACAGATACTATTTGGGTTTGGGTTGCAACCATGGGTGTTACGTCTCTCATGCTTCAGGCCAGCAACATCTCTATTTTCTTGTTCTTTGAAGACAGAGTGAGCAATGGCTTTAGTAACTTCTTGTTACTGAAAGTGCAAGCATCAGGCTTACTTCAGCTGAAATTGCATCCACATCCTGTCTTGTTTATTTTTCAAGTGATAAGTTAAAGAAAAAGTTGAGGGGGACTGAAAAGAATAAAAGCCTTGGTTGAGGATATTTCTCGATAGCAATGCCTTTAAGACTTAACTGGGCTTTTTGACCTGCCAAAAGTACATAAAGCACATGTGATATGAAAGTTGAAGGGGAAAAATGGGTGCAGAGAGATGAGGGAAAGTTAGGGGTGGAAAAGTCACCTACAGGTGAGTGTACGTGAGGATGTCATAAGGAAGCTTGTTGCTTTGTAAACTAATTAAAACAAAAGCAAGGAACTGGGCAGATATCCTGGTGGTTACAAGTACTTCTAGCCCTTCTAGAGGATCCTAACTTGTTACCTAGTACCTATGGCTCACAATCATATATAACTCCAGCTTTGAGGTTCTAACACCCTCTCTGACTTGTACACATGTGACAAACACTCACACAGCTACTCATACATAAACACAGGCACACACATAAAAATAAGAAATCTTCCAGATGGATAAATAAATGAATAAAAATAGGTAACTGGGAAGGTGGCTCAGTCACTAAATGTGCAATCACCAGGAAGTGCGCCTAGATGAGCATATGAGATCTCCAGAACACATATAAAACCTAGAAGTGGCAGCATAGTCACGGTAATCCCAGATCAGGGGATCCCAAATCAGTAGGTTACTGGGTTTATTGGACAGCTAGTCTAGATGAATTGGTAAGGTCTGGCTTCAGTGAGAAATCCTGCCTTGAAACATAGAGAGCCATCAAAGAAACTACCTGATGTCAACCTCTGGCTACTAAATAAACACACATGTGTACACATACACAGCCACACACAGACGTGTACATGTGCGCACGCGCGCACACACACACTTAATTAATTAAACTAATTAAAATGAATTCTGTTTATAGAGGCGTATACTTCAGATGAAAGTCACCAGAGTATGCCTTTATTGCTTGAGTATTTAGAAGACATTTGCCTTCCATTTTTCCATCAGTAGCTGAATGTCTAAGTCATTAATAAGAGCCATAAAGGATTTTCGGTCATAGCATATTTCTCTACAATCATTCCCACAGGAACAAAGCATATTACAAAGAATTGCCATGACCTAGTTTTATTGGACATAAATGCACCTAATGTCCATAGGCCAGCCTTTCTCTGCTGTAAGTCTATAGGCAGAAAGTAACATTTGAAGCAATATGCTGAAATTGCTTGGCTAATCGAAAACGACTTTGAGCTACATGTGTAAGAGGTGCTGTTCGAACACCAAATAATAAGCAAAGCACAAGAAATCAAACCAACAAAGCAATACATTTGAAAAACAAAATACCTAGACCTCTGGCATAAAAATCAATATAAGTTCATGATGTTTAGACTGTATAAAAGAGAATTCAGTCCAAATCTACCTGCAGCAGACAGGAGCCCTTTCATGGAGCTGCACATACTGGGAGAGGCAGCAGGGACCACGCTGGATGCAGAGCTGCATTTGAAGTTGGACAGATACAGAAAAAGTAATCTTGCGATTTGAGAAAGTGCTTGTTTCTTATGGAAAAACCTATTTACAGAAGTTCGTGCTTTTA
The DNA here is from genome assembly GCA_004026605.1 of Ondatra zibethicus. Taxonomy (NCBI): domain Eukaryota; kingdom Metazoa; phylum Chordata; class Mammalia; order Rodentia; family Cricetidae; genus Ondatra; species Ondatra zibethicus. Next base: position 64,133 of record PVIU01001033.1, on the reverse strand, counting down.
AACACGTCTTTCCACTGTTTTCGAGCATTTCAAGGTTTCTGTAAATTGGAAGTAGGCAGCCACAAAAAGTGTACTAAAAGTATACTCACCTGTGAACGTGCCTAGCTAATTTTTTTTTGATAACTTCCAGTTTTTTAGAGAAATCTACACGGATCACTGTCTCGCTGAAAAATGGAAATGTGTGTTAGCATTGTGAGGAACTTCCTTGATTTCCCACCACCTGGGACAATCAAGAGACACACCTGAGAAATGCAAAGTTGTGGCACCAAAAACTTCCTAGAACTCAGTACAAGATTATTTCTGAGCTAATTCCTGAAGTTGGAGGCTATCTAGCATTAATAACCCTACTTTCAAACACACGCACACACGTATATATGTATAAACATGAAGCAAAATATCACCATGCATTTTCATTTTAAATAATCAACTAAAACTTATTTTTAGTTAACTTTATTAATTTATAATGTAAGGAAGATTTAAATAGAAAAATTATATTCATATTATCCCAAAGTTTAAACTTTTAAAGAAATTTATCCAATTTTTATTTCAATATATATGACAAGATTCTTACATAGTTATGACATGATGACAATATAATTTTATATTCATTTTTTTATTATATGTACGGTAAGTGCTTTATATCACTGCCATGTTTTCAGATTAACATTTAAGTCCCTGTAAGTATTCCACTGAGTAGCTAATTTAGAACACTTCACTTCTCATTTTATTGAATATTTGCTTATTGTTTATCATGATTTTTTTATTTGAAGAGCAGGGCCATTTTAAATATTAAGATTATCTTATATTAGAGTGTTCCTTTGTGATTCTATTCCCAAAACAGCAGCAGAAAATAAATAGAGTTTGGGTATTTATTATCGATGCCTAATTTTTTAACAATTTAACTTTATAGATTTCACTATGCCAAAAATGGCTTTACTTCCATCTCGTGTTCTTGTCTCTTTTTGCTAATTTAAAGATATTTCTGTATTTCTGGTCTTTTGGGATGGCATATATTTCACTTTTAAGAGGATCAACTTTTGCCGTAATCTTTTAAGAATTGTAATTAATTTCCACATGAATTTTCTGTCCTAAAGCTTTGATTATTTGGGGTGCTTGTTTGTTTGTTTGGATTTTCATGGTTTAGTTTGGAAATTTTTTTTCTATTTTGTATAATTATATTTGCATGCATGCATGGGCAATTAAAAATTGTATATTTCAACTGACTTTATTACAGATTTCCATGAGCCTTTTATATGCTTTTGGCTCCAAACAAAACAAGTCTAGGAGGACATTCACAGACGATGAAACAGAAAAGGGAAGGCTTGCTGAGTCTCTGGCTTCTGTGATCTGAGCTTCCTCAGGCTTTCTGGGTCCCATCACAAAACTGCCACATATGCTGTGCCCAGTCCCCTAAGGAGAAGACTGTGATTCTACATCTTAAAAGGGGAGCGGGAAAACATATGGCCCTCAAAAGATTGTTTAGCCACCTGGCGAAATTATGGTCTGCCATATCCATTAGGTCATTGTCCAATAGCAGCTTCTGCAGCCTTTGGCAATGCTCTGCCCCCAGTTAAAGTCAGAGTTTCTAGTCTCCTGCCCTGGCTGCATTCCGAGTTCCAGCAAGATCACAGTGGGCCGTCTTTTATCTCCCTGCCACCAAGAGGTGGGAGACAAGCAGGGTGCTCTGAGGGCTGCAGGAATTCCACAACTTGTTCCTAACAGGCCCTCAAGGAACATCTCACAGTCACTGTTCCTACAAGTGTCTTCTCCCAGGTCATCAGAAGTGAATGATGGATGATAAGATAAAAAGTAGCAATCCTGCAGGCCGGTGAATCTCAAACCTAGATACACAGAACAGTATCTCAACAGTCTCTTAGAAGCATGGGTTTCAATTTTCTTCAGTTAATGTAAGTTAACAGATCTTCTCGCAAGCAGTTTGGAGACCATAGTGGGGAAGCTTTGCTCCTTATGGTCAGGGAAGGAACAGGGTACTGTCTCCTTCAGAAGCCTGTTGCGGAAGAATGGACCTATACAGGACTGGGTGCACTCCTCACTCATCTTGAATTATATTTGCAGACTTGCTTATTTCCTCTCCTTCCTCCCCCTCTTCTGAAACAGCCCTCCCCATCTCCTTCCTGAACACAAGACTCTTATAAGCTCCATTTTATCATAAGTGGGAGGAGCTATGAGACTGAAAACTACATTTCCAGATCTCCCCTCCCTTTCCACCACCCTTTTGTGTACAGTCTCTAAGTCCTATGAAATAGATTTGTCCAGCTACCTAGTCAAACAATGTGGAGCTAGCTGCCTTATTAATTATTCTGGCTATCTTATTGGAGTTGTAGACACGTCTCTTCTGATTTCAATACAATTGTCAACAGACTTTTCCAATTGCATCATTCAGAGCATTAGCAAACACAAGTTGACTCTTGTCTCTCCATTTTCTAATGTACAGGTATCAAAACATTCAGAGAACCATTGCAACAGAGAGACCTGACGAAGATTCTAGCAACCAAATCTGTGAGCAAATACCCGATGGAGGAGGTGGAGGTGGAGGGAGTGACTCAGAAGCAGAATCCTCCCAATCAAGCTTAGGTATTGAAGGAGGGGACTCAGAACACTGGAGGTGGCATGTAATGGCTGTGACAGGACTGTGTGTGAGTCAAGTCCTTACCCTGTCTCACGGGCTACACACGTGATGTCCACATGATCCACAAATAGGAGAGCAAAAAAAAAAAATGGGCAAACAAGATGGAGTAACTAGAGGCGCGAGTAAGGGAGTCAGCAAAGCTTCCCGCCAGAAATCTTAGAAGGTATAGACTCCTGCGTTGTTAGGTAATGTATCTGTTGGTGTCCTGAGGATTTCCACTTATAAATAAAATGTGATTAATATTCACTATTCATTTCTAATGAGTCTTGTGCACTAAAAATAAAATTCAGTTCAACCAAGGAGGAACCTTAGCACAAAGAGGTTTTCTGGTGGCCTTCTTGTTCACAGAGTCCAACAGCAAATTGTTTCATCAAGCCTTACTTTCCTGTTTTTCATTTCTTTAAATCTAGCCTAATTGAACCAATAATGATATTTAAAAAGCATGAGACTGGCTTCCACTCTTCATACCAAAAACATTACAATGATTAACACAGTGAAATCCCAGTAAACCACTTTCTTTTTGAATTGGGGTAAATGGTGACAGATTTTTCAAAAAAAAAAGAAAAAAGAAAAAAGGCCAGAAACAGTCTAAACAAGTAGATATTTTAATTCTCATCCTGGCAGGTCTGTGATTTATGGCAACATAGATATTGGACTTGCTTATTTATTTAATTTTAAAAAATGTTTTCGATGTTTGATAGTTTCACACATTTATATAACGAATTTTAGTCATTTTAGATGAAATTTCCTACTCGCCTCACCCTTCTTTGCCAGAACCCCTCTTTATAACAGGCCCCCATCCTACTTCCATGTTATCCATAATACACACATGTGTTATGTGTGTGACCCACTGAGTTTCATAGTTAAAGTTTCTTTCCTGACAGTAGGTGATAGGTTATTTCCTAGATCAAGTCAACAGTGTAAAGGAAATGACATGAAACTCCTTCAATAACTGTTAACTATCCTCACGGAGGGCCTTAGCCTTGGGACCCTCCCTAATCCATGATGAACTGTCGATAGGCCCAATCTTGAGCAAGTCTTGTGCAGACAAAGACAGCTGCAGTAATGTTAAGACTGTAATAACCACGCTGAAGCTGGGAGATCTTTTTGTTGGCCATCCCCCAACCTGCTGGCTCCTTTCTTCTTAAATGCACTCACACACTTCAGTCAGTGATTTTAATTGTCTCCATCCTGTCTTCTCTATCAGCTGTAGAAACAAATATGGTTTAGGCGTTTCTGTAACTAATTGCTTTATTCAGTCTTCTGAGAGACATCTAGTAATTAGAAACAGGATGAGAAAAGGTACCTAGGATTATTTCTGGGTTTGGTATTGGATCACATGTACTTTACTGTGTAATAAAAGCCTCAATTTTAGCGGATAAAACTCCCAATTCATTTACACCTCAAATCTGCAGGTGAGCAATGTCAGCTAAACAAAGCTGGCAGGCTGGTCAGGATGGTGCTGTGCTCATACATGTCTGGTCACCTGCTGTGTTAGCTGTGTGGGCATTGGACTGAGATGGCCTCAGCTGGGAAGCTTGTCCCTCTGGCTGGTTCCTTTAGTGGACATGAGGACAGAGGAGAAACTGAAATGCAGGTGCTTAGGTTGCTCAGGACGGACACGCTGCTCCTGCCTTGTGGTACTGGAAGGGACAAAGCACAAGGCCAGGCCCAGTTCAGGAGCTCGAAAGTCCCACCGCAGAGAAGAGTTTATAGGAGGGGAAAAGTGTGACCACTTCTGTAAAGTGTCTTAATTACACGTAACACTTGTAACAAAACAAGAAAAAGAGACAAAGGAAGGTGAAGAGAGAGGACTGGAACCTAGCTGAAATTATAGAAGAACCTTACCAAGAAATAATGATACCTGACTTTTAAAAACTGAAAATTATCTCTGTGAGTTTGAGACCAGCCTGGTCTACAAGCAAGTTTCAGGACAAGCCAAAAGCCTTTCTCAAAAAAGCAAACAAATAGAAAACCTCAAGATTAGAAACACTCAAAAATATCCAAAATATTTAGTATGCCAACATGATACCACAAAAGGAAAATTATACAGTTCATGCATAAAAATATTTAAATGTTGTCTAAACCAGGTCTGATGACACGTGACTAATCGCAACACTTAGAAAGGAGAAACATCTAGATCATGAGTTTGAAATTAGGCTGCCCTGTATTGTGAGACTGGCTCAAAAGGTTTGTGTGAGATTACCTCTGGGCTATGTATATAAGGTATAGATGGAAGGTGCATACATTTCATGTTCAGGCATGTGCCTCATCTCTAAAATATGTAAATGCATATGTTCTAGAATTTGAAAAAAAAATCTGAAGCACATTTGATGTCAAGCATTTTGGACAAGGAACACTTGCCATTCTTGTCCTGGCCATGTCACTGTGTGGGGTTCTGTGTTCTGCTATGGGAAGACACACGCTCAATGTGGAAGGACTTTCTGCCCAACGTATTCCATTGCTTTGCTTCATTTTTTTCTAGATCTGAGGAGAGAAGGGTCACTTTCCCCAGTCAACTCACAAAAAATCACCTTGCTGCTGCAGTCCCCGGCGGTCAAGTTCATCACCAATCCTGAGTTCTTCACTGTGCTGCATGCCAACTATGTGAGTGCTCGGAAAACAGAGACAGGGTGGACTGGCTTTTCTGAAAACCCAAAACAAGCTTTAAAGAGTTGTTTACTAAGATAAAAGGGCTAGAATAATACTCTGGGAGCTTAGGAAAAAAAAGAAGGAATTTTTTTAATTATTTCCTTTTTTGAGATTATAATATAATTACATCATTTCTCCTTTCTCTTTCTTTACCCTCCCATATTCCCTTGCTTTCTCTTTTTTCAAATGCATGGCCTCCTGTGTGTGTTTGTGGTGTGTGTATGCATGTGTGTGCATGTGTGTGTGTGGTGTGTATTATGTGTGTGCAACTCAGACATTTCTTTTCCATGTGAGTCACCCAGTAAAGAAGGGGGGATTAGAAAATATTTTGCCTTAAGGCTTTCATCAGGATCATATCAGTGAAAATTCCTTGCAGACAAATGCATGTTGCTTTATTGATCTTAAATCTTTTAAAAAAACAAGAGTATAAAGTGTCCAAATGTTCTTTATCCTTAACCATTTTATAAGATCATCTTCATTAAAAACATTTAGACAGCTATTTCTTAGATAATAACTAGACTAGCTTTTGATATACTTCAAAAAATTTGATATTAACTATGATTTGATTTTTACATAGAAGCTCTTTTCTTGAATTTGAGGCATTTTCCATAAAACAATGGCATAATATGATAGTATTCATTAACTCTTCTATTTCACAAACTTTTTTTTTAAATCACGCACAAACCTAGAGCCTGGAACCACAGAAAAAGGTTAGGGAGAAGCCTAAATACTGGTAGATGTCTGTTTTGTGGAGACAAATGTGTTAGACAGTCTAATGATGCATGACAAAGTCCAAACTGAGAGAGAGTAAAGGGCCTGGGAGACATGAGGCAGGAGGCAAAGTCGGAACTGAGTCTTGCCAGTTGAAAGGGAATGGGGCAAAGGGGCAGTGTTAGGAAGGGTGCAGTGGCCAAGATTACAATGTGGCTACACCGTGGATGGCAGACGTGGAAGAAACGCTGAAGACCCAGCAGCCTAGCAAACCGCAAAGGTGCCTATCCTATCCTCCTGGCAACAGGAGCTCCAGGGGCTCTCGGAGCCCAGCTCAGATGACTTGGTAGTTTGAGGAAGCATTTCTCTGGCAGAATCTCAGAGAGGTGCTGAGAGCTCCAAGACTAAAAGCTGATTCAACCCATCAAGTAAAAGAGGATCAAATCCCAGACTCAATCGGTGCTGAGAGAACGGGGAGAACTGGCTTAGCTCAGAGGAATTGTTTGAGAAGTCAGTCAGTGGTGCTTGGATCTCCTAAGGCCAACTGGTGAATAACAGATAAGACCTAAGGAATACTGAGTGGTTTCTGTTTGGGGGAAGGGAGTTAGCAGGGCTGTCTGAGTCAGGTGCAGCCCTTTTGTGCAATGATAAAGGCTGTGGCTGGGAAAAGAGGAAATAAGTGTGTTTAGTCAGAGCGAATCCCCAGTGAGTAGTGGGGAATCGTACAGGGTGACAAATATGTCAGACACTGAAGCCTCTGCACTATATTCTGGGCTTCCTGTGGGCTTTAGGGCTGTGGGACCCACTGGACCAACCTTCTCTAGCCTCCTACTGTGTTCTTTCATCACAATCCATGTGCACAGGGGCACATCGGAGTACTCATGTGCCCCTCTCAACACCATCTAGATAGCTTGATGATTTTTGGGCAGTCCCAGAGATATACTGAGGGGAAGGAGACTTCTGCTATGGGTACACAAATATCTATGTAGCATAAAATTATAATTTGACTAACCGTAGAAACTCCTAAAACAGCCTTCTTTTCTTCTCATTCCCTTATCTAAATATGTTATATAAGATTCACTAGAATGATAGGCTTCTGAAGACCACCTTTAATTACGATAAATTATTAGCATATGTTAAACAGATAAAAGGATCAAAAGCACAGCTCTGTAGTCAGAGAAGAAATGGGGAGAAGGGCGATGCGTAGAGACATACAGTGAGGCCTGGCAAAGCCAAGGATGGCTGACACTAGAAAGAAGATCTCTGGAGAGCAGGTAGAATTGGCTGGCCAAATAGGCCCGTGTATGTCAAATACACATTTCCACATTGAGTGCTATGTCTGCTTTTAAAGTCTGCGATTTTAACTCACACAAATCACCACCAAGTTGGCTCTTATTATATCATGTTAGAGAACTCAGTGTCTTAATCTGTGTTTCCTAATTTCACATATTCCTCCTTCATTTTCCCCAAACCATCTCAGAGTGCCTACCGGGTCTTCACAAGTAGCACTTGCTTGAAGCACATGATTTTGAAGGTCCGACGAGATGCTCGCAATTTTGAACGCTACCAGCATAACCGGGATCTGGTGAATTTCATCAACATGTTTGCAGACACAAGACTGGAACTGCCTCGGGGTTGGGAGATCAAAACCGATCATCAGGGAAAGGTGAGGACAATCTGTGTGTAGGACTTTCAACAAACACTTGGGCTCACCAATGCAGATGTGGAAGAAAGTGAGGGGAAGGCTATAGAGAAGGAAGCTTACATGTCTCAGAGATTTAATATTAGCCCCAGAAAAAAACAAAGATAGTGACTGTTGACATCAGGTTCTTACTCATTCCACAGTGCATGGACACTGCACTATGAGATATTTAGCTTCTTAACATCTTCCTTTTAGAAGCCAAATTGTACCATTGCTCTCCAGCGGAATACATACTGCTTGGTTGAGGATTGCTATCTATCCACTTTACATCTTTAAATTTTCCATTGAGTGCTTTTATTCAATGACTGATGTCTTAGTTACTTTATTATAACCAAGCCAACTTGGTGTTTAATTTGGGGCTTATGGTTTCAGAAAATTAAAACCCATGATAATCATGGCAGGGAATGTGGTAGTATGCATGGTGCTGGAGCAGGAGTTGAAAGTTCACATCCTAAGACAAGATAAACACAGGGAACAGCACGAGTCTTTTGAAACCTCCAGTAATACACCCCCTCCAAGGCCATACCTCCTAATATTTCTGTCCTTGTCACTTTTCTGCTGTGAAGGCACCATAACCAAGGCAACTCATATGAAGGAAAGAATTTAACTGGGGGCTTGTTTACAGTTTTATGTGTTTGGTCTATTATCATCACGGCAGAGAGCATTGTAGCAGGGAGCATGGAGGCAGGCAGCAGACAGGTGCTGGAGAAGTCGCTAAGAGTTACATCCTGATCTGTGGGCTGCAGAGAGACTGGGCCTGGCATGGGCTTTTGGAACCTCAAAGCCCACCCCCAGTGACACACTTTCTCCAACAAGGCCACACCTACTCCAACAGAACAATACCTCCTAGTCCTCCTAATTCTTCCTTGAATCCAGACCTAGAACTCTCAGCTACCTCTACAGCCCCATGTCTGCCATCGCACGACCATGCTTTCTGCCTTGATGACAATGAACTAAACCTCTGAAACAAAAGCCAGCCCCAGTTAAATGTTTTCCTTTATAAACAGTGCCATGGTCATGGTGTCCCTTTCACAGCAATAAAACTCTAAGACCTAAGTTGGTACCAGGGACTGGGGTATTGCTGTGCTTTTGTTTGGAAAACTATAGACTTTGGGACTTTGGATTTGGAAAACAGCAGTTGGATGCTTTAAGTGGGGCTTAATGGGCCATACTAGTAGGAGCATGGAAGACAGTGGTACTGAGACTGATCTGAATTGTGGGGGCTCAGCTCAAGAGATTTCAGAGAAGACTATCAATATGTGGCCTGGAGACTTTTCTTGTGATATTTTGACAAAGAATATGACTGCTTTCTAATCTTGTCCAAATTTTTGACAGTTTTTGTTTTCTCTTTATGTGAAGAATGAGATGGAATTTTGATTGGAATTACATTGAATAGGCAAGAAGCTTTATTTTAAAAATGATCACTTTCACTACATTTATTCTATCAATCAATGAGTACGAGCTGTCTTTTTTATTAATTAATTAATTAAATTTTTCAGCATGATCAAAGCTTCCCCTCCTTCTCTTCAGTCCCTCCTCAAAACCTTTCTTCTCCACACATCTCCATCCACTCCTCCTCCTTTAAGGCCCATGTGGCAGCAGGAAGGTCCAGCCTCTCTGATGAACTGAACCCCAAGAGCCATTAAAAAACTTACTTATTTGACATCATGAAATCTACAGACAAATGGATGGAACTAGAAGAAAAACATCCTGAGTGAGGTAACCCAGACCCAGAAAGACAAGCACAGTATGTACTCACTCATAAGTGGATAGAAGATAAAAAGCAAAGCAAAGGATAACTGGACTACGATCCACAGCTCCAGAGAACTGGGAGTAGGGGGGGGTGAAAGGGGGAAAAAGAGGAAGGAAGGGGAGTGGGAAAATATATAGCTCAATAGAAACAATAAGAAATATTATGTAGCAATGTGGAGATAGAGAGATTCTCAGAGAGGATTTGAGATAAAGTAAAAGAGAAGTTACCATCAAAAAAAGAAAAGTGGATATGAATTTGTAGATATTTGTACCAAGATGTAGAAAAACTGCCAATGAACTTCAAGGAAACCTGTATGTATTACTACAATACAATGTTTTTAATTCACATTTTACATTAAAGACTATTTTCAATTTTAAGTCTTTTAAATAAATGATTCTGAAGTCCAAAAAAAACCTTATTTATTGAAAGTTACACAAAGTATTCCCTAATACCAAGGTCCCTAATCTAATTTACATGTCTTACTGAAGGAGAGGATCACATGCTCCCGTGACTCTAGTCCTTACTTATAAAGTTTCCTGAAGAAGAAGAAAGAAAAATAAAAAGACCAGCATAAAAACTGAATATTAAATATCAACATCAACTAAAGAAGCAAATATCAAACAGTAAAAATGAAATAAATTCTTTAGGCCCAGCGTGATGGTGCATCCTTATAATCTAGGCATTAGAAAGGGCCATGAATTTGAGGGTAGCCTGAGCTATGTAGTAGATCCTGTCTCATAATAAAGGATTCAGGAAAGCAGACTCATTGGGTTCATAGTATTATTATAAACCTAATTAACTTACACACCATAAAGATGTACAACTGTTTTGTGAATTTTAAAAAAAATTAAAGCAAAGTAGTATCAATTCCACATCTATTCATTTTCTAGACTAGTTTTGAACAGATTTTTTAAGCTTTAACAACATGAAATCATCACAACCTCAAACTTCCCATCCAAAAACTAGACTATAGAAATCCTCACAGGAGGAATATAAGACATGGATGAGAACAGGTTGTAGCCCAGTAGTATTACTGTAACAGTAGTGTTGCTGGGCTCTTGACTAGTTTGTTTTCTCTACCAACTAAACAATTAAAAGGCAGGAAAAATATCAGACACCACATTCAAGAAATGTTATCAAAAGTGAAGAAGTTTTCATGCACACATTTATTTGCACAAACTTCTAACTTGTGGGAAGGAGGACTCAGAAAACAAACTCCAAATCCTTGGGAGCACTTGGGTCTTTTAAGTATTTCCTTAATATATATTTCCTTAATATATACCTTAATGGTATACAATAGGTCCCCCTCCCCTTACTTCTGATTGGACAACTTAAACAGAGAAAGGGAAACTGATAAGCTCATAGCTTCATGTAAGTTGAGACATGCCGAGGATAGATGCTAGGTATTTATAAATAGGTAAGCCAGAAGGGGAGAAAATGTAAGCCTGCAATGCCTTGTGTTGGGTGTAGAAACAGCAGGAAGTTTGCATCTTGCTGTTTGCCTGTGGCTTCTTTCCCTATGTGACTGCCTGTCAAGATGCTTTTCTGCCTTCTGTATTAGATACAAACTGTGGTCATCCATGGACAATGACTGAGTTCACCCTATCCCTTTACCCATGGCAGTGATATGGGTACTCAATCAAATACTAAAAGCCATTCTCCAGTTGGATCTCTAATGCAACAAAACAAGAAATCAAAATTAGAAAAATCTTAGTAAGAGAAAGACAGCGGTGAATATTGTAATTGATCAGATGAGGCGATACAGTAGTTGGTTAAAGCTTCAAAATATATAATTAAGTCCAAGTAAAATACTGAAAATATATATATGAATAAGTGGAAGAGAAGATAGTAGCAGCATCATGATGGCAAGCCTGGACTAAGATAATGAGGAAAAAAACAAGACCAAGAAAGAAACGTGTATAGGGGTCAACTTGAATAATTTGCAAACAATAACTAAATACAGTTTTTTTACAACTTAAAAAAAAGAGTTGGCATATATTTTTTTAAAAAGACTTTTTCAAAGTCCAACAAAAAGTAAAATAAAACAAAACACAGTTCGCAAGGGAAAACAGACAAACTCTGCAAATGAATTGAAAATAAGAGAAAGAGGATGACAAGAGTCGAGCATAACAGTCAGTCAAGGCAGACGCAGCAGCAAACACACATTTCCATAGGTGGGAACACTGGGTAAGCTGTCATCCCCATAGGAAGAACCCCGAAAAAATTTCATAGCCAAAGGAAAAAACACTTCTGCAATGGGTGGCCAACAATGAATAGAGCTTACAAAAGAAATCTAAATAATAATTTGAAAAGCTTTAAAAATAAAAGAATAAATATTAATATAGTGTGAAAACAATAACAGAAATGTCATAGTTCAAATCTATAATTATTAAATAGGGTCAGAGAAAAATTATATTCATAAATGATATAATTAAATTAAAAATATATGAGGCTGGAGTAATAGCTCAGCTGTTAAAATCACTTTCTGCTCTTATAGGGGACTCTGGTTTGGTTCCCAAAACCCATGCAGTAGTTCACAATCACCTGTGACTCCAGTTTCAGGGAAACTGACTCCCTCTTCTGACCTCTGTGGGCACCAGGCATGCATATGGTGCACATAGATTCATGCTGGAAAGACACTCATACACATCAAATATTTAAAAATCTAAATAAACATTTTTAAAGATGCAATACAATTAGGTGTGTTGGCACATGGCTATAATCTCAGCACTCCAGATCTTGAAGCAGGATCATTAGTTTACGCCGATCTAGGCTACAGAGTAGGACAGCTTTAAAAAGAACAAAAACTGTGGGCAGTAATTGAAATAGTGACCTCAGAAAGAAGCTCCAGCATTGAAAGCCTTGCATCCTCCTGAAACAGGAACAGCCACAAGTCATTTCAGTGTAATGAAATGAGAGGAAAGAGAGGGTTTGAGGAAGTGAGCCCTTAGAGAACAGGACCAGTTACAATCTCACCTTATCCTTATCTCGGAGAAGCTGAAATTAACAACATGCTCAAAATTCATGTTCATGTTCCACTGGTTTTTGGAAACCAATGACTGAGAAATTTGAATTTTGTAAGTAATTTTTTAATTGTAAATTAGAAACAAGACTCGAAAGCAAAATAATTTTTTATTTATTTATTTTGAATAAGGGAAAGGTAAAGTGAAATGCTTTTATTATATTTTATCTTCAAAATAAAAATTCAACTAAAAAAAAGACATGAACATAGCAAAAGAGGCAGACAGGAATAGGAGGAAGATTAGAGAGGTCAATGGGCTAGAGAATGCATTATATGCATGCATGAAAACTGTCAAAAACAAATTTAATTACTAAAACTAAATTGTAAAAAGCATAAAATTATCGATAACATGATGATAAAATCTGCACAAGATTTATTAAGGTAGTTTGGTATAGATCCACTACCTTAAATATTTTTCTAACTTTCATCTCAGTAATCAACTCAACTTTAGAAATTGAGATTAAAAATACAACATATGCACGAGTCTAAGAAATATTAAATTTATGAACTTCTAAACATGGATCTGAATAGTAAAATCTACTTTTAACATTTTTTATTTAGATAATACTTGTTTGCTTAAATTTTTATGTTATATATGCATATTTTAAATTTAGTTTTTATTTACTCATGTTTCAGACTAATTTATTACTTACTTATATTTTTACAGAAATATCATCACTTTTAAATCTTCGCATTACTGATTTCACTTAATCAGTTGCTTTATAAAATACTCCAGATGTCATAATCATTAACATAATATGACAAAACTGTACTATCTGGTGAAATTTGCTAGTCAAGTTTATATGGCTTCCTATATTTTACTTAGACTGCAAACAGAGAGCTGGCAGTTGCGGGTTCTCCTCTAGGGTCCATGACCTCACCAGTCATGGGTAATTGGCTAAGTTTTCAGTACCAGGCATAAATTCTTTCTTCTTGAGTGGGCATAAAGTGCCTCTGTTGCAGTCTTGGGGACATCTTGCTATGCTGGTGGCTCATAACCATCCATAACTCCAGTTCTAGGGCATCAAACACCCTTTTTGTACTCCACAGGCACCTGGAACACACATGGTGCACATACATATACACAGTCGAAACATAGACACACATAAAATAAAATTAATAAATGTAAAAAAAATAATTAAATAGTAAGGGGCCATGAATTTAAGAGGGAGTGAAGGGGCATAAGAGGAGTTGGTGAAGGAAAGAGAGGGGTAGGAATTATGTAAATGCAGTAATCATGCATATAATCCTCAAAATAAACTAAACATAAATATTTTTAAACCCCAAATGCATGCTTATTCAATAACAATGATATAATACACAATTTTTTTTTAAAAAAAAAGGAAGTTTCTTAGCCAGATGGTGATGGTGCACACTTTTAATCCCAGAATTTGGGAGGCAGAGGTAGGTGGATCTCCTTGAGTTCAAGGCCAGCCTGATCTACAGAACAAGTTCCAGGACAACTAGGTCACACAGACAAACCCTGACTTGAAAAACCAAAGCCACAAAAAATGAAAGAAAGAAAGAAAGAAAGAAAGAAAGAAAGAAAGAAAGAAAGAAAGAAAGAAAGAAGGAAAGAAAGAAAGAAAGAAAGAAAGAAAGGAAAAGAAAAGAAAAGAAAAGAAAAATGAAAGAAAGGATGTTTCAAATTCTGTCATGTTACTTTGAGATTCAGGCACAGTAAGTCAGTATTCTCAGGGATTCTCAGAAATCTCAAAGTTAAACATACTTCTAGCAATCATTATACTCTGTGATTTGTTTAGTGAACAAAATTATTAATATAATATACTAAATTAAAGAGGAAAGTCTGAACCAGGCAGTAGGAGCATATGCCTTTAATCCCAGCACTCGGAAGGCACAAGCAGGTGGATCTCTGTGAGTTCAAGGCCAGCCTGGTCTACAGAGCAAGTTCCAGGACTGGCTCCGTAGCTACTGAGAAACCCTGTCTTGAAAAACCAAATAAATAAATATTTTAAAAGAGGGAAGTCTGGCAATTGTGTTACCTTTTATTAATATCAAAATCTGTGCACAATGATTATAAGACAGAATGAGGAATCCAGGTTCTCTCACCAGGAGCTCCACAGTTCCGCTGCAGAACATGACACTCCATACAATTGGTTATCATACGAATTCCCACAACACTAAATTTGTAGTACTTACAAGGAACTGTCTTTATTCAATGGCTTAAAGTTTTTATCATAGAGATCTTTTGTTTCCTTTGTTAGGTTTACTCCCAGATGTTTGTATTTGTGAAGAAGGTGTGTGTGGTGGGTTTTGTGAGTGGATTGTTTATCTGATTTCTTTTCAGTATAATTTTTATTGCTGTATAGGAAAGCTACTGATTTGGGAATATTACTTTTATTCCTGCCGTTTTGCTGGACATATTTTTCAGCTGTAAGAGTTTTGGGTGAATCTTTAGTGTCTCTCATATCTGTGACTAAGGATACTTTGGCTTCTTATTCTATTTGTATCCCTTTTGTTTTCTTCTTATGTATTATTTAGTAAAACTTCAAACGCTGTATTGAGTGGAGCAGAAAATCTTACATCGCTGTCTTTTTCCTGGTCTTAGTGGGAATGCTTTATTCTTCACTTAGCATAATGTTGGCTGTAAGAGTGCATGATGGCTGGTTTTTATGTCAACTTGACCCAAGCTAGGGTCATCTGGGAGAAGGAATCTTAATTGAGAAAATGATGCCATACGATTGTGTAAACAAGTCTGTAGGACATTTTCTTGACTGGTAATTTATGTGGGAGGACCCAGATCATAGTGGGTGGTACCAACCCTGGGCTGGTGGTCCTGGGTCCTTTAAGAAAGCAGGCTGAGCAAGCCATGAGGAGAAAGTCAGTAAGCAGCACTCCTCCCTGGCCTCTGCTTCAGTTCCTGCCTCCAGGTTCCTGTCCTAAGTTCCTGTTCTGAATTCACTTGGTAATGGAGTGTGATCCGAAAGTGGAAAGCTGAAGCAAACCCTTCCTCCTGAAGTCTCTTTGGTTCTGGTGCTTTATCACATCAAAGAAACCCGAAGACAGGTTGTCAGTCCAGCCCTTATTACGTTGAGGTATGTTCCCTCTATCCTTAACTCTGTGACTCGTAATGCTGGATTGTCTCAAAAGGTTCTTCTACATTTATTACTGAGATGACCATGTGATTTCTTTCTTTGAATCCATTTATGTGATGAATTTGGAGTTTGGGTTTATTTAAATTAAGCATTTTCTGTATCATAGGAATGAAGTCAGTTTTATTGTTTTCTAAAAGACCCATGTTCAGTTCCCAGCACCCATGTCAAGGGTTTACAGCAACCTGTAACTCCAGCCCCAGGGATCCCCTTTTGTCTTCCATGCACACCTGTGTCATGAAGATACACACCCAACTCTTTTTAAGCTATCTATTAATAATAATAGAAACCACAGAAAGGACACAAACTCATGGAGAGTAAACAATTCAAAACTGAACGGTGAATGAGTCAGTGAAGAAATGAAGGAAATAAAAGAACTTCTAGAATTAAATAAAACGTTGCCTATCAAAGCAGTAAGACACAATGGCGGCAATGTCAGGAGAAAAGTTTCAGCACTAAGTGCTTACATTAAAAAAAAAATCATACAGACCTCAAATGAATATCGTCTTCTTGCATTTAGCCTTAGAAAACCAAGAATAAAACAAGCCCCGAGGCAGTATATCAGAAGAAATAATAAAAATCAGTGCAGAAATTAACAACAAAGAAATTATGAAGAAGCAATGGAAGAGTGAGTTCTTGGAAAAGATAAACAAAATTGACAAACAATTAACAAATTTCCCCAAAAAAGTAAATACCAATGAAATTCATAAAATCATAAGTATGTACTTTAAAATCTATATGCCATTTAAATGGAAATTTAAGTAGATGAATTTCTGTATGCATATGACATACAAAAACCAAGATGGAATAACTAATCTGAAAATCTATAACTAGCAATGAAATTGGAAAATTAATAAAAACAGTCTTAGATACAAAAAAGTCTGCAGGAAAACTTTTCATTTGACTTTTCATAGGACTCTTCAAAAGCTTATTTAAAATTATATCTAATAATTGAATACAAAATATTTTACTTCTACAATATGACATCTAATAATATCAAAAACTAGAATTGATTGTGTCATCTTATCCTAGTATGTCTTCCCCAAAATTGTATTTTGTTCTAGGTAGAATGCCTGAAAGATTGGCCAATATTACTAAAAATTTTCTTGTAAATGGTTAACTTTCTCTTTTACAATAGATAACTTTAAATTTATAAAATAACTTCTGACATAAAACACAAACATTAATGAGACATGCCGCAAAGATGTCTGTGCAAGGATGTTTACTGATCCATGATTTAAACCAGTAAAGGGAAACCATCTAGCAATGAAGAGAACAGGTGTATTACACAACCACCAAACGCAACAACGTGTGGTCCTTAAATACACAACAACCAAACAGAACACTGGGTGCTCCTTAAATACACAACCACCAAACAGAACACCGCGTGCTCCTTACACACACAACCATCAAATGTAATATCATGTGTTCATTAAATGTTGTGTTAGAAGATTTTTAATGACTTGGAGAAATGCTCATAAAATTTGAAATTTGCTTATAACGAAAGTATATCTTCTAATGTGTAGAGAACACATAGATATTTTTATATGGGAAAAAACCATTTTTATGTAGGTTATCCAAGGGAAAACCCATAATTATTTTTGTAGTTACATCTTTAAAACTGTGACCACTGGGGATTTGGGTTAGTCTCTTCATTTAACTACTGTTGAATGACCATGTCTTTTTCCTCTTCTAATTTTAAAGATGAGTGTCAGGTAAGTTCGAAATGATATAGAAGAGAAAGGGTCAAAAGTAAGTATGATGACTGCGATGGCCAGTGTTAACTGTCATCTTGACAGAATTGAGAAGCACCCAAGAGATGGCCTTTGGACGTACCTGTGCAGGGTTTTCTTGATTACATTAATTGAGGTGGGAAGAACCACCCCAGGCATGACACTGTTCCCTGGCTGAGATCCTGGAGTATATGGATGGAGAGGAGGAACTGAGGAGCAGCACAGATTCGTTTGCTTTTTGGCTCCTGATTGTGGATGCAGCTGCTTCAAGTTTCTGCTGCCTTGATTTCCCCATCACGGTCAACTATATCCTCTGATTGTCAGCCAGGATAAACCCTTTCTCCCTTAAATTGCTTTTGTCCAAGTATTTTATCATAGCCGTAGGAGACAAAACTAAGACACTGGGTCCGATAAGAGCCTTAGTGTATCAACTCCCATCTCTCACAGTGCGCTGTCTTATTGTCCATCTGCAGTCTTTCTTTGTGGACCACAACAGCCGCGCTACCACTTTCATTGATCCCCGAATCCCTCTTCAAAATGGCCGCCTCCCCAGTCATCTGACCCATCGACAGCACCTCCAGAGGCTCCGGAGTTACAGTGCCGGAGAGGTAAGTTCTCTATGCCCTGAATCATTGTTCCCAACTCTTTGCTCTTCTCTGGGGCCAGAAAAAAAAATTTTCTTGGTTTTCATGGTCTAGGGTTGTCTGTCCTGCGAGGGGTGAAGGCATATGCACATTTTTGCAATGGAAGAATGAATGACCATTGTGGGGTGCCCATTTAGTTACCTAGATATATCTCAGGCTTCCCCCTTCTGTTCCTTCCTCTGTCCAAATCACCCTTACTAAAAAAATCTACCTGGTGTAAAGTAAACTTATTTCAAGAGATCTCTATATATACATCAAGGGAATCCTATTGACAACTAGTTACCTGCAAATGCTACTAAAGGGGCAAAATTGCTGATATTCAGCATATAACTGACTTAAAATTGTACCTCTCCATAAGACCTTAGAGAGAACTTCAATAATATGACCATAAACTAAGAACTGAGAGGGAAAAGAAAAGGAAAAAAAAGAAGAGGGAATCAGGCCCTTTGAGTACTCTGTCCCCATCTGACAGTCTCTCCCTGGTTTTATCTCCTTTTACCATTTATGAACTTCCTGCTGAACAACGAAAGGCTGCTGCCTTTCTGAAGGACCATATTCATTGCCTTTCTAAACTGAAGCCTGTATCCCATACCGGCTCCTTTCTCCTTTTCTCAAGCCAAGAATCAAAACACTGTTGTTTTCTACTTCCAATCCGTTCCAAATAATGTTATAGTAAATCCTCTCCTTCCTGACTGACAGTCTGAGACCTCTTTTCATAGAAACCACCAGGATCTCAAGAGATGTGACCTTGAGATTAATTTCCTGTGGAAACTTAAGGAAGTGAATTACAGTGAGGTAAAAACATGGAAACAGTGCTACAGGAAGGATCTATCTACCTATCTATTCCACAGAATGTCACTCTAGGTAGACCTTCCATGCATCTAGTAGAAAATTGGAATCACAGCAACCCATCTAACAGCCACTTCTCCAGAATGCTGATTTAGAAGAACAGCCATTGGTTGCTTTCTTGGGAGAAAGTTCTCCCAAGGGAACTCATGGCTTACTGCCAGCATGACAAAATGAGCTGGTCTTTCGTGAGACTTCTTGGATGTTACTGTTTTAAGAAACTACTGAAGCATGTGACATCTTTCTTCCTACACATAAAATGTGTAGTCACATGAAGAGGAATGTCTTATATATCTCCAAACCATATGCAAATGTCAAACCTTAAGATTCAATCATTCTCAGACTACAGGAAGTAATATTGCAGCTTCCTGATTCACTGTGCACAGCATCTCTCCCTGGGGACCTTTAATAGCATTTCAAAGGGTAAAGGTTATGTTGTCTTGAGATTATAGAGAATAAATTTAAAATTCTGCATGAACTTGAAATATTCCATTTAAATTTTTTTATAATACCCAAGGCTTTAAATATTATTGAGGCAATGTCTGTATTGATATGGAATAACTGCATGTAATAAGAAAACTGGGTCCTGTAGACAAATTTGCTAGAGATACAGATCTCTTACAATTGCAAATAACTGTCTGAAAATATAAATTCTAAAAATGTGTGCTAGCCAATAAGATGGACTCAGGTCTGATAGCTGAGTTTGATCCTAGATCCCTCAAAGCAGTGGGAGAGAACTGACTCAGGAGATTGTCTTCTGGTTGCCATATGTACATTGTGGTATGTGCCTGTGTACACACACTTGCATGTACGTATGCACGTGCTCACACACATACATACGCGAATACACAAAAATAAGTAGACAAGCAAATATTTTTTTCAAACCTTTTCTATTCAGAAAGAAAGATTGTGATCGAGGGTACGACTTGCATTGCTGGTGAAACATATTGATATGTCAGAATAGCTCTGACGCAGTTCAGTTAATAACTGTCCTCTTCATCATCCAAGAATTATCTGAAAGGGTATTAACATGCACCAGCCACTTCTCTGTCTTCTAATTCATCTAATCCAAGTGGACTCTACTTACCACATGTTCAAACCTCACCCATCTCTTCTCCTGATCTCGCTCTTCTGGCAGCTTTGCCCTGACACGGGAGAAGTCAAGATATGTAACAGGTAGAAGCTAGAAGTCAGAGAATGGCTGATATGTATTCCAAAGTGGAAAATCTACACTGTCTTGGTCTCTTTTTTGCTTGTTTATTTTGTTTCTGAGACAGGGTCTCACCCAGTAACCTGGACTGGTTGTGAATGAGACTAACCTCCAAATCCCCCCCTTTTTTTTGAAGGAGGATTTCTCTATGTAACAGTCCTGACTGTCCTGGAACTCGTTCTGTAGACCAGGCATGCCTTGAGCTCACTAATACCCACCTGCCTCTGCCTCCCAAGTGCTATGATTAAAGGCGTGTGCCACCACTGCCCAGCGCCTCTTATCCCTACTTTCACTCCCAGACATTTAGAATTACAGGCATGCACCACAATGTTGGGCTTTACGGTCTTAAGGAACAAAATATATATGGACTCATGCTAGAAGAAAATCATTATCATGTTTTAGAACTTAGAGGATTTATTAACTTTCAAAGTTGACCTATATTCAATTAATCATCATAAGTATGGATATTAAGCTAAGTAAAGATATTTATCACAGGAGGTTTTGTCAAAATTTCCAACACAAACCAAGATACTGGATGCAGTCTGACAGTAGGGTTTGGTATAAATTAACACCTCTCTCCCACAATTGAAAACTTTGGGTAAATTTACTTTCTTTGAAACCTTAGATGTTATATGTATAAAGTTGTGGTAATCGAAATACAATGTAGAAAGAAGCCAGATCAGTTATTGGAATAATAGATGCTAAACCAAGAGGGCTATTGGAGAACGGTCAATATTACCTAAAGAGCAGGTCATCCCATGTTTGCTATTGAAGTTCAATGTGAAATCTCTGAAAAGAAAATCATAGACCTAGATTTCTACTAGTGCTTATAGAAAATTTATTTCTCTGTTTCTGGTCAATGCATTGATTAACACCCATGACATTTGACTCAATCACTTTTACAGAGCATAACACAACATTCCACTTACTCAATTTTTAACACTTGCTTGGCTTTTCATCACTTTAAGGATTGTAACTTTATTTTCTGAATCTAGATGATACCAAGATATTTTAAATATTCATGCAAGCAAAAAATGGTTTTAAAGGAAAATCCATAGTTGATGACAGATTTCTAATCTTACACTTTTATTTTAAATTAGGCCTCAGAAGTCTCTAGGAACAGAGGAGCATCTTTGCTGGCCAGGCCAGGACACAGCCTAATAGCTGCCATTCGAAGTCAGCATCAACATGAGTCATTGCCACTGGGTATGTATTCTAAGTCACTGCGCCTCTAGCAACCCAATTGCTGTCCCTACCATGAGCCTTTTTTTTTTCCCAGTGAAATGTTCTTTATTGATCCCCATTGCTTGCTCAGTTTGCTTTCTTATACAACTCAGCTCCATCTGCTCAGGAATGGCACTATCTTCAGTGGACTTGAGCCTCCCACAACAATCATTTTTTTTCTCTTTTTATTATTATTATTTTTTGCTTTATAAATAATACCATTCAAAATTTCCACCTTCTCCCATTTTCCTCCCACTCCCCTACTCCCCCTTCCTCCTCCCCGTCCAGTCCTAAGAGAGGACAGGGTACCCTGCCCTGTGGGAAGTCCAAGGCCCTCCCCCCTCCATCCAGGCCTAGGAAAGTGTGCATCCAAACAGACTAGGATCCCAAAAAGCCAGTACATGTAGTAGAATCAAATCCCAGTGCCATTATCATTGGCTTCTCAGTCAGCCCCGACTGTCAGCCACATTCAGAGAGTCCAGTTTGATCACATGTTCGTTCAGTCCCAGTCCAGCTAGCCTTGGTGAGCTCCATTAGATCAGTCACACCATCTCAGTGGGTGGACCAACCCCTGACTTCCTTTGCTCATCTTCTCCCTCTTTCTACTCTTTAACTAGACCTTGGGAGCTCAGTCCAGTGCTCTGATGTGGATGTGGGTCTCTGTCTCTATCTCGATCCGTCACCAGACAAAGGTTCTATGGTGATATTCAAGATATTCATCAGTGTGGCTATGAGACACGGCCAGTTCAGGCACCCTCTCCTCCACTGCCCGAGGACCTAGCTGGGGACATCCCCTTGGACACCTGGGAACCCCTCTAGAGCCAAGTCTCTTGCCAACCCTAAAATGGCTCCCTTAATTAAGATATCTTTTTTCCCTGATCCCATATCCGCCCTTCCTCCATCTCAACCATCCCACTCCCCCAGGCTCTCCCCAATCCTCCCCTTCTCCCTTCTCTCTCCCCTTCTCCCCTTCCCCCTACCACACCCACACCCCCATGCTCCCAACTTTTGTCTGGCGATCTTGTCTGCTTCCAATTCCCAGGAGGATCTATATAAGTTTTTCTTTGGGTTCACCTTATTATTTAGCTTCTCTAGGATCACGAACTATAGGCTCAATATCCTTTGTTTATGGCTAGAATTAGTCGTGCATTTTCTTTCTCTTTTCTTTTTTTCTTTTGAATCAAATTCTCACTGTGTACACTTAGCTATCCTGGCACTTACTATGTAGATCAGGCTATCCTAAAACAAACAAGGCAAATACTCTGCCATTAAGCCATATCCCAATAATTTAATTTTTTGTGGCATAGCCTCACTAAGTTGCTAAGGCTGGACTTCCTCCATAGGCCAGGCAGGCATTGAATCATCATGATCTTTCTGCCTTCTATATCAGAGTAGAACTTTGCCACTACACCCAGCTACATGTAGGTGTGGGTTTTTAATATAACAATTTTAATTTATATTTAGGAAGTTTATACATGTATTCAATGTGCTTTGATCATGATATACCCTACCACTCTCCCCTCCAACTCCTTTCAATCCCTCCTCATGTTTAACCACTCTGTCCAATTAGTGTTGCCCATATAAACATGGGTATGGAGCTATCTGCTGGAGAATGCGCACCCTACCAAAGGACACACTACTGAAAAATTTGACTCTCCCTCTCCTACCACTCATCAACTGCTAATAACTTGTTGTAGGTGGCCACTTGTCTGTTTCCTGGCCACCCAGACTCCCAAAATAATCACACAGAAACTATATTATTTAAATCACTTCTTAGCCAATCACTTAAGTGTGTTGCTAGCTAGCTCTTATATCTTTGATTAACCCATTTTTATTATTTTATATTTCACCACGAAGCTCATGGCCTATGGCAAGGTTCCAGCTGGCAGCTTGCGTCTTTCCCCTCTGGTGGCTACATGGGATCTCACTGACTCCGCCTTCTTTCTCCCAGCATTCAGTTTAGTTCCCCTCTCCCCCTCCTAGCTCTACTCTGCCCTATCACAGGCCAAGCCAGCTTATTTATTCATTAACCAATAAAAGCAACACATAGACAGAAGGACCTCCCACACCAATAACTCTCCCATTCGTGATAGGACTTCATGAGCCCCTCCCCATCCATGCTGGAATGTTAACTGGTGGGTAGGCAACTGCAGCTGCTGTGAGTTCCTAAGTCCAACAGCCCTGTCATATCCAGGAGGCATTGTTTTGTCTTGTCTTCCCCAACCTCCTTACTCTTAGAATCTTTCTGCCCCATTTTCTGTGATGTCTTATAATCCTTGAGTGGAGAGGTATGTTACAAATGTCCCATTTAGGGCTAAGTGATATATAGTTGCCTAGCCTCTGCATTCTGACCAACTGTGAGTCTCTGCACTAAGCACCATCCACAGCCAAAAAGAAGCTTCTCTGATGGGGAGTGGGAACTGCACTCCTCTGTGAGTAAAAAGATAAATAATAAAAGGGCAGTGCGATACTATGCCCACCTATCAACATACTAACTGTTCTCCCCAGGCCTGGGATCTCCCCAGCCATATTCTTCATCAGTTTTAGAAGACCAGACTAGAGTTCCCTCCTGTAGAGCAAGTCCTAAATCCATTTTATAAAGTGGTTGACACCTTCTGTTATATCCATGCCACTACTGCACCAGTGGAAATTCTTGGTTGACAGCTGGATAAGACTGTTGCTCTGTGCACTCTTTGATCTATGCCTCCCTTTCCATGTATGTATGAGGAAAGCTAGCACAGTCATCATTCCCAGCCTCAACTGTTTTAAGCAAAATGAGGTGAGAGAGTCTGAATAATGTATATTTTCATCCCTGTGGCTGGAAAATCCACACACAGCCATGGTAGCAATTGCAAAACACACAGAAAAGGAGCTCTTTGAACTCACAAAGGATCTTCTGTCATATTAACTTTGGAAAAGAACCACGAAGAATCTCTCTTCACAGGAGAGCTGTTCTCATCTTCTTCTTCCTTCCAAATGTGGATGAAGTAACACCCTGCACACTCTTGGGACTTATAGATCACTGCTCAGACTAATCTCGTTTCACTTATCTTTTAAGATAATAATGCTTTTTGTCCCATTTTTATGCAAGAGCTTTAATTCCTTAAGAAAAGTTCAAACATCACAATATTCCCTAGGGTGAGGTGGGCATTTTACTGTCACCTAGCTCAACCATTATTCTGCTTTTTTCTCTGTTTCAGCATATAATGACAAGATTGTGGCATTTCTTCGCCAGCCAAACATTTTTGAAATGCTACAAGAACGTCAGCCAAGCTTGGCAAGAAACCACACACTCAGGTAGGGTTCACTTCCCATCCCTAGGACACTTGATCCTTCCAGTCTTTTTCCAGGTTGAAAAGCAACACTGTGGAGACAGACCCGCTGAGGCTCATGACATCTTCCATTCCCGCATAGAAGGTTTAAGCTGAGACATGAAAAGGAGGGGTCCAGTGTTCTGGAAAATTTCTCAGAGAAGGTAGCCCTATCCCATTGCATAGTGTTAAAATTATTTCTACTGATTTAGAGGAAAACAGAAAGGGAACAACATATTTCATGAAAGATTACTTATATAAAACACTATCTAAATTATTTTTGTTTTGAAATTGCTTAATGATAAAAACAATTAGGTGACAACCTTCAAAAATAAGCAAACACTAAGTATTATGTTTATGCTAACTACTTAAATCCTAGTATATATGTCATTTTTAAATTTTTTATTTTTGAGATTATAATTACATCATTTTTTTCTTCCCTTTCCTCCCTCCAAACCCTGTACTATACCCTTCTTGCTCTCCTTCAGATTTATGGCCTTATTTTTTTCATTATTTGCTGTTACATACATCATATGTATATACATGTATATTTATAAATACAACCTGTTTAGCCTGTATGATGTTACTTGTATGTATCTTCAGGACTGACAATTTAGTATCGTATAACAAATTTCTGTGTCCTCCCTGGGGAATACTATTGCTTCTGCTCTCAGCATTCCTTAGTTACCCGCAGCTCTTCGTCTAGGGTTGGGGCATTGGTGTCATCCTGGTTCAGTTCATATTTAGGCACTTATGTTGGTGAGACCTCATGAGTGTGGCTTCTAACATTCCTAGAAGACAGAAAACTACATGTTCCTCTGGCTCCTACAATCTTTCCATCCATGCTTCTGCAATGATCCCTGAGCCTTAGTTGCCAGGTGTTGTGTTGTAGATGCATCAGTTGGGACTAGGCTCCAAAACTCTGTATTTTGACTGGTCATGATTTTCTGTAATAGTTTCTACCTGCTGCAAAGAGAAGTTGCTTTGATAAGAGATGAGGATTATGCTTATCTGTGGGTATAAAGACAAATATTTATAATGCAATTAGGGATTATACTGGTTTAGTAAGGAGGCAACTTTAGGTTCTCCTCCAAAATCTGTGGCTTGCTGAACCCTGAGCAGATGGCTGGGTTCCAGTCATGTATGCATGGGATGACAGTTAATGAAAAGAGATGACAAGAACTTGAAAGAGAGCAAGGGCTACATGGGAGGGTGTAGTAGGAAGCCACTTATTCGTTTTCCCAGCTGTCTGGACTCCCAAAATAATCCCACAGAAACTATATTATTTAAATTACTGCTTGGCCAATACTTAAGTGCATTGCTAGCTAGCTCTTACATCTAGTATTAACCAATTTCCAGTATTTTATATTTTACCATGAGGCTCATGGCCTACCAGCAAGGTTTCAGCATGTCTGTCTCTGGCAGCAGCTCCATGGCTTCTCTGGACTCCACCCTTCTTTCTCCCAGCATTCAGTTTAGTTTTCCCCACCTAGTTCTGTTCTACCCTATCAGGACAAGCCAGTTTCTGTATTAACCAATGGTATTCACAGAATACAGAGGGGAATCCCACATCAGGAGGGTTTGAGACAAGACAGGGAAGGTGAAAGTGACATAATTATTTTAAAATCTCAAAGAATTATAATCATAATAATTTTAAATTTTTGGATATGAGATCAAGCAAAGAGTCTTGGTGCTCCAGTAGCAATTAGCCAACCGTTCCAATAATAATCAACCACAAATGTCATTGTACTTGCACATAGCAACTAAATATGCATTTCAAGGTCTTTTATTAAAATTGTAGTGTTCTTTATCAGGAGCTCTATTATCTAGGTTTGAAAGGACTTAAAGCTGTTTATTCACACATTGTCATTCTGCAGTTGGCATTGTTAGACTCACAAATTGGGGGTTATTTTAGAAAAAATCTTCTGTCTCACTAAGTAGAACAAAGAGTGAAGCATATGGCAACAACCTCTTCATAAATAATACAAGATAGGTAAGCTAGATCACAGTCAGCATCAATAGTAAAAATAAATGAGCAGGCATATTTTACAGTACACAGGCTCTGTTTGTGACCCAGAGTTCATTCAAGATAAGATGATTTTCCTACAGCTTGCTGTTTTTCTCCTGCTGTTGCACATATAGGGGAAATCCCACAGCATGGAAATCCCACTCTAGGTATGTGTTTTTCAAATATGTTAAAATGTTAATGAATCACTTGAAGCTCTTGTCAGAAGGCAGATTTAGATTCATGGCTTAACTTCCAATATTTGTTTTTACTTTAAAAAGTTGTGTGTTGTAGAAATAAAAAAAATTATAAATACATATTTATATACCAGCTTTTGTGTATTATAGGTATTTTAGGTAGATAGTTAATAGTATGATTCCTTATGACTTTTTCAGGCATCTCACTGTTATTTTACACTTCTGAATTCATCAAGTTCCCCATTCCTTCATAGAGCCTCCTCCTCTTTCCCATTTCCCCCATCAGATCATTTGTACCATTTTGCCCCTCTCTTTGTTCATCCCACCACAAGAATAGTCCCTTTTTACTTTCCTGGTTTCTGCAGTTACTACAGGATATTTACTCACATCTAAAGATTTGGCACTCGTAACCTCAAATAAGAGAGAACACATGACATTTGTCTTTCACACACCAGGTGGCTTCACTCGGTATGGTCTTTTCCAGTTCAATCATTTACCTGAAATTTTCATGGTCTCATTTTCATTATTCATTCATCAGTTGAATGACATTGGGCTGTTTCCATTTTCTAGCTACTGTGAATAAGCAGAAATGAACATGACTGAACAAGTACCTGGGGAGTAGGATGTCCAACCCTTTAGGCATATGCCAAGGCATTATATAACTGGGTCATAGGGTGGATTTATTTTTAGCTTTCTGAGAATTCTCCGCATGAGTTCCAGAGTGGCTGGACCAATTTACAATTCACAGACAGTGGATAAGAGTGCCCTTTCCCCCATGCCTCTCTATCATTTATTGTCAGGTGTTTTCTTGATCTATGCCATTATGACTGGGGTAAAATCAAATCTCAAACTTGTTTTGATTTTCATTTCCCTAATTGCTAAGATGGTGAACATTTTTAGAGGTATTTCTTATCCTTTACCTTTATTCTATATCCTTTATATCTTTTTCCCATATTCTATATCCTTTATCTTTATCCTATATCCTATATCCATATCATTTATGTTTATCCTATATCCTTTATGTTCTTTATCCTTTATCCTATATCCTTTATCTTTCTCCTTTATCCTATATCATCATCCTATGGGGTGGTAGGCTAAAGATGGATGCCCATGTTACAGAAGAATTTGGGTGACTGTCAAAGCAGCAAGATGTCTCTATTAATTCTAGAGTTTTGGAAGCTGCTTACAATGCACTTCCTGTTTACTTAGGTAGCATTATGTTGACATACAAAAGAGTTCCACAATAGCTCAGAATGGAGTATAACAGAGGTTTATTTATCTGGGGATAAACTCACAGAAAGAGTAGTGATCCGCAGTCCTCTGTGTGCACTGGGAACTGGAACTGAATCCAGCAGCCAAGAGGCCTGTGCACACTTTTTGTCTGCATTTATAGTATATTAGATCATGCCCCAAGTGGGCCAGTATCTTAAAGGCTATTGACTGAAGGAGTTCCCACAACAATATTATATCCTTCTGAGGTCTTTGATGGAGTTGAAGATAGACAGTTACAGCTATAGTTTTCCTTAGTTATGATAAAAGATAAATTATGAAAGTTTAGACTCACAAAGAAATATTTTAACTATAATTCTTGCTTGATACCTGTTTTGTTATATGTAATTTTACTATGTTAAAGTTAAAACCTTCCTTTTTATTTAGACAGAAAAGGGGACATGATGTGGGATTCCCCTCTGTACGCTGTGAATGTGTTTTATTACCACTGTTTAACAAAGAAGCTTCTTTGGCCTATAGCAGGGCAGAATATAGATAGGCAGAAAAACTAAACTGAATGTAGGGAGAAAAATGACAGGATCAGGCAGACACCATGTAGCTTCTGAAGGAGAAAGATGCCAGAACCTTACTGATAAGTCATAGCCTAGTGGCAATACATAGATTAATAAATAGAAATGAGTTAATTTAAGATGTAATAGCTACCTAGGAATATGCCTAACTTTTGGCCAAACAGTGTTGTAATTAATATAGTTTTGTGTGATTATTTGGGTCAGGGTGGCCAGGAAAGGAACACACAGTCTCTGTTTATACTTATCCTTTTTTCTTTATCCCATATCCTATGTCCTTTATCCTATATCTTTCTTCTTTTGAAAAATTCTTTGTTCATGTCCCAGGCCCATTTTTAAATGGGTCATTTGAATTTTTTCCTGTTTAAGTAATTTATATATTCTAGTATTGATCTTCTGTAAGATATATAGCTGTCAAAGCTTCTCTCCAACTTTGTGGGCTTCCTCTTCACTACATTGATTGTCCCAGCATGATTTCCCTCTTGTTGAGCATGTCTCAAGTTCAATTATACAACTTCTGCTTACCACCAAGGTATGAGTGACCCATGACCTTAGGATTATCATGCCATGCTGGTCCTTGTTTGTGGTTCAAAGGCATCATAGCTGAGCAGAACTGTTGGTTGCTTTCCTCCTTTAGAAGCTTTTGTGGTGATTTCTGGTACCATGAAAGCTAGCACTCAGGAAGGAAGCTTTCAGGTCAATCTATCTCAAGGCCCTGGGGTCCATATTTCAGAAGAACATGTGGTGTCTCTAGCAATTTGGCTTACCTTCCACCTCTGCAAGACAACCAAGGGCAGTAACAATTACCTGTGTTTTGGGAATCTCTTGGACAATCCTGACCAGCAACTCAAAAGGGGGCTTCTATGCCTGGTTTGAGAAGGCAGTTATTAGATGGTCTTTGGCTCTCAAGGGAACATTGCAGCCTAGATGAGAAAATTTCCATTTAAATTATATATGAATATTTATGCACCACCTTACTTACATGTATTAAATGTATTTTTAAGGAGATAGTTAAGGAGATAGGCTTCGTTCATTCCTTGAAAAGTTTATAGACCAGCCTGTTTTATTTTCTAAGTCCCTGTTAAAGAAGCCACTGTGAACACCTCTAGGTTTTGCTTATAGCAATTACTACAATGATACTTTACCTCTATTGAGGTTGGATCCCAAGGCATGTGCTCTGTTCAGCAACATTTTGTGCATTTTAGTAGAAACCCCTTACCTTAAAGAATCTTCATTCTACAATACTAGTTAAAGAAGTCTTCAATTTGAGAGGGAGTGGAGATGCATAGGAGCCATTGGAGGGAGAGAAAGAGTGGTAGAAATGATATAAGTATACTACTCATAAATTAAATTCTCAAAAAAATAAAGACATGAAATTGAAAGCTTAAATAAAATGCCCATATATATATATATATATATATATGGAGTCACTGTCAGAGATAAAACAATGATGTTTTAACAGTACTCCCTACTGGGGTAAACTAAATGAAGGGTATATAAGGTCTCCTTGTATTTCTATTTTAATTACACATGTGCCTTATTTTATATCAAAATAAAATTTTAAAATAAAAGTTAAATATTTAAAAATAAAAACAATTCTTAAATTTTTGTCAAATTTAACTGCAAAAGGCAAACTTTAACTCATTAAGAGCACACATATATAGAGCAAGTAGTGGTGTTGGTATTATCAGGGAAGCAAATTGAAAGCCGATTTGAGCAAAATAAATACTTCCTACCTATAGACTTACTTGAAATAATTTTCCAGATTAGAGCTGGAGATCAGAATGGGTAAGCTGTAACTAAAGAAAGATAGATTGAGGTCTGTGTTTTCACTAAATCTGGATGCCCTTGTCATTCTAAAGGCTTGGTTCCCTCTGTTCTCAGCCTGG
Source organism: Ondatra zibethicus (assembly GCA_004026605.1). Lineage (NCBI taxonomy): Eukaryota > Metazoa > Chordata > Mammalia > Rodentia > Cricetidae > Ondatra > Ondatra zibethicus. The sequence continues at coordinate 33,675 of PVIU01001033.1, read as the reverse complement.
CATTATACACTTTCTATCAGGCACAAGATTTCTCTTGAGACAGCCTTCACCTTGTCCTCTTGTGGCTTCCAATGTACCTTAAGCCAAGAGACGTCTTTCCACAGCTCCCCCTGGCCTCACTCTGTTCTTTTCTATCTTAACCAGACTCTGACTTTACTTAGCCTTCTCAACTTCTGACTCTTGTGTGGATCTCAGAAAAGCCACCCCTTATAAGTGTTCCCGAAAATTCAGATGACCTTTGAGTATTATGAAATGCATCAGAATGCACCGGGGAATGTTGTTAGTCATATTGCAAAAAAGGGATAAAAATAAATCTGAAATTATTTATGTATTCCTTGGCTTTTCAGTTGCTATGTAATTCTCGTTTTCTTTTCAAATTTGGTTGTAGGGAGAAAATCCATTATATTCGGACAGAGGGTAGCCATGGGCTTGAGAAGCTGTCCTGTGATGCCGATCTGGTCATTTTGCTGAGGTAAGGGTTGGACCTGAGACCTTTGAAAGCTACCATAGAGGATGGGTTAGGGAGGTTGGAAAAATGTTTGGCTCCCTAGAAAGGATGAGAACCAAATACTTTCCATTTGTTCTAGATTTTAGAAGTAGAGCTTCTGTCCTTGATTGACAGTCTTGACAATCCTTGCTGTCCATCCTTATCTCTGGATGCACAACCAGACAGAGCACTGGGGCTATAAAGTTCTTGATGGAGACTTTGTGGTGAGGTTAATAAAGAAAGATTCAAGAACCAGAGAATTTGCGAGTGGGGATTCTAACTGCTCTTATACAATCTGTGCATACTTTCTCATGGGACAGACCACTAACTTTCCTCTGTTTAACTTCGTAGTCTCTTTGAAGAAGAGATCATGTCTTATGTCCCCCTGCAATCTGCCTTCCACCCTGGGTATAGCTTCTCTCCCCGCTGTTCACCCTGCTCCTCACCTCAGAACTCCCCAGGTAACTTGGAATTCTGGCTTGGTGTCATCTAAGGGCTCATGTGTGTTTTCGCCAACTGAAAGAGAATTCAGGATAGCTCTGTGTGTGTGTGTGTGTGTGTGTGTGTGTGTGCGTGTGTGTTCTCTTCTATGTTTCTGTGTGTGTTCTCCCCTCACCCCGTTCAATTTTCTAATCAACAATGCACTCTGAATGCAGTTTGAATGACAAACTGCTGGCTGTTTTTATGATTTCCCCCAGCTACAATGGGACTTGTTTATGTTTCTAGATGATTGAGAAAGGAAATGAGATAAAGCTGAACTAGTTAGCCCAAGCTAGCCTCAAGTTCATGACTATCTTGTTCTAGCTCCCAGATACTGAGATTACAGGAATGTTCCATCATGCCCAACTGAAGCACTAAAATCAAACCTTATTATTTATAAGTAATGATTCTAGGAATCTTCCCACACTTGTTCATATTTGTATTTTCTGTAGGAGCTTTCATACTTAAAGCAGCAGAGATGAGCAATATCAGGAAAAAAAATGGCCTGAAAAGCCTAAAATATGTACTCTACACCTCTTTATAGAGGTGGACCCTTCTTGATTTGTCACTGCATCCTAATGGCTCTTCCAAGCATTTCAAATGCATTTGTTACAGGTGAAAGAAAGTTTTTCAGAGTAATTATGTGAACATCCTTGTTTATTTTAGCATAAAGAATTAAATGTTAGCTATCTGATACTGTGAGTCATATAGTGTCTTCAATGTTTATCAGAGTTATCTAATATTTTGGTCTCATAACTGTCCCTTCTAAGAGTGTTGCTTTATGCAAACACATACCACAGAAGATTATTTTTATGACTATTTCAGAGACTATGGAAATTCTGTTCTACCTAAACCCATGTTCATTGAACGATTTTTTTTTTTTGGTTTTTTTTTTGGTTTTGTTTTTTTGTTTTTTTTTTTTTTGAGACAGGGTTTCTCTGTGGCTTTGGAGTCTGTCCTGGAACTAGCTCTTGTAGACCAGGCTGGTCTCAAACTCACAGAGATCTGCCTGCCTCTGCCTCCCGAGTGCTGGGATTAAAGGCGTGCGCCACCACCGCCCGGCTGAACAATTTTTTTAAATGAAACTCAAGGAAGGCTTTTCTTTTTTTTTTTTTTTTTGATAAACTGGTATTTTCCTGTTTTAGTTGATTTTTATCAAGCTCTACATTTTTCTCTGCTCCTCTCCCTACCTCTCCCCTCCCCCAGGCATAAAGCAAAGGAAGGCTTTTTAAAATCAGACACTCTAAACCAACTCAATCCAAAGACATATCCATTTGATATTTATACGCTGAAGAATGACAGCAGGAAAATACTAAAGTCTTTGTTTTCTGTAGTTGAATATTTGCTTTTTTAAGAATAGAAGCAACTCTGTCCTTACAGCATTAGCACTGTGATCAGAGCATGCAATGGTCTCTGGCCTAGGCTGAGGAGCTGAGGCTGTGTTCATTGGCATCATATGCCGTGACAGTGAGCACGTGTGGCGGGGGCAGAGCAGAGTGCACGTGTGCTGTGTCCAGACCAAGGCTGCAACGAGGTTCTGGGAAGCACAGAAGAGAACTGCAGGATGCACCGAGGATCCATTTGGTTTTGAACTAACTTTTGGTAGTTGTGTGTTCAGAAAACTTTTCCACAGCTTCCATATTCAGTTACACAGTCTATTAAATGTTGCTCTGATATGAACCCCTAAATGCTTTAGTCCTCGTGTCTAAGCATGTTTCTTTTTTTCCAGCATCAGCGTCAATGCAGAAGCATGGAAAATACGCATGCCGAGGGCCTCTTGCTTCATGCTGCCCTCTAGTCTTTTCTTGTGGCAGCTTACAAAACAAACTTGTATTTGGTTCATTTTATGTTAATACTCTCAAATTACCCCAGTACTAAACGAGTCAAGGTGATTTCCATGGAGGTGTTTTTAATAGAAAGAGGACTTAGATAATTCCAGAGAAGGATAAAAGCGTTCCCATCAGAATCCATTTTTCATTTTCCTATTTTACTTCAGTTTAACACAGAAGTAACAGAGTAGTGGCAATGAGAGCTGCTTCCTAGGAGCCCACGAAGGCTAGGAGCATGCTTGGGGGAGGAGCATGCTTGGGGGAGGAGCATGCTTGGGGGAGGAGCATGCTTGGGGGAGGAGCACTCGCCCTATTGCCACTCTGCACATTTGTTCTTGGATGAGAAAGACGACCGTGGACTGCCTGCTTCTCTCTACAGGTTTACAGAGAGCCAGCGCCAGAGCCCCTTCACCATACCGAAGGGATTTTGAAGCTAAGCTACGCAATTTCTACCGAAAACTGGAAGCCAAAGGATTTGGTCAGGGCCCAGGTAAAATTAAGTGAGTATCTAGTATTCGGTCCTAAATTAAGAGAATAGCCTTTCTTATCTATTCACTTTTTGCATCACTGAATATTATATATACCAATATGGTAACACTTAATGGCCTGAAAGAGAGGAATAGGAAAATTAGAAAGTTGGAAGAGAAAAAGAAAAAGTGCTCAGGTATTTGGGAGAAGGTGAAAAGACGGGAAAGGGGAGGAAAAATTTTTAAAAAAGCCTATAAATTTAAGACAAACAGGTACATGGCATCAGCAATAGACCTTTTCAGAAAACAAAGACCCTTAAACTGAGATAAAATCCTCTGTTTCCATCCATGTAAGAGTAATCGAATCAGGCAGTGGTAGTGCATGCCTTTAATACCAGCACTCAGGAGGCAGAGGCAGATGATTCTCTGCTAGTTTAAGGCTAGCCTGGTCTACAGAGCATGTTCCAGGACAGCCAGAACTATTATATAAAGAAACTATGTCTTGTAAAACCAGTAATAATAATAATAATAATATATTATAATTATAATAAGTTATAATTATAAATTTTAATTTATTTCTCAGATTTGTGGATGTTTAGCAACTTTGCAAGGAAGTCCAAGCAGAATAGGTGTTACCTGAACCCTGGGTTTGTTATTTTAGATGAAAAGCTGAGCTCAAACTTAAAATCCTAACTGAAGACACTGCCTAACCTAAGAGACAGGCTACCAATTGACAGGAAAACAATCTTAAATACAGTTGAGAATGTCCAAAGATAAGCATCCATATGTTCATATATTCTTTGTGTGCCAGTAATTTGAATGTGTCAAACCCAGTACCAGACTAATAGAACCTCTATCTTGTTCACTCCTCTCTCATTAGAGAAGCCAATGAGTGAAACCATAATAATGAGCACTCACGACTGACATACAACAGTGCTCAGCACCCACTTCAATGCTTCCGTTCACCAATACCTTTTACTCTCAGGCTCATTATCCGCCGAGACCACTTGCTGGAGGGGACCTTCAACCAGGTGATGGCATACTCCCGGAAGGAGCTCCAGAGAAACAAGCTCTACGTCACCTTTGTCGGAGAGGAGGGGTGAGGCACCAGGAGCTCCGTACAGATAGATCAGTGTGGGGAATCCAAATCCCAGGAGTGAGGGGTAATTCCTCTCAGGAAGGAATAGAGGAGCTGTAAACATTGGTCTAAAGTAACTCAGAGCGTATCTTATTAGTAAGCTTTTCTCTTCCCAGGCATTGTCAAACCTTGCTCTTTAAAGAAAAAAAAGAAAGAAAAGAAAAAAAAGAGTTATTGCCATGTCCCAGAGTCTGAGATCCCATGACCAAAATATAGTACAAATTAAAATCCTGAAACACTGGACATTTATTTTGTAGCTGGAGTAAATTTCTGAGGGGAGGGGAAACCTCTTCCTTCCACAATGGATATATCAAATTATATACCAAAGATTTTGTGTGCTTTTTGTGATTTCATGAATCACCTAAGTGTGTAATGTAACTACCTAAAAGGCAAGTGAAGATGCACTTATAAGGTTGTATGCATACATACATAACATACACACAACACACACACACACATGAACACGAAAACATATACTTTTGCAGGAATTTTTCCTAGGCTCCACAATAAGGCCTTGTTTGTAATGGGCCAGCAGTGTGTTTTGTCCTATAGATATTTGATGACTGAAAGGGGGAAGTTTGAAGACAACTATCACAAGAGTTTATTCGTAGACGTTTGTTTAAAAAATATCCCAAACCATGGCCAAGCAGTGGTAGCCCACACCTTTAATCCCAGCACTTGGGAGGCAGTGGCAGGTGGATCTCTATGAGTTCAAGGACAGCCTGGTCTACAGAGCAAGTTCCAGAACAGCCAGGACTACGTAGAGAAACCTTGTCTGAAAAAAACAAACAAACAAAAAACAACAACAAAACAATTACTAAATCTTCATTTTCTACTATAAATTGCTGTCTCCACTTTGAGTTTGCTATAGAGAAGAGACTGCTCTCTGCTTCTCGGGCCCCTCGCTAGGATCTGGATAAGAAACTATCAGAAAGGTGAACTTCCTGGACCTGTGTTTCCTTTGCAGCCTGGACTACAGTGGCCCTTCTCGAGAGTTCTTCTTCCTTTTGTCTCAGGAGCTCTTCAACCCTTACTATGGACTCTTTGAGTATTCTGCAAATGACACTTACACAGTGCAGATCAGCCCCATGTCGGCTTTTGTAGAAAACTATCTCGAATGGTAAGGTCCCTGATCTTGACTCTCTTGTGTTTAAAAATTGCTCTCTTTCTTAGTCAAAAGTCAGCAACATTTCTCTCCAGTAACTGATTTGGAGCAGTTAGCCAAGAATGGGTGGATCATAAGAATAGATAACAGCTATAGAGAACATAAGATAAATTACTAAAGGCATTGATGTTATAACAACTGTCAATTGTTATAAGATAGCATAATTGCCTACTTAAAATACTCCTAGAAGACATAGATTTCAAAAATTAAGAATGTCAGTGAAATCACAGATGTGCAGCTGAATGTTTCTCAGAGCTATTCATAGTTTTAAAATTCTCTTACCTTGAGCCAGTATGCCTTTAGCACTGGATTTGTGTCTTATGGTAAATAAAGTCCCTGGGTCAGATGACCTCTATGCATCCTTGGGATCTGAAAATTCGGTATTGTTTTCACTGGCTTCTAATAAGGAATTCTATTACCAAGTATGGATATGTGTGCAAAGCTCAGGATCTGCCAGTTCTGTGCAGCTCTGTGGACTGGGTCCCTCACGTGTTGTTTTTGAAGCCTCTATAATCCACCCAGAACTCTAGTCAGAGACAGTTAGTTCCCTGCTGCATCGCCCCAGGCTTGATTTGAAAAATCTCACTGGGGTCAGGAAGTCCTTTTTGAGTTCTGTAGATGGCTAACACCACACCTCTCTGAAGACACTCATCTATACTATTATTGAAAGAATCTATTGAGAATTTCTACATGTGTTTGTTACTTTTCTCACTGTTGTGAGAAAACACCAGGTAAAACAAGAAAGAAAGGGGCCTTTCTGCTCACAGTTTGAGGATGCAGCGCATCACAGAGAACATGGTGCAAGAGTGTGAGGTGTTTGATCGCACTGCTCTGCCATCAGGGAGCAAAGAGAGATGGATGCTTATCCCCTGCTTGTTTTCCCCTCTCTGGTTAAGTCAGCATCCCCCCCCATAGAACAATCACATTCAGGTTGTATCTTCCCACCTCATTTAAATCTCTCTAGGAATGCCCTACAGACAAGCTCAGAAGTCTGCCTCCCAGATGATTCTGAACCCCATCAAGCTAACCCTAAGGATTAGCCCTCACAAGTCTACTCCTTGTCAACTTAACACCCAAACATTACACATTTATGTTTCTAATATATTTTTATTTACAATTTGTTCATAAAATATATTTTTATTTTGTTTTCTCCTTGGTATATTTTATCTAGGTTTCTTTTCTCAAAAATAGATATTTTTTTCTCATACAATATATTCTAGTTATGGTTTCCTTTCCCCCAACTCCTCTGAGATCCTGCTCACCTCACCTCCCATTCAAATCCACACTTTTTATCTCTCATCAGAAAACAAACAGGTACCTAAAGAATAACAATAAAATAAGATAAAGCAAGAACAAACAAACCAGAAAAAGACAAAACAAACAGAAGAAAAAGGGCCAAAGAAAAAGCACAAAAACCACATAGACACAGAGATACCCAAATTGATATACACAGGAATCACATAAAAACACAAAACCAGAGGCCATAATATATATGCAAAGGACCTGGAAGGTTTAAAAAGAGAGAAAAAAATACTCTCACAAAACATTATGAGACAAAGAACCTCCAAAGATACTAATGAGTTAATTTTGTGTTAGCCATCTAGTGCTGGTCATGGGTTCTGCCCTTAAGAGTAGTTTATATCCCCTGTAAGACCCCATTAGAGAGAAATAACTTTTATTTTGAGTGATTATCAACTGAAGATGTCTTCTGCATTACAGATGTTGTCTTGTGTCCACTTCTTCTCTCAGCACTAGGACTCCATCTAGCACAGACCCATGCAGGCCCATGCATGCTGCCACAATCTCTATGCCTTGTATTTCTTCGGCCCTGCTGTGTATAGAGGGCTGTGTTTCATTGGTGTTCTTACAATCTTTCTACCTCCTCTCTCAGAGTATTCCCTAAGTCCTTGGAGGGAGGGATTTGATGGAGACATTACATTTTGAACTGCATGTCTCAACGGCTCCCACTCCCTGAACATTATCCAGCTATGAGCCTCTGTATTTGTTCCTATCTACTGAAGGAGGAAGCATCTCTAATAATAGCTGAAAAGAATGTTGTTAAGAGTCATGTTATGGCTATGTTCAATCAAAAAACCCAGCCTATTGCCAAGGCTTTTGGTTGCTCTCCACAAACTGACAGGAAAGTCCTATTACTGAAGATAGCACTTACACAACTCATTGAACATGGAACAGTCTAGCTGGTACTACCTAAAACCTTCACTCCTATGGACTAGTGTTCATGGTACTGGAAGGTACTCCACACACTACCAAAGAAGAATGGTAAACACCAACCCAGCTACAAATGCTGAGCTCTACAGTGATGATAAGATGTACTAGTGCAATAGTGACACTGCATGGGTGGCCAGAAAATATAATTTTGATCATGTTGGGCATGGGTTCCATCACATGGAATGGACCTTATATTCAATCAAAAAAGGGTTATTTACCCCCATATCATTTGTACTATTATGACATCAATATATATTGCAGGCAGGTTGCTGTTGTAGGTCTCAGGGTTTATAGCTGCATGATACTAATGATTGCTTTTATCCTCTGGCACCATGCAAAGTAGTTCCAGTACCATAAATGCTAGTCAATAGGGGTGAAGCATCCAGTTGGGCACAATTTCTCCACATTCAATGGTATAAGTAGGTAGGGTCTTCAAAATAGGCTCTTACGATCAAGATGTAGAGGGTAACTAATAACTTTGACAATCTCCTGTAATGTTTGTCAGGGGTTATGGGACCCATTTAGCCAATGACTCACAGGATATAATTTATTCCTGGCACTGGAGGTTTTACTTAGTGGAATGAGATGTCTACTGGAGGCATTTTCTCCCCTATTATATAATGACTTCGTATAAATTACTTTCAGAAATGTATATATTTTAGAAAGCTTCTTCAGCAGTAGGTTTCAATACGGCTTGTCAAAAGACCTTAATGTTAGCTGTGCCTCCCCATATTCCCGCTTTTAAGCTGTCCTCCCATTATCCTCTGCCTTTAATCCTGCTATTCTGGCTTCCCTCTATCTCTTTATAACACCATATTCGATTTCCTTTTCCTTGGAAAATTCCCACTTATCCCCTGACCCCTTACTAGCTACCTAACTTCTATAGTAATTCTAATTGAAACACGCAGATCTAAAACTTAAGAGGGGAAAAAAAAGAAACATTTGTCTTTGGGGGTTTGGGTTACCTTACCCAGGATATCTGCTTCTAGTTCCAATTATTTACCTGAAAAAATTCATTTTTTCTTAGCCTTTTACTTTGATTTTTTCACTTTTTTGTTTTTTAAATCGAAACAGAATTATATCACATTTCTTCTCCCTTTCTCCCTCTAGTCCCTCCCAGTTAACCACCCTGAAACCCTTCCCATGCCCTAACACTCTCAAGTTGATAGTCTCTTTTCTTTGATTATTGTTGTTCCATACATATACATATGTGTGCATGTATTGGCACAAATACATATCAATACAACCTATTGAATCCATTTTTGTTGTTTGTGCATACTTTCAGGTTGACCACTGTGCATTGGACAACCAATAAGTAAGATCATCCCTAGAAGATAATTTTCCTTTAGTTCTTTGTCTAGGGATGGGAGCCCATGAAATTTTCCCCTTTCCATGTTACCAAGTTCATTGACATTATCATTGCTCAGGTATTGTTTATGCCATCATTTCTCGGAGAGAATGTTTCCAGTTAGACTTCCTGGTATTCTGGCTTTTACAAGCTTTCCTCCTTTCCCTTGATGTTCCTTGAGCCATATATTCAGGAGCTCTAATAAGATGTATCACTGAGGTTGGGTGCCCCATAATCTATTGTTCTCTGCATTCTGTCCGGTTTTCTTTTTCTGTGATTATCTCCATTTTTGAAAAAAAAAAAAAGACTTCTTTGATGGGTAAAGTTGTGGCAACACTTATCTGTGGGTATAAGGATGAGATTTAGAACATAGTAAAGAATTATGCTACACTAGCAACGTGGCAGTAATTTTGCTAAGGTCTGTGATTTCAGTAGCCCTGTGAAGCTGCCTAGGTTTCCAGTACCAAGCATTGATTTCCCTCCTGTTGAGTGGGCCTTAAGTCCAATTATATAGTTATCCATTGCCACCAAAATGTAAGTACCACTTATAGCACCTTTGTGCTTATCTTGTCGCGCTGGGGACTGCCATGGCTCATAGGTATTATAGCTGAGTAACACTGGTGAATTGTTTAGCCCTTCCTTGGCAGGTTACATCATATTTCTTGGAACTGTGTACATCTAAACTTCAAGAAAATGGCTTTCAAGTCAGATCAGCTTTAATCATCTGAATCCTGTCTTAAGTATGCAGTGCCTTCAAGCAGTAGGCTGGTTCCAATTTCTGACTATTATGAATTTAGCAGCAACAAATTAAGCCTGTATCTCTGAAGTAAGATGCAGAGTGCTTTGGATGTATGTCTAAGATGAATCTTGTGGTAGATTGATTTTCAGATTTTTTTAGGAAACTCCACATTGATTTCTGTAGTGGTTGTACCAGTTTGCACTCCTGCCAGGAATAAGGAAGTGTTTCCCTTTCTTTGCACTCTCACCAGCATATGCTGTCATTTGTTTTATTAATCTTGGACATTATCACTAAAGTAAGAAGAAATGCCAAAAAGTGCCAAAGAGTTTTAATTTTCATTTCCTTGATGGCCAAGGATGCTGAACATTTTGTATTTCTTAGACATTTGTGTTTCATCATTTGAGAACACTGTAAGTTCTATATCCCATTCTTTTTAATTGGGTTGTTTCCTTATAGTTATTTAATTTAAAATTTTTCTTCTCCTTCAACTCCTCCCAGATCCTCCCCATCTCACTTCATGTTCTAATTCTCTCTCTCTCTCTCTCTCTCTCTCTCTCTCTCTCTCTCTCGTCTATCTCAAAACATAAAATAAATACAAAATGAAAACAAAACTCAATATAACAAAAAAATACCCAAACAAAACAAAAAGCATACAAAAAACCAACAACAACAAACATGGGATCCATCCAGTGTTAGCCAACTGCTCCTGGGCATGACGCCTACCCAGGACAATGGCTGGTAAGTCCTGTCCTGTGCCAATGGAGCCAAGTTTATTCCCTACGTTTTCTTCTTTTCAACTCAAGGTACTGGTCTTATATTGAGGTCCTTGATCCATTTGGTGCTGAATTTTGTGTAGGGTGGTCAATATGGATCTTTTTTTTTTCTTTTACATAAAAGCTATCCAATTTGACCAGTATCACTTGTTGAAGTTTTTTTTTTTTCATTGAAATACTGCCTGGCCCATTATCTTCAACCCCTTATTGGCTAACTCACATATTATTTTAACCCATCTCCATTAATGTATATTGCCACTTGAGTTGTGGCTTACCGGCATGAGTATAACCAGTGTCCATCTTGGGCCGGAGAAGCATGGCGTCTGCCACACTACCTTCTCTCTTACAGCATTCCGTTCTGTCTATTCTGCCCACCTAAGGGCTGCCCTATCAAAAGGCCAAGACAGTTTTCTTTATTTAACCAATGAGGGCAATATACAAACAGAAGACCCTCCTACACCATTTCCCCTTTTTCTGTTTAAACAAAAAAGAAAGGCTTTAACTTTAACATAGTAAAATTACATAATAAAAGTTATCAAGCAAGAATTACAGTTACAACCTATTTTATTTCTAGATAGATAGATAGACAGACAGACAGACAGACAGACAGATAGATAGATGGATAGATAGATAGGTAGATTGTGTACAAGTGCATCTCTACTTACATTAGGATTATGTTAACATCATCACTTTAATATATTATAAATCAAAGAGTCAAAAAGGCATATATTACACCTACTCTACCAGGTACCATAATATAGCAATAGTATACCTTGTACTAGATTGCTTGTTTCTCTTGATGGTCACATAGTGGGAGTTGTACTCACTGATTCTTCATAACATCAAGATAAAATGTCTTATATGACACTTTAACAAAGTCAAAAAGTAGTAAGTCAAACTGCCATACACTGAGCAACATCTACATGCCACCAAAATACCTTATTTGACACAAAGTTAGATACGGCAGGACAGAGTCAATTCTATGAATCTTATATATAGGAATTGTGAAGTACTTGAAGTTGGAGCTAGAGGAGGAGATAAGATAGTTTTGTCCTGTAGATTCGTGGTTTTGGAAAGTAAATGTCGCCACATTGTGAAAAATAAATTTGAGGAGTAAGACTGGCAACTGTAGAGCAACTCTGAAACACCTGATGAACCAAAGTCATGATTTAGAGGCAGCAGCAAGAACAGAAAGACTCTGGTTCCAGGGAAATGAGCTGGAAATGAGTATTCTTGGTATCACCAAACAAACGCAGTGACCAAACAGGAAGTTACTCAGCAAGGCAATCTCTTTTTGAGAAAACAGGGTCCACAGAACCCAAACCAGGCTAGCAAGTAAGTGTGGTCAAAATGTCCTCTGTATTTTATTCCTGATGAAGGTGATGAGTGGTGACTTTGACCTCATCCCACTTGGGGGGGCTCAATTTCAGTCTGGCTAATTGTTGCAAAGTGGGAGAAGAAGGACCCTTACTGAGCTCACTATCTTTGATGAAAAACAATGTTTCTCACATGTTTTATACCATGAGAGAAGTTTTAGATAATTGATTAAATGACTACTGAGATGAGAGAGGATTTAAAATGTGGAATAGAGTCAATGTTTCTAATTGTACAATTGGGTTAACTGATATTATTAACTCTGATAATAGTTATGTGGTGAAGAAAATGAGAACGATGAAGAGCACAACAAAGGAAAAGAAGGAGGAGGTGGAGAAGCAGGAGAAGAATCAGAGAAGAAATTTAAAATAAACTATTAAAGTCACTTTAACTTTTCATAATTTAAGTTTAAATGTACAGAATTTATAGTTTCTGTCATTAATCCCTCCATCATAGCCAAATGATCACATCTGCTTGCGGAATTGCTAGTAGCTTGGCTAGCAAAACTTTGAGGACCGGCTCCATTACATGTGCTAAGACCGTCACTAGCCTGTGGAAACATTAGCATATATTATGTAACGTTTTCCTTGGAAAGACGAGGCACTCATCCTAGTCATCCTAGGAAGGGAGTCATGGCAGACAAAGACTGCACAAATGATCAACTTTGTGAACCAATGGGTTTTTATTGAGATGACTAACGAGAGCTACTACTAAGGTAGTTATTCCACTACGGCACCAACGGGCATCCTTTGCCATCTTTACTGCAGCTCACAGGGCTCCTCGCTGGGTAAGAGTGGTGATGCTTTTCTCTTCTGGTAGGAATGCATAGCACCTTCCAGCACTTAGACTTAGTCAATAGGAATGAGGCTTCCAGGTTAGTACAACCTTAGTTTCTCCATCATCTATGACTTCAATATATGGTGTCTTCAGCAATAGGGCCTTACCATCAAGTTCTCAAAGGTAGCCAAGAGTAAATGGCAGTTGCTAGTAATATTTGGGAGTCTAAAGAACCTCACTAGCTAACAACTGAAATAAAGGTAACTTAATCCTGATACTGGACTTTTTAATGTGGTAAGCTGTGGTATATATTAAAGGCATTATTGCCCCCATTTTAAGGTAACTCTAAGTTCAGTGTGTGTGTGTGTGTGTGTGTGTGTGTGTGTGTGTTTATATTTTAGGGAATTTTTACAGTAATAATTTTTCCTGTGATGTTTTCAAAAGATCTCTGGAGTTAATTATGCCTCCCAGTTCAATATTTCCCTCTTTTCCCCTGACCTTCCATACCCCACTGGAATTTAACCCTTCCTGTTCCATTATTCACTTTTCCTCTTTATATCACTGTATTCAATCTTCCCTCTTTTAAAAGCCTCCCCTCCCTATGGTTCTTATTAATTTCCTGTCCTCTGTGTGCATTTCAAATTAGACACGCCCATCTAAAAATTCAAATCTAATATCCACAAATAAGAGAACATGTGATATTTGTCTTCCTGGATCTGGGTTATCTCACTCAGGATGATAATTTCCAGTTCCATACATTTAAATGTGAATTTCATAATTTTTCTTAATAGTTAATAATACTCTCTTGTGTAAATGTACCATTTCTATCATTATTTGTCCATCAGTTGATGGGCATCTAGACTCTTTCCATTTATTAGCTATTGTAAATAGAGCAGCAGTGAACATGGATGAGTGGGTATCTCTACAGTAGGACAGAGTCCTTTGGATGTATGTTTGTGGGTGATATAGCTGGAACATGGGGTAGACCTATGTCTAGCTTTCTGGGGTACTCTTTAACTCCCTACAGCAATAGTGGTTTGGTCATCACGAACTGCCTTAGTTAGTGCTTGTCTTAAAATGCTCTCATTTCTCCATTAATTTTTTTCCTTTTTTGGTTTTTCAAGACAGGGTTTCTCTGTGTGGCTTTTGAATCCTGTCTTGGAACTCTGTAGACCAGGTTGGCCTCAAACTCACAGAGATCCGACTGCCTCTGCCTCCCAAGTGCTGGGATTAAAGATGTGTACCACCACCACCTGGCTTATTTCTCCAATAATTTTAACAGCTAGCTTTGCTGGATATAATGCAGTCTTGATTTGAAATTCTTTATATTCAGAACGTATAATGTATCATTACATGCAGTCCTGAATTTAAGGGCATCTGGTGAAATATCTGATGCTATTCTGATGTTTCTGCCTTGGTAAGTGAGTTATTTTTTCTGTTGTGACTTTGTATTTTTTACATCTTCACTATAATATATTATAAATAGGCTCTTCTCTGGTCATATCTGTTTGTGATTCTAAATAAATATTGTATTTCAATGATCATTTATTTCTTTAGACTTGAATTTTCTCCTCCCATAGTTTTATCAGTTAAATTTTGTATCTTTTAGTATTTATCACAACTCATTCCTCTATCCTTCAAATTCTTAATTATGGTCTTTTGACTATATCCTAGAGTTCGTGGATATTGTGAGTGTACTCAGTTATTTTCCCCCTGCTGGTATCTAGATGCGGTATTCCATTGGCTTTTTCTCTGCCTATGATATTCTTTCTTCTGCTGAAGCATGTCTATTGAAGATCTTTCCTCTGTTTTTTATTTGATTCACTTGGGGTTTCTCATTTCCATCTCCTTCTATGCTTCTTCAAATTTAGTTTCCCTGGAAGAGCAGAGGATCTGGGAGAGATTGGGAAGGGGGCTGGGAAGAGCAGAGGAAGGAGAGGGCTGCAATTGGGGTACATTGTATGAGAGAAGAATGAATGAATGAATGAATGAATGAATGAATGAATGAATTAGGTTTCCTGGCTGAGTTTCTCTACCACTTAACTGACCTTTGACCTTTTAAACTAAACTTCTCCATTTTTACTGGCTTTCTCCTCTGCGTTGCTGGATTCCTCTCTAGATTCTAGACTGAGTTCCTTACTTCATTTGCCTGTTCCTTTTCATCCTGTTTTAGGTCATTGGTCATTTTTGCTAACAAACTTTGAAGATCATCATGTGGCATTTTGCCACTTCCACTATCTTTGAAATCAGTTGTTGAAATATTATCTCTTAGAGCAGTCATGTTGCCTTGCCTTTAATGTTCCTAGTTACTATATTAGAATTTGCACATGTTTTGGATTGGATATCTCTTCCAGTTTTATTTGGGAAGTTTCTTAGTGAGTAGCCCATTCATGAGGATTCAACTTTGGGTAACCACTCAAGAAGAAAAAAAAAACAGACTTTTGTGATAACAACATTACAATGCATGTAATATATAAAATACAGCTATAATAAAGCAAGACCCATTGATATACCAATAATTGTCATAAAGCAGAAAATGTCAATTAATGAAGGGTTAAGCAAATGTTTAAATAGTAAATGAAGGGAAAGACAGGAAGGAGCTAAAAACACAGAGAAGAAACAAGTTTAAATGAGTGAAATGGAAACTGCCAAGAGACATGGAGAAGAATGGTATAATGGGGAAGAGGAAAAAAGCAAGATATTAGGAAAAAAGGAAAATTAAAAAAGAAATACTGAGATTTCCATATAATGAAAAATGTTAGCAAAATTAGATGAATGTAATAAAATGTTTATAAAATCAAAGCATAAAATATTTTTAAAGAAAAATACAGTCAAAATATTACTAAACTTGCAGTAGTAAGAAAAGGGAGAAAACTAAAGGGCCAAAATTAAAAATAGGAAAAAAGATTGTCCAATAAGGAAAATTTGTGCAGCAAAATGTGCTAAAAGCATGACGAAGAATAAAAACAAAATATGATAAAGTGTGAAATCATCAAAGAATAAACATTCAAAATCAAAAATATAAAGTCAAACTACTACTATAAGATGTGGAAGAAGGAGAAAATCAGCCTACAATTCACAACCAGAGAACCTGGACAACAAGGATCCTAAGACAGACACGCGTGGACCTAATCTACATGGAAAATAGAAAAAGACAAGATCTCCTGAGTAAACTGAGAGTATGGAGACCTTGGAGGAGGGTTGAAGAGGGAAGGGGAGAGGCAGGGAGGGGAGCAGAGAAAAATGTAGAGCTCAATAAAAATCAATAAAAAAGAAGAAAGATGTGGAAGAAGGGACATAAGGGGCATTCACACAACAGAAGTGTGGAGGGGCCCTCATTCTGGGTCCTAGAAAATTGAAGCCTGTCAGATAGATGCAGGGAGGGGATGTCAGCTGGACTTACACATTCTCATCTTCCTGCAGATTTATGCTTCTGCGGAGCCTGTAGTAGACACATGTCCAGTACCCATAAGGGCTGATTTTACTTTGTTTTTCCTTCTCTATGCATATCAAGCTACCACTGAAGACATGTCCTCTGTAGTCTGTAGGCTGGATGGTCTCTCTCAGTCCTCTGAGTCTCCCAAGTTTTACCTGGGTGGCCAGTGTGCTAGCCAGTGAGTGTCTCTTAAGTGTGCTGGGAATATAGGAAGTCGCCATGTCACTGGGAATAGGAGATGTGGCTGTGTATGTCAAGTAGTCCGCTGAAATTCTAGAGTTGGTTTAATTCTACAGCAATGAACTTCATGCAACATACAGCTCTAGAGTTTGATCTAACTGCTGACCTCAGGTTCCAGGCTACCAAACTCCAGAGTTATTCCCAGCTAATGAACTCTGTTCTCGGGCACTGAGGACAGATCTTCCTTTCTCTGTACACTTCAGGCACTGAGGACAGATCTACCTTTCTCTGTACTCTTCAGTTCTTGGGCCACGCTTCCAGCTGCTTTCAGTTTTTGAACTGGCATCTGGTTTTCTCTCATTCCACAACTGTCTCCCAGAGATCCTTCTCATCCTGAGGGTGTGGCAGGTCAAACACCTCCCTGAATTGTGGTTGTTTCTGTTCGTGGTCATCAGACCCCAGGGTAGCTCGGTTTTAAGTACTAGGCTCCTTCTGGGGGAGGGGTACTGTGAACTGCTGTCCTTTGACATGATTTGTCCATTACACATACAAACTCACAGCAGCTCTGGTTAGCTGCCCAAGACCTGTGTAAAATAAACTGACCAGAAATTCCAGCATGGAGGTGGGAGGTATTCCTAAGGCCTCACCCCAGAGCTGAGTAGCTATTGGTGGTTGATGGCCGCAATGGCAAGAAGCGGCACTTTTCTAGAAAGTGTTGCTCCTGGCAGGATGCATGAGCCAGTGCATAACCCCACAGCCATGTGCATATGGACTCAGTGGTTGTGTGTATGTGTGTGTGTATGTGTGTATCGACAATTAATGAAAAAAGAGGCCATGGATTTGAAAGAAAACTGGGAGAGGGGTTACATGGGAGAGTTTGGAGCGGGGAGAAAAGGAAGGGGGAAATGATGCAATTATACTAAAGTCCTCTTATTTTTCTTTTTAAAATTATTAACCTTTTCTGAGATTATGAGCTAGAAGAGGAGATAGCCTAGAAGGAAGAAATATGGGGCACCTATGATTAAGATGCACTGTATACGTTTATGAATTTCAAAGTATAAAAATAAAATAAACTAGTTTAACAACAACACAAAGATGGAAATGAGCCACAGTCCTCTGGTGAACTCCCCTCTGGGGCTGACCTAGTCCACCAGCCGCTAGGTCAAGAGCCACATGTGGACTTGAGGCTTGTCTTAGAGTAAAGATGTCAATATCGTCTCTCCATAGTGACTGGGGGGCTTTTCTTCCCCTCTCCCTATTCCGAAGCTGGAGCAAGGCTCAGCTTGGCTCCCTTCCCTTCAGCTCACCTCTTCTCTGCCCCTCTGTCCTCTTCAGTTGTCTGCTCTCCTTCTGTGAGTTTCTAAAGGTCTTCCTTGTTTTCTTTGAGTCCACATTTTTCTTCTTCTGATACTCTTCCTTTTTAATTCACACCCTGATAGTTCCTAGTTCTCCGTCTTTCCTGGAATTCAGTGGGCAGAGTTTTCTTTAGCATTGAGCAGGAAAGACCATGTTGGACTTTGGGTAACCTTAACAAAACAGTTGTGCTGGATTCCTTGCCTTTTGTCTTCTTAACCTGTTCTTGTGCCTTTCGACACATGAATTAACCCAAAACTCGTGAGTGTTACGTTTCCTGTGTCCATCAGTACTGAGGAGCCCTGTGTCCATCGTTTTAGCAAAGGATAGTCGATTGAAGGAGCTCATGAATGAAGTGGGTCCTCACCTTACACAAAATGTCAGCAGCAAATAAGTGTAGTGGCTCCTGCCATGTTTGCATGTCACTGTCATGTTTTTAAGACAAGAGGTCCAAGAAACCAAGAGACTGTACTCCCTGCCTCCACATGCCTGTGAAGCTCCAGGAGAGGGGGTGTGGCTGCTGCTGCCCTCTTTGCTTCTCACTCCACGGAAGTTCATCATGGATTCACGTGGGCTATGATTCACCATCGCCTGTATAGGATTCATAAGTAGACAGAACTAATGGTTACAGGGTTTGTCATTATGGGCACAATCTTGCTTGTCAAAGCAGGTATTGTCCCTTGACTCAGGACCCGCTTGGGCAAAGGAAGGAAATGGACATCTATTCGCCTCTATTTCTTAATTCTAGAAACATAAATAAACATGAATACAAACCATTAAATGTGCATGGTAAATACTGGTAAGAAATGCTGGATTAATTGTCACTTGGAATTGAAGCATCGCTTGTGTGGGCTAGAGGAGGTATATTGGAACTGCTTGGCTTTACTTCTTTTCTGTTGTTGTGCCTTCATGTCCTTCATTGACTTTTGTTCCTTGTCCTCGTTTGTTTTGTCTGATTCCATTCTGGAAAACATAGTCTGTGAAAGAAAACAGCTTTGCCTTATAGTATTCTTTCTTCCTTTTTTGAATTGGTTTCCTAGTTTCATTTCTGTTGCTGTGATAAAATATTGTGACAAAAATGGCTTAGGGAATAAAAGCTTTGTTTGGCTTGTATTTCTAGGTTACAGTGCATTATTACAGGGGAATCAAGATGGCAGGTAGACAGCTAGCTGCATTACATCCACAGTCAAGAGCAGGGACAAAGGAATTAACGTTTTAAATACTCAGGTACTTTCCCAAACTCTTATAAAGTCCAGGATCCCAATCCAGGAAGTAGTGCTGCCTACTTTAGGCTATATCTTCCACATTAATTAAGGCAATCAAGATAATCCCCATAGGTTGATCTGATCTAGAAAGTCTCTCATTGATACTGTCTTTGCAAGTGATTCTAGGTTGTGTCAAATTAACAATTAATCTAACCATAACAATCAGTGTCTCACCAAGCAAGTCCATGGCCTTGAACCCATGATTTCCCTACTCAGTCTCCCCAGTGCTGGGATTGCAGGCATGTGTCACCTCATCAGGTTTATCATCTGTGGTTTTAAAGTCCTCTCAGTGTCAGTGATAAGTGAGAATGTCACTTGGGGATGTCTTACTCTGGGATCACGTCTGTGCTGTTATGGAATTAGAGAAGGGTTGCTCCCACACCTGACAATGTATGAATTTCTCATCTATCTTCACATTTTATACTCTCTATTCTTCTTCTGGTTTTTTTCTTACTTCTTATTTTCTTACTTCTTCATCTAATAAAATCCAGCTTCAGTTATCATCATCAAACTGTTCTTACCATGGGCAGCAGAAAACAGCTAAGTGATAAATGTAGTGTCAATCTTTGACTTGATAGGTACTTTCTGCAGAAGGTGTGAAATTCTACTTGAGACTCTTCCTGAATTCTGAGATCCCAGTATCCTTTGGTATCCTTAAATCTTGATTGTATGGAATAAAGATACAGTAACTATACACAATTATTATAAAAATACAGTATACTAAGGAAATATCTTTACATAGAGATAAATGTGATTTTATCTTCTTGTGCTCGGAATTGAACTCAAGTCCTTGAATATGTTAAACAAGTACTTTATAACTGACCTGTGTCCAAGGCCTTACTATTATTATTTTGATTTAATCCTCTTTGGTGGATGGATATAATTTTATGTAAAATATAGTAAACTAAAGCTGGTTAAATGACTCATTGGGTCAAGGCAGCTGTCACCAAGCCTGATGACCTGAATTTGATCCTGAGTTGTATATCTGGAACACTCGCCAGCAAGCTGTTCTCTACTTTCACACATGACCATGGCCTGCCTCCTCCAAGTAAAAAGTAAATATAAAAACAGTAGAAATGCAGTCAATGTTTGTTTTATGAATTTTCCTCCAAATCAAATGTATATTCTAATCTTCCTTAGGAGTCACACTTTTATGCAAATTCCTACTGGATGTCTTTCTGCCTTCTCCTTTTCTTCTTATCCTTCCCCTCTCCTGTTCACGTAAGGCTCCACGTCCTGCTGATTTACCTCCAAAATTTTTCTCACATTCCTTCCCAGGAATTTTGCTTGAAAGAAAGTTCCACATTATCATATTTAACTCATAAAATTTGGTTTTAGTAATTTCCTACTGAGAAAACTCCTAGAAATAGTGACATGGGATCATTTCCCTCTGTTGATCATTCTTATTTTCCCAATCTAGCCCTTCTGCCTTCCTATGTTATGGAAAGAACCCTTAGCAAAGTTCTTAGTCAGCTTCCCGTTCCTGTGACCGAGTGCCTGAGATGAACAATTTAAAAGGAGCTGGTGTTTATTTGGGCCTGTGGTTTCAGATCACAATTCCTTGGTCCTGTTACATAAGGCCTACAACAAGGAAGCACATCAATGGGGAGGTTGCTTGAAGAAGAAACCTCTCGCAAGAACACAAAGAAGAACAGCCCGCCTTCAAGAGGTACACCCAAAATGTCCTGATTACCATCCACTTGGTTCTGCTTCCTCAAAATACTGCCATCCCCAAATATTGTTGCAACATGAGGGCTGCACCTTTAAAATACATCCTTTAGGGGAGCATTCAGGTCTAACTGTCAGGTCTGTTGGAGACTCTGAGACCTCTCATACCTAGTCTCAGGGGAATTTGATGGCCAATCTGTGCCTCCTTGCTCAAGCAAACTTTCTCAAGCCACCTTACTGCTGGCTCTGGCTCTCTGTCAGTTTACTTTGTCATTGACACTCATCTTTCAAGGCCCTGAATGCGACAGCGATTAAGATTTGACCCTTCGTCCACCATGATCTGTACAAACTTCCTTGGTGGTCTTGCCCACCTACAAGGCCTTAAATGTCACCAATATCCTTACAACTCTCACATTCACCTGCATAACACGGCTCTGCTCCCAGTGGGAATTCTCTTCGATATGAGAGCCTGTTCCATAGCTCCAGATGGATATTTAATAAACTTAAAAGGCTTAATATGTGTGAAAGATGATTCCCAACACCCCCACAGTGTTTACTACCCAGTAAACTGTTCCACTGCCTCCTCAGTTGCTGTGGCCTGAGAGAGTAGACCATCTTTGATGCCTCTTTCTCTCTTGTCTGCTATGCACTACATCACCAACATTCTTGGCTGAATCTGATTCTATCACTTTCACAACCCCTACTAGTGAAAGCCACGATCCTCTTCCATCTGAATAAAGCTTCTAAGCGTTATCTGTTTCCACTTTTGCCAGCCTCACCTTTCTCCACGTCCAAAGCACTCATTTTAACACATTTCTCAGTTCATTCTGATCTCACATGTGTAAACAGAGGTTGCTTGCTTGTTCCCAGCTGCCCAACCCCGAAACTATACACAGAAACTATATTAATTGCAACACTGTTTGGTCAATGACTTAGGGGTATTTCTAGCTAACTCTTACATCTTGAATTAACCCATTTCTATTAATCTGTGTATTATCACAAGGCTGTGGCTTACCCGGCAAGGTTCCGCCATCTGTCTCCTTCAGCAGCTACATGGCATCTCCCTGACTCCATCTAGTCTCTCTCTATATATCCCTTCCAGCCTGGCTTTACTCTGCTAAGCCATTTGTCCAAACAGCTTTATTCATCAACCAATAAAAGCAACAGACATACAGAAGAGCATTCCACAACACACATGAATCTTCTAGTGGATGATTCTCGTCCCATTTAGAAAGAATACAAAGATTATCATTCCATGGTCTCCTGTGCCCTGCATAACCCATCTCCTAGGTATTTATCTAAACCTCAACTCTCCTTGAGGTATCCTCTCTCTGGAGTCCAGCCTCATTGACCTCAAAGAAACCATGCATATCCCCACCTTGGTGAATGTACTGTTGTTCTCCAAAAGTCACGTTCTTTCTTCTTGATTTGGATCAGACATCATTCTCTTTGAAAGACTGGTGCTTTCTGGTATGTTCAGGGAACTCATTCTCTCTTCCCGTTTCCTTGAGGAAAACCCACAACCAAAGGTTGGAAGCTCACAGTTATGTTAGATGAAGTAATATGCTCTCCTAAAGATTTGAGAAGAGATGAAAATGCCCTGCTCTGTAGAGTGAAGCACAAAGCCTAGGTGTGTGTGGTCCTCACAGCCTCTGGAGTGGGATGATAACCCTTTCACAAGCTTCAAGGTGAAAACTGCCTGTGTGTCAACTAGAAACAACAACCTGTCCAAAAGCACCCCCTAACTTTGTGCTCTATCCCAGGGCTGTTCAAACAGCTTTTCCCTGCCACTAGCAGAAGGCATTTGGCAATGTCAGAAGCTAAGAGGAGACAGTATGGGGAGGTGGTGCTAATTACATCTAGTGAGTTAAGTAGCTAATGTTGTTAAACATCTTACAGTGCACAGGACTTCAATTGTCAATAATGCTGAGGTTGAGTAACCTGTCATATTCCTTTTTTTAATTTAGCTCTAATTTTACTTTAATTGAACGTTCATGAATTTGTTTTTAATGAAAATATAATTACATTATTTTCCCCCCCATTTCTCCCTCCAACCCTTCCCATATCTCTTCACTCCCAATGACTTTGTTACCCACCTCTCAAATCCTTGTCCTCTTTTTCTATTATTACTATTACGATTATTATTATTATTACACATACTGATATTAAACGTATCAATACAACCTGCTGAGTCTCTTAAATGTTCCTTATAAATATAAGATTCCAAGGCTGCTTTGGAAATTGGTATGACGGTTTCTTAGAAAATAGGGAAGCAATCTACCTCAAGACCCAGCTATACAAATTTTAGGCATATTCCTAAAGGATGCGCAATCATGTCACAAGGACACTTGCTCAATTATGTTCATAGTAGCATTATTCGTAATAGCCAGAACCTGGAAACAGCCTAGATGGCCCTCAACCAAAGAATGGTTAAGGAAAATATGGTACATATACACAATGGAATGCTACTCAGCTGTAAAAAAGGATGACCTCATGAACTCTGCAAGCAAATGGATGGAACTAGAAAAAAATCATTCTGAGTGAGGTAGCCCAGACTCAGAAAGACAAACACAGTATATGCTTATTGATAGGTGGATTTTAGGAGTAAAGTATCAGATAACCAACAGTCCCACAGCCCCAGAGAGGCAAGATAACAAGGAGGGCCCAAAGAGGATGCATGGTTTTCCCTGAAAAGCTGAAGTAGAAGAGATCTCCTGGATAAACAGGGGACAGAGGATGGGGAAATGAGAACTAAAGGAAGCAGGTTGGGTAGACTGGGTGCAGGAGATTGGTTGGAGGCAGGATAGAAGGGGACAGTAACAAAAGAGACATCTTGATAGAAGGGTGGCATGTGGGGGTTAGGGAGAAACCTGGTGCCAGGGAAACCCCCAGGAACCTACAAGGATGACCCCAGCTAAGACTCAAAGCATTAGTGGAGAGGGTGCCTGAACTGGCCATCTACTGTAAGCAAATTGGTGACTTCCCTTATTGCCATTAGAGATACTCTATCCAGTAATTGATGGAAGCAGAGGCAGAGATCCACATGCAAGCACTGTGCTGAACTTCAAGGGTATTGCAGAAGACAGGGAGGAGGGATTGTACCAGCCAGGGGGGGTCATAAGGGGGAAACCCACAGAGACAGCTGACCTGAGCTCACGGGAGCTCATGGATGCTGAACCAACAGTCAGGGAGCCTACATGGTACTGATGTAGGCCCTCTGCATGTGTTTGACAATCGTGTAGTTTGGTCTCTTAGTAAGACTTCTAACACTGAGAGCAGGACCTCTCCCTGGTTCTTAAATGGCTTTTGATAACCTGTCCCCCATGCTGGATTACCTGGGGAGATAAGTGGAGCAGCTCGGTCCTGCTTTAACTTGATGTTCCATGCTTTGTACAAGCCCATGGGAGCCCTGTCCCTTTCTGAATGGAGATGGAGGAGGAGGAGTGGATGGGGAGGGGGTGTAGATGGCAAAGGAGGGGAGGGGAGGGGATGAGAGAAGAGAAGGGAGGGGAAACTAATTGGTATGTAAAATAAATGAAAAATGTTATTTAAATAAATTAATTAAATTAAATTTTTAAAGAAAGATTCCAAGGCTGGCCACTGGCATTGGATAAACAATTAGGGGGCTCATCCCTGGAGAAGACAAACTCCCCCTCACTGCAGTCCTTTGTTGCCTGTGGTTCTTGATGTGGAGTTGGAGCTCCAGATGATTTCCCCTTCCACATTAGCATATCTTTTTGTGCTGTTCTTGCTGGTCATGCTTAAGCAACCATGTTGTTTGTAGATATATCTTGAGCATAGCTTCCCTGTCATTGTTTGGAGACACAATCTCATGGCAGATTTCCTGGTCCTCTGGCTCTTAAAAACCTTTTCACGCCATCTTCTGTAACGTTCCCTAAGAATTGTGTTCAGGGGTTGTGTTGCAGATATATCTGCCGGGGATAGCTACCCCATGACCACTGAATCTGCTTTTTTGGCCAGTTGTGATTTTCTGTAATGGTCTTCATCTGTTGCAAAGAGAAGCTTCTTTGATGAAACTGAAACTTAACGTGAGAATACTTAAGGATGAGCATTTGGAATGCTGTTAGAAATCTTGCTGGCCCATTAAAGTGGTGGTAGTAGGCTCTCCTCTCAGATCATAACCTCATTGGCAATGGGTAATTGGTTAGGTTTCCAGTACCATTGAGCAAGCCTTGAGTCCAATTAGAGAGCTGATGGTTACTGCCAAGATCTGAGTCTCGTTTTGTATGTTTAGGAATATCTTGAGGTTATGGTCATTTTTGTGGTTCATAGCCGTCACAACTGAGTAGCACTATTGATCGCCTTTTTTTCCTCTTTGGCAGCTCACATAGCACATTCTATCAAAGCTAGTTCTCAAGGAAGAATGTTTTAGGTTAGACCCAACCGGAACCTTCCTAGTCAAGTGTCCTAAAGCATGTGGTATACAAACAACAGTCCTGTGTACAAAGTATAAACACCCAGTTAAAAACAGGCTATGGATCTTAACAGAGAGTTTTCAATAAGGACTTACTTGCTGGAATATTCAATTTTGAGCATTAAGCTTAAAACACATTCTCTTTTTAATGTGTTTATGTGCTACATACTCTTGCTATATGCTGTTGTTTCCATTTTTTTTCCCCTGGGTCATTAGAGGTCCCCTGCAATTTAGGAGGGCATTTATAGATACTTGTGTTTACATTGTTTCTATTTCTGATTTAATCATCTTCACCTGTATGGTCATGTCACCAATATGATGTTATAAGCACCATTGCTGAAGGGTCAAGGCAGATGCATGAACACCTGGTAAAGAAGTTGCCTCAAAGCCGTGCACACTGTCTTCAGAGTTTGCAAATACTGTAGTATCTTCAGGAAGACAAACACAAAAATCAGCTGCAAAATCAGCTCCTGACAAATTCTAAGGATTCAAACCCATTTGGAATAGCCACTTGACTGGGCAGGAGGACTACCATAACCTCACTAGGGCCTAGACACTCCTAAGCCACAGTGGTGGTTCTATCCATCTATGTGCCACCTACCTCCTCTGGAGCTAGAAAAGACCATGATTAGGTGAAAACCTAATTATAAAGAAAACAGGTATACCACAGTTTTGGAATTAGGGACAGAAAGAGCAAAGCCTTCTTAGCAAGTAAGCCACAGGATGGTAGACCAAGCAGACAGGAAACTCCATAGAGCAGCCAAATCATGAGGGCAAGCTACAGGTAACCTTTCAACTCAGCCAAGCAGGTCTCCAGAAAAATGTCTAGGAAACAAGTTGCTTCAACAAAGATTGAAATCAGTAAGGGCCTTTATACCTTTATATCTGTAGGTGGCCAGGTCTACATGACCGGTTCTTCCTAGCAATCACATTGTTCTTTCATTGGTAGCTGGCAATATTGAATAACAATGGTCAGTCAGGTTCTCTGTTATCACATCGTGATTGCATGGAACTGTCTCCCACTGTCTTTGAATACTAACTGACATCTGTGATTGATTGTCAAGACTCCACCTCCCAGCATGCAGTGGCATTATAAAATATCTAAACAAACAAGGACACATTGTTCAGAAAGACGGGTTTCTGTTTTATTGGGTCTACGTTCTCTTTGGGTCTAAAATGAGTTTTATATATCAGATCCCTCAATTTCCCTTCCTCAGTATTTCCTCTTTCTAAATAAGTAACACTAGTCTGATCATTGAACATAGAAAGTTTTGTTTAGGACATCCAAACTGCATGACTGTTGTTTATGGTAAAGAATATGAAGAAGAACTAATGTTTCCTTATATTATCAACAGGCAGATTCATTGAGCTGTTTAAGATAAATACTATACAGAACTCATTGAATTATGTGAAGGGATGCCCAGTTGTATAACACATGTTTTAGGGCATGTGATGCCCTTGGTTCAACCTCGATTCCCATAAATAAAGCTTCAAAGAAAAATTTTAAAAAATAGTACAAATTAAGATACTTAGTAATGTAAATTCCTGTTGACTCTTACGCTTCCCTGCCTTATCTGTGTTGCAGGTTCAGATTTAGTGGTCGTATCCTGGGACTAGCTCTGATCCATCAGTATCTCCTGGATGCTTTCTTTACAAGGCCCTTCTATAAGGGACTCCTGAAGCTGTAAGTGTCCTGTAGGATGACTCTTCCCAGGCTTTCTGCAGGTTGATAGCGCCGACCTTTCTTTTGTCTCTGGCCCTTTTGCCATTTGGCTCCATCCATTTCTTGTTCTGAGTGCATATACATTTTCCATACCTTTTAGTGTAATAAAAAAGCATTGGAGGACTTTATGTAGGTGTAAGAAATGACTCTATTAACAAAACTGTATAATGGACATTAGTTCATTTATATAGAAGTCATAACATTGTGAACATTGTATTACATTGTTGAGCAGAATTGACTTGTTTTTTAGTTAGTTACCTATGAGTCAATAATTATTTCATTTTTATTATTGAAACTTTAGCAGTTTCTTTTCAAAAGGAAACTATTAAATAAACTAAAACTAATGAATTACTGCTTCATCAATGGATTCAAAATTATCAAGTAATTATGAAACCTATTGTGTTTTATTGAAAATAAGCATAATCATGTTTGGAATGAGGTCTGGAAGACCTTCATTCACTCAGTTTCTTGCTTCCTTTGAATCTCCCAGGCCCTGTGATTTGAGCGACCTAGAATATTTAGATGAGGAATTCCACCAAAGTTTGCAGTGGATGAAGGACAATAACATCACAGATATTCTCGATCTCACCTTCACTGTTAATGAAGAAGTTTTTGGACAGGTTTGTGTGATGTGGACATGGAAAAGACATTTTGTTGTTTGCTATGGTTAAAGCTAAAAAACAAAGCTTAGCCATCTTAGAATGTTTTAAGCGTACACTGCAGCCCTCTTAAGTGCCTTCCCATCGTTTGGCATCTAATCTCTAGAATTTTTTGCAAAACTGAAACTCTACCAATTAAACCATACCTTTCTATTCCTCCCATCCCCTAACTCCTGGGAAATGCCAGACAATTTCTATTTTTGTGATTTTGACTCTAGATAGCTCAAATAAGTATCTGTTTCTGTCATCCTCGTGGTTATTGTGAATAGTACTGCTAATGACATTAGTGACGAGAGATCTGCTGGTCCTTTTGTATCGCATGTACTCATATATGCAATTTCAAGTATAGGAGTGTTGAATCATATGTTAATGGGATTTTATTTTTAAATTAAATAACAAGAATCTCACTGGTTCAAACCAATGTCCTCTGCAAGAGCGGCAAGTGCTCTCATCTACCGAGCCCCCCTCCAGCCCCAGGACTTCTTTTTTGAACAGCACTGCCAAGGGCTCTTCCTTTCTCCCATCACTTTGATGGTTCTACAATATGATATGTCTCTACCCTATGCAGGGGTTTTGAAAATCAAATGTAACCATGGATCATTAAACAATCCAAATATACCATAAGATACAAGGTATTTCTGTATCTTCAGAACTATGTAATAGTTCTTTTACTACATCCACTTAGTCCTCCAGTATGCATAGGTCTCAATACTACATAGCAAAAAATTTCCCATGTATTTGCTGCAAGAATTTACTAACATAATATTAAATCTGTTGGCCAAATGGGTAGGAAACTCTCCAGTCATTCAAATCTCAGACTAAGTCATAAAACACAAATAAAGAGCACTGCTAACAGCAAAGGATGGGTTAATGATATCTAAACTGATATAACATTTCTGAGATACATTTTCCAGAGAAAAAGATAATGAATAACAGAGTATATGCTGTATATGTGTGTGTTATGCGTATATTTATGTGTGTGTTAGCTTAGAAAAACATATGGAGTATATTTTTATATCTCTAGTCCATGAAAAGCAGCAGACAGATCCTAGCTCCCAGTTGATGAGTTTGTCTTTTGAAGCATGAGCGCCATGTTGAGTGGAGACTGCTCTGCTCCTTGGTGATCCGGCTTCCTGGCCATGTTTGCAGCCAGCTTGGAAAAACAAACCTTTCTACCTGCTTCCACGTTTCTTCTTCTCACTGGGTGCCCAAGGAAGGGCTTGTCGCGTAAGAGCCGCAATCTGCTGCTCTAAGTGAGATTCAAAGGCATCAAATACCTGACCGTAGTGCTGAGACTGTAGCTCTTCTAAGATGTTTAAAAATAGGGTTCAAACAATGAAAACCTTCCTGGTACCTTCCAGGGAAAGAAAAGGGCCTTTTTGTGCTATCGTCCTAAACAAAAATGTCTCCTCCGGAGACAAGCTGACTGATAGGCATAACCACCCTCCTGTTTACTTGCAAGGTAACAGAGAGAGAGCTGAAGTCTGGAGGCGCCAACACGCAAGTGACTGAGAAGAACAAGAAGGAGTACATTGAGAGGATGGTGAAGTGGCGGGTGGAGCGCGGTGTGGTGCAGCAGACAGAGGCCTTGGTGAGGGGCTTCTATGAGGTAAGACCCCAGGTGACCTAGGAAAGTGGGCCACAGTGCTTTGCTGTGGAACCTGTGCCTCTCCTGGAGCTCAGTGAGGAGCAAAATCTCAATAGCTCAGAACAGAGAGAAAGAAGCAAGAGAGGCAAGGTTTACAGTCTCACGCCCAGAGGGGGTGGATGGATGGAGAGCCAGACTTCTTCATGAATGCAAGCCCTGTCAGAAGTTAAATATTCTCATTGGTTTGGCCCTGTTGTACCAAGTGAGGAAGCATCCAGTGTTTCCTGGGTAACTTATGCGGATGTGTCGTTTCCTTCAGTCCACTGAAGCAAAGCAAAGCAGAAGCACTGGGGAGTGCCAGTCTCTCCTGCTGGGTGTCTGTTTTGCTACATGTCATCAGGCTGAGCAGGAAACTGAGAAGACAGACAGCTGCTAGACTTCCCACGCCCAAAAATGGTATCATTATACTTCGATTTAGAAATTCAGTTTAGAAGTTTCTTTTCTAATTCAGTGTCCACCACTTGTTGGTCCAAAGCAGGCAGCACTGGAGGCATTCAGCTGAGCCTGGCGGACCTGGCAGAAGATGGAAAGCCGTAGCATAGAACTCTACCCAGCAGGCCTGCCCAATCCTTAGCAGGGAGAGCAAGGAAACGGGGGGGGGAGGGAGATGCAAGAAATGAATAACAATTTCATGAGAAAGACATGCAGTATAACTTGAAAAGTTAAATATGACTTCAGAAAATCAAGTTGGGATTGTTAGTGAAATCAGGAAGGGTCTGAAATGCTAAAAAGCATGGGATTTTCCCTTCCCTCTGTTCCCAGCCCACAAAGGACTGTATTCTAAAATGCTAAGCAGTGACTACCGCTGAGGTTTCTGTAGTAAAAAGCATAAACTGGACATCTTCTAAGCACCAGGAATCCGTTTCCCACAATCTTAGAGACGGGCAAGTCCAAGATCAAGACGCTGGCAGATTCTGTCTCTGATAAGGACCCAGGTTCCAGGTGACAGCTTCTTGCCTCCTGTCAGTGGGAAGGACGATGATTGTGTGTGTCTTCTCTAGGGGCACTAACCCTGCCTCAGGGCTTCGTGATCTCATTGCCTCTTTTTAAAAAGTGTTTTGAAATTATAATGCAATTACATCACTTAAGGCTCCAGAGAGCTGGGGGGTAAAGATTATAACACATGAGTAAGATAGGAGAGATGCGTGTTAAGAGAACTACCATGACCTTGAACTTGGAAATGGCTGCCTTTCAAAGGGAGAGTGGTAAATGATAGTCACTTTCCCAGCCTGACAGCAACAACAGTAACCATGGCTACCACCTCCTCGTGTGCTGATGCTACTGTCTTCCAGGTGGTAGACTCGAGGCTCGTCTCAGTGTTTGATGCAAGGGAACTGGAGCTGGTGATTGCTGGTACTGCCGAAATTGACCTGAACGACTGGAGGAATAACACTGAGTACCGGGGAGGTGAGCCAGCAGTACTTTTGATAAGAAATATTTTAAAGAATAATTGTTGAAATAAAATTGATGCAGTGTAAAACTGGCCACCCTAAAATGAACAATTCAATAATATTTAGTGCGTTCAAAATTTTGTGTAACAGTGACTTCTACCTGGGTCTAAAATACTTTCATTGTCTAAAGAAAAGCTGTACCCATCAAGCGGCTGCTATCGCCCCTCGTTTCCGTCTTCAGACACCTGGCATCTCTGCTCTGTCTCTGTGGACTTACAATTCTAGAAATATCACAGTGCTGCCATACAAAATACGGTCCCTGTGTCTGCCTTCTTCGACTTAATGTACTTTTTTGAGATTCATCCATGTTCTGGCATGATCCAGTATTTCATGCCATTGTATAACTAAGTAGTAGTCCATTACATAGTTCACACATTTGCCATTCTGGGGATTAAACTTAAGGCCTGGTGCCTCCTCAGCAAATGCTCTATCACTAATGAGTATCCTGAGCCCTGTTTATCACTTTTTTAAACCTTCAAAGATTTATCCTTACTTCAGTACAAAACAGTTATTTGCACAGCTCCTAGCTGAATTTCTTTCAGACCACAGTAACCCCTGGCATGGCTATGTAAAAGCACACAGACAACACACCTATGTGTGAGCTCTTGAGTAGCCTGTGCTCTGTCAGAGAAACATCTCTTGCTTCCTGGAGAATTTTAGCCTGCTTTGCCTCAGTCCATGCTTGCTTCCACAGAGTTCTAACTATTCTCTCTCTCTCTCTCTGTCTCTGTCTCTGTCTCCCTCTCCCTCTTCCTTTTCCTCTCTCCCTTTCCCTCTCTTCATAATCTAAGAAATTATTTACTGAGTCATGTGTAAGCTTTCCTTTGGTCTGCATCAAAATGAATTAAATTCTAAGCCTCTCACCTCTGTTCATATTATATTCACCATTTCTTAACAACACAAACTGTGATTCTTACAGTATGACTATTTCATGTTGACTGTAGGGATTATTGCCCCCAGAACATCTGACACTTTAGATTAGTCATCTATGGTAGAAAAAGAATATGAACCATGTGTGTAGCTTTGAATTTCTTTCTTTCTTACATTTGTTTGTTTATTTGTTTGATACAGTCTCACTATACAGCATTGGTTGACTTGGTTGACTCACTATGTAGACCAAGCTGGCCTCAAACTCACAAAGATCCACCTGCCTCTGCAGCCTAAGTTTTGCATGTACCACCACTCCTGGCACTAACTAAATTTTTTAATAGCCATATTAGAAAAGTACAAACAAGCAACTGCAATTTATGTCTTTTAATTTAATATGCCCAAAATACTATTTCAAGATGAGGTGGGCATAAGAAATCATTAATGCAGAATATGGATACCTCCGTACCCTTGCAAACAACACTTGCATCAGACCAGATCATCATCTTTCCCCCAAAACATAACACCCTTATTACTCACAGAAGACTTTGTTAAGACTTAACCTCAAAAATCCTCTTTTTAGGTAAAATATTAGAGAGAAATCCCAACCAATGTAATAGAGAGAAGAAGAAAAAAAACAAGGGGACACCTGTAGTGGCATTTCATTTGTATTTTAATAAATAAAGCTTGCCTGGGGGTTGGGAGAGTGAAACAGCCACCCTGGTCATCCTTACAGACCAGACAGTGGTGACACACACCTTCAATCCCAGTAGCCACACACTTGCCATAGAAGCTGGATAGTAGTGGCACACGTCTTTAATCCCAGAACTAAAGAGGTTTATAAAGTGGGAGGAGACAGCTCGCAGGCCAGGCTCAGGCTCCTTCCGAGATTCCTGGAGGCAGGATCGCCATTTCAGACTGAGGAAAAGGTAAGAGCCAGTGGCTGGCTGTTTTACTTTTCTGACCTTCAAGTTAAACCCCAATTTCTCTCTCTCTCTCAGTTTTTATTAATCGTGCTTCAGACACCAACTTAGCCTCCTTCAATCAGTCGTAAAATCCGCTTGGAATTGCCATGCAGATCGGTTCAGAAAACTGCTGGCCTAAGTATTCTGCTGACCCAGCAAGATTCCTAAGGTCCCAGCATCTCCTGACCTCCATACTCTACCATCTGTGTGAGCTGACTTCCTGATGCCTCATGGTTTTTCTCATTTTCATTATCTATTTCTTCTGCTAAGAATGTCCTTTCTCTTTGCTCTACTACACAAGCGCATTCCTGCTTCCTTCACGAAGTTTTCTCAGTTTCCACCCACATTGTGTCCCTTCTCTTTGAATGCCTCTTCCCTTGTCATGATTGTGTCTCTCAAGCCTAGCCTCCTCAATGGTGCCTTAAAGCAGCTCCCCAGCCCAGGCTGACTCAGAGAGCAGCCATGTGATGGATACAAGCTTTTCTTGGGGGGAAGTCATGACTGCTGGGAACCTATCATCTTCAGCCAGCTTTGCATGTTCTCTCTCTCTGATCTTAAAGCCCAGATTCTCCAATGTTATATGACTCCAAGAACTAAGATATCAGAATAAAGAAAACATAGATGGTCTGTCTTTGTTGAACCTTTTGTTCCCTACTTACATTCATATAAGGCTGTGATATTTTAGGTTGTATTGCAATTGTTTAGATAAATAGTAAATACCTCAGAAGAAACTTCTCAAATACCCAGCTCTTTTGTCAAATTGCTATTATCTAAAACTGCTTGTTTTGAAACTTAACCAAGTTATATAAATTAGTTTAGACCTGCCTATCTGAATGCCATTATTAGCAGAGTCAAAAGACCCCAAGCTTTGGTTCAGTTAACACATCTGTTTCTTCCTCCTTTCTCCACATTCCCTTTCTCCTCACCACCACCTCTTTTTTTTTCTGTCAGTATTTAGAGTCAGTAATTTAATTAACATGTATTTCCCCTTAAATCTCATATTCCATGGCAGTAGTACTCTTTTTTCCATACATTGTTTTGTTTTATTTTTTCCATTCAAAAACATAATTAAAGAAATAAAATTTTTACCTTTCTTCCCCTTCTCCCGGTCCCCTCCCACTACCTCCCCACCCCTCCTCCCTCCCCCTTCTTCCTTGAAAGAGGGCATGGTGCCCTGCCCTGTTGGAAGTCCAAGGCCCACCCCCATCCCTCCCAGCCT
>PVIU01001032.1:164825-243422 GCA_004026605.1 Ondatra zibethicus | reverse complement strand
TCCTCTCTCTCTCTCTCTCTCTCTCTCTCTCTCTCTCTCTCTCTCTCTCTCTCCCCTCTTCCTTCTCCTTCCCTCCCTCCTCCTCCTCCTTTTTCTTCTGGCTCCCAAACATAGGATCCTTAAGGCTCTATAAGCAAAGACTTAGCCATGTTGTTCACGGTAAGAGTGAAATCGACAAGCCCTATTTTGTATTCAAACCTTCCACTTCCGTCAGCTTTTTGTTCTCCCCTGTGAGGAAAGATCTTTTACCAGGTTCTTAACCAGAACCTGCCTCCTAAGGTTTTCGGAGCCTTCAAAAACAGCCTGTCAGCTGCGGGGCCTATTATCCAACACAGAAGCCTGTGTGGACTTTTTCTCTTCTTTTATATATTTTTTTTTAACTGTATGAGCTTGTAAGTGAACTGTGTGTGTTCACCTGGTACCCTCAGAGGCCAGAAGAGGGCATCAGATCCCCGGAACTGGAGTTACAGATTGGTTGGTTGTAAGTTATCATGTGGGTGCAGGAAATTGAACCTGGATTCTCTGCAATAGCACCAAGTACTCTTAATTAATGAGCCATGTCTCCAGCCCCACTGTGTGGGGAACATTTTATATTTAAATCATAACTGTGTGTGTATGTATATGTGTGTTCCTCATGTTTGAAGTTTCCCCCCACAATCCTTGAGTAATTTGTTCATATAATAGGGCACATATCCACACTTTTTAGCACCAGGAGGCTGAGGCAGGAGGATACTGAGTTGAAGGCCAGCCTGGACTATAATATAAAAATCCTTTCTCTATTTGCCTCAAGTCCAAAATCAAAGACAGTCGGCAGCACAGCGCATACTTGGCTCATACTTGCTCCTCAGCACCAAGTAAATTTTTAAAAAAGGTCGGAGAGAGATCATCTAAGGAATTCTGCCATTTAATGTTTACTTGGGCAGAGCAGAGCATTGCCGTGGCAACGCACACGCCATCATAAATTATGGGTGTAGTCACAAAGCTTGAGCAAGACGTTTTAAAGATAAAGATACTGGCATCAGATCTTTTAAAACAATAATCCTGGCCACAATGACTAATAACAAGAGTGATGTGGATCTAAGC
Source organism: Ondatra zibethicus (assembly GCA_004026605.1). NCBI lineage: Eukaryota > Metazoa > Chordata > Mammalia > Rodentia > Cricetidae > Ondatra > Ondatra zibethicus. The sequence goes on along the minus strand of PVIU01001032.1, from coordinate 242,339 downwards.
AGGCAGCTGCTTCAGATGTGTGAAGTTCTGGGTAAGGTTGTGGCCTCTGCAAGTTTGTGTCTCTGGGGGTGTCTTCAGACAACCACAGTAAGAATGTTTCCTATAAAACCTCTGAAGTTCATTTGTTTATCTTTTTCTTTCTTTTTTTCTTCTTTTTCTTGATTTCAATACAGGGTTTCTCTATGTAGCCCTGCCTGTCTTGGAACTTGCTCTGTAGACCAGGCTGGCCTCGAACTCATAAACATCTGCCTGCCTCTCCTTCCAAAATCAAAAGTGCTGGAATTAAAGGTGTGCACCACCACCTCCCAGCTCCACCAAGTCATTTAAACTACCTTTGTCTTTATCATTCATTGTGTGTGTGCATAAGCATGAAAGTCAGAAGACAGCTTGCCAGAGTTGCTTCTCTCCTTCTGCCATGTGGGCAGGGCGCAGAGCTCTCTACGCCAAACATAGTGGCAGGGCGCTGAGCTGGAGTGGAGGGCTGGGGGACGTATCCGAGTTTTATCAGGTCATATGCCCGTTAGGCAATGAGAAGGCTGCCAACAATATCTGTCATGACCCTAACCAATGGCTGCCATGGATTGGGTGCCAGGCCCTCTATACATATGCTTTCACCCAAGCCCACCCCCAGGAAGTGAATTTTCTTGTTCATATATTTTCAGAGGAGGAGTAACTCGTGGCTTCAGGTCACCAAGTGGATAAACTGAGGAGTCAAATTCAGATAATTTGTTTTTTTTTTTTTGTTTGTTTGTTTTTTTTGTTTTTTTTTTTTGAGACAGGGTTTCTCTGTAGCTTTGGAGCCTGTCCTGGAACTAGCTCTTGTAGCCCAGGCTGGCCTCGAACTCACAGAGATCCGCCTGCCTCTGCTTCCTGAGTGCTGGGATTAAAGGCATGGGCCACCATCGCCCGGCTGGGAATTTGATTCTGTAGCCCAAGTTCATCTTCACATTCTGCCCACTTTACTGCTGTGAAGACTGAGGATTGGAGCTGTCAGGGTGCTCACATCATAGAAATGATAGATAGTGCGGCAGGTTTGAACTGAGGGCTGCTGCTGTCTCTCTCTGCCTCCCATGGGGAAGCACATGTCTTTCTGCTCTGGTCTGTGGACCTCAGGTCTCAGCAAGGTCTTGAACACAACTACTGTAATATCTCTGCACGTTTTTAGGAAAGTCATTGCCAAGAGAGTTGGTCTAAGCCAAAGTTCACATTCAATTTGACTGAACTTGAGATTGTCTGAGTTGACTATGACCTGCCCCAGGAAACCAGAGGGACCAACCAGCCCCAAGGAGGGAGAGTCCTTGGGACAAGATCCAGGGGCAGGACTAGTGACTGCAGACACACCACAGCCCCGACTCCCCTGGCTCAGGTCGCCAGCATCCAGCCTCTTCTGCAAGCAGCAAGACTGAGGCCCAAGCAGAGGATCCCACAACCACGGTTACTTCACGGCATTGCTGTCCTTTCGGCCACTTCTCTTCTGTCCCCTTCCTGCCATCTCCAGGTCCTCATTTTGCAGCTGGGCACGTTGGGGGACAGCTGCTCTTGTTGGCATCCTGAGCCACATCTGGCAGATGTGTCAGCAGGATGCAGGAGTGTGTGAGTAGCCTTAATGTGATGTGGGGAGCAGCCTTGGGCAGAGCTGTGCCTGAGGAACCGACTTGATGCCTCTCCCTCCCCCTTCTTTTCTTATCCCTTCCCTGCCTCTCTCGCTTCATTTTTCTCCTTTTTTTGTCTCTTTCCACACTCCACACCCCTGACCTCATCCTTTACTTGTACCTTCTTTTATACTAGACCCAGTAATTCACCACCGTCTTCTTCTATCTTCCCATCCATGGCTGAGAGGGGGGATAGTTTATCTTTCTTCTTTTTTTTCGAGACAGGGTTTCTCTATTTAGCCCTAGCTGTCCTGGAACGCACTCTGTAGACCAGGCTGGCCTCAAGCTCAGAGAGATCTCCTGCCTCTGCCTCCCTAGTGCTGGTATTAAAGATGTGCACCACCACCGCCCAGCTTCTAGAGACCAGAATGTAGAAGTCAAGATTTGTAAGGCCCAGGGAGTTTAAGCCCAGCCCCTGGGCCTCTGCGCTCCCAAAACTGAGGGACAGGGAGGTCAGAGCTGGTGATCCACTCCACGCTCTTGGTCTCAGACAGGTTGTTGGGAGGATGTGTCTCTCTTGAAGCTCTGAGCTGGTCTCAAACCCAACCTAGACTGAGTCTCTGAGCTCCAGCTTAAACCCCCTCCCTGCTCCACGTACCGGGTCAGCCCAGGGTTCCATGAAGTTTATCGGATGCAAAAACAGAAGAGGAAGTAGAGACAGAAAAAAACACAACCAGGCTGTTCCACAAGGACCCAGGCCCAGAGGACTTCTCCCCCTGGAGACTCTGTGACTGTCATTTCTGCACTGGGACCGAGGGCTTGGTACTGGGTGAACCTGAGTGCTTTGATGTCTGCACTGATCGCTGGAGGATGTTGTCTGAACTCACCTTCCAGCTGTCTCGTGGCAGCCATGACTGTGATGCAGCACTCAGGAGCCTGAGGCAGGAGGATCCTAAATTGTAGACCAGCTTGGACTATGTATTGGGATAATGCATTTAAAACAGCAAAATGTGCCAGGTGGCGCTGCACACCTTTAATCCCAGCACTCGGGAGGCAGAGGCCAGCCTGGTCCAGCAGCCAGGGCTACACAGCAAAACCCTATTTTGGAAATAAAAATTCCTAAAAATTATGAAAAAATAAAACAAACAAGATAACCAATCAACATCCTGGGTAAAACTCACTTGGTAGGAGATAAAACCACAGTGGCTACTTCCTGTACTTCCCAGCTGTAAGCATGCTCTACATGAAAGCCAGTTTACCAAGGTGGCCAGGCAGGCAGAAGGGAAGGAGGGAGTTAAATCTTTGTATCCACAGTGCTGGGATGGAAGCCAGGGCCTTGCTCATGCCAGGCAAGTGTTTTACCCCAATCCTTGGAGAAAACCAACTAAATCAATGATGGCAGACATGACCAAGTCCAGTAGTTATGTGAATTTGTTATTTAAGACATGAAAACACACAAACCAGTTGTCTTCAGGTACAGAGGATCATTCCCACATTGCCTGCCTGACACTTGTGGCAGCAGATCCGGGGAGGCAATTTACAAGACTAACTTTCATTTCGGACAGCAGTTACATAGTCATCTCTACTCGTGACTTTTTCCTTGAGACAGGGTCTGTGTGGCCCTGGCCATCCTGGAACTCACTCTGTAGACCAGGCTGACTTCGAACTTGGAGATCTGCCTGTCTCAGCCTCCCGAGTGCTGGGATTAAAGGTGAGCACCACCACCGCTCAGCATGACTGACTTTTCAATCATGTTCCCTGTGAACCCCTCCTCAGATTCCATTCACAGAACCCAAGGAAGCACACTCAGAGTATATTGCAAGGGCAGAGGGCAGTGGGCTGGCACACAACCTAGATCCCTCTGGTCAGTCCCAGGCTTTAGCAACTTGGACTCATGGGTCTCTGCTTGCAGAGATTAGCAAGGACTATGCCACCCTTTTAGTCCTTTCCTGGAGGCCAGATACAAGTCTTGTACTAATTACCCGATGACCTGAGCCCAAGGTTGTATGTGCCCCACCCAAATGACCTCACTAGCAAAGTCAGGTGTCATCTACTCCCAACAAGAAATTTCAAGGGTTTTAGTACCTGTGACTGTAATTAGGGACAATGACCAAATAAGTTATAAAATAAGCAGGAATTAAGAGATGGCTTCCCAGATATCAACTCTGGGAGTCACTGTTTCTCCTGAGCAGCTCAGGGAACTACTGGAATTCTTAAACCAGGACATGGCTAATTTACAATTTTAAAGCTCTAGGCAAAATTTCCAGCTGGGTGTGGTGGCACGCGCCTTTTAATCCCAGTTCTTGGGAAGCAAAGGCAGGAGGATCTGAGTTCAAGGCCAGCCTGGTCTAGAAAGAGTTCTAGGACAGCCAGGGCTACAGAGAGAAACCCTGTCTTGAAAAACAAACCAAAGATTTCCTGTTCCCAGCACAAGCTGGTCTGAGCATTCTGTGGCTCAGACTTCAGGCCTCTCTTTGCAGCTGCAGGCGAAGGCTCAGAGCAGGAACAAGCTGCGCCAGAGAAGACACTTAGTCACTGCACCTGGTTCTCTCGGCCCAGCTACCTCTGAGCCAACACGGAGCACTTAGATCACAGAGCTTACGCTTAGGGGTGTGGCTCTAGTCACAGCCCTGGCAGCCAGGATGCAGGCAAAACTAAAGGGACTCCCTTAGTGCAAGTGGGAGGAAGGTGGGACTGGACCCCAGCCTGGCTCCAGACACCCAACTTAGGAATCAGGTTGTCCCACCTACTCCCTCCAGCAGTCCTGCCTGGATTGCAAGGTAGACCTGCCTCAGGCTGGAAGATGGTGGTCCACGAATGTCTCTCTCAGAACGCAAGGGCTTAGTTTGAGCTGGAGATGCCACCCAGTATTTGATACTCAGACTTCCTGCTCCCTGGCATCAAGCCCACAGCAGAGCAATTCTGCCCTCTACTTGGCTGGGCAGACATGAGAGCTTTGGGAAGGGCACCTAAGCAGCTAGGCTGAGTGTACCAGACCCTGGGTGCCCACTCAGTCCAGAATCACCCCTGTCAACACAGCCTCAGTGACCGCTCAAGCTTGGGAGACTGTAGTGTCACTTCAATAGCAGAGCAACAGCGTTGGTGCCCCTGCCAGCCTATCATTTTCCCACAGGCTCCCCTCTCCCTGTCCCTTGGCTACAGTGGGGCATGGGTAACTCCTGCTCTAGCAAGCTTTCTGGGTCATTCCTGTACCTGGCTCCTCTCTCCAGAGCCCAGGTCCCCGTGAGAGGATGTGGTGAGGCTGAGAGTCAAGTTCAGCACCTTGGAGAGAGGACATCGTGCCTTTGGAACTCAGGTTCTGATCCACAGAAGCATCACAAGGGTGAGCAGATGTGATTAAACAGGTTCCAGGTGATGATTTCAGTCAGGTCCTTGCCAGTCCCTTTTGGGATTGCCTCTAGTGCCAGGGTGCACCCTGCCTCAATACTGCAAGATGCCCACATTCTGAACACTCCAGAGCAGTCCAAAAGTTAGAGCCCCCAGATTTCACTATCTGGATCCTCTACCTGACACTACTGCGCCCTAGAACAGGTTCTCTAACACCTTGTGGGTGCTTGATTAGCATGGGGGCTGGTCTTGTGACTGCTGGGTCCCCAGAGACCACAGGACACTCCCACATTCATCAGCACCACTGGTGGGATCAGAAAAGGTCAGGGGTCATGACTGAGTTATTATAAATACACATTTTTTGTTAGGTGACAGAGGGCATAGACGGTGCTGTACAGAGCTGGTTTAGGCTTGGGGCCAAATGCCACAGAGATAGACAGACAAAGACTGAGTCCACCCAGCAGGGCAGGCCAGGCAGCATTCTGGGGCCTGTAACACTTGGTTGGTGGGCAAGAGTCACTGGGAGTCTCGTTCAGGGCTGGTGGGGCCCTAGACACCTTGGAAGCTCCTTGGTCCGGTCCGATTGAGGTCTCGGGTGGTGTTGCAGTGCACCTAGGCTCAGCTTATATCATTCAGGGCCTGGCGGGACATGAAGGGTGTCAGAAAAATGTCGAAGATGTGCAGGACGAGGAGGCACAGCAGGAAGCCAGCAGGTCACTCACCTTGCGGGTGAACTCAGGCAGCACAAAGGCTGCGCGGTGCATGTCTGAGTTATAGTATTTCAGCTGCATCTGCTCCACCTGGGCCTGTGTCAGCTGCTGCACGGGCTCCCGGAAGTTGGTGCTCTGGGAACCAGGGACCAAAGGGTATCAAGAAGGGGCTCTGAGTGTCCGCCCATGCCCTACCTTGTAGGTGACCCCCAGCTCACCGGGTTTTTGCTACATAGCATGAAGCCAATCTGGCCACTCGGGTAGGTGGGGATGGTGCAGTAGGCATAGCCCACCACAGGGAAGAGAGATTTGCAGAAGTGCCTCATCTCCTTGATGAGGTCCAGGTGCAGCCACTGGCACTCACCTGTGGGGGAGTTGTGGGTCAGCCTTGCCACAGAGAGAAAGTTAGCCCACCCTGCATACCATTGTGCCCATGCTCACCCTGGCAGCAAAGGATGCCGTCCTCCTTGAGTGCTGTCTTCATGAGCTGGTAATAGGACTCCTTGAAGAGGCTCTCAGCAGGGCCTAGAGGGGCAGAGACCACGGCTAACCTGGCTGAGACCCCCAGGCCAGTGACCCATAACACAGCCACACAGCTGCTCAGCGGCAGAGATGGTGTGGGACCAAAGTTTATGGATTGTGGAGCCTACTGCCTCCACCTGGAGCGCCCTGCAATTAACCCCCTCCCACCACATCACACCACACCCAGATGCTGGCCAGTTGACAGCAGTGGACAGGCTGAAGAAGAAACAGGTTGCCGTGGACAAGCCACACCCCACTCTCCTCAGGTCTCCATCTGTGGTGTCAAGGGAGAACAAGGCTCTGGCTGGGGGGCTGCTGCGGGTATGGGGCTTGCCCTGGCTCACCCATGGGGTCCGAGGAGTCGGTGATGATGACGTCGAAGGCATCTTGGTTCTGTTTCATGAACTCAAAGCCATCACCCACATGGAGGGTCAGCTTAGAGCTTGAATAGCCGATGGCCATACCAGGCAGGAACTTCTTAGAGACTTCAATGACATCCTGGGGAGGGGGACAGGAGGGACTGTGCTGGGTCAAAGGTTAGGGACTCCTGGTTGGGTCTCCTTGGACAAGCCCTTCCCTTTTGGAATCCCAGTTCCCATCAATCTATAAAATGGGAGGGACTCCGGAACCTCAGCTATTCAGGGGCTGACTGGCACTCACCATCCTGCAGACCAAGTGTCCTGTGTACAGAGTGGGGCTTTCTTGACCCTTTATTTAGTTTTTTTGAGACAGAGTTTCTCTGTGTAACAGCTCTAGTTGTCCTGGAATTAGCTCTGTAGACCAGGTTTGCCTTGAACTCAGAGATCCGTCTGCCTATGCCTCTCAAATGCTAGGATTAAAGGCATGTGCCACCACCACCTGGGGGACCCTTTAATATTTTTGAGACAGGGTGTCATGTAACTCAGGCTGGCCTCGAACTCTAGATCTTGCCTTCATCTCCTAAGTGCTGGGGTCTAGGTATGTGTGGCTATAGAATTCCTAATGTCCAGTACCCTCCTTCTATCCCTGGCTAGCCTTATCGGGTCACTCTGCGAAGTCTCCTCCAGTCCAGATCAGCTGCATGCTCAGGACTCACCTGCCTGTCATCCCAGAACCTTGGGCAATGCTCAGTGCACAGTGCTCACGAAAACCACACTGGGCATAAAGGGTAGATGCCTTAGTTGTTGGCAATGTCCCTGACCCTGCCTGGGCCTTAAGGCAGAGACCAGCTCTGAACATACAAAGAATTAACATCCATGGTGCTATGTGTGCCAGGCTTTAACTATCTGGTTTTCCTACTGAATCATCTTTTCAGACTGAGGAAACAGGAACGTTGAACCTTAGAGTGCAGAGTTAGGAAGGGACAGAACTGACCCTGGGGACTCGTACAGCACCCACCTCATCGATCTCGCACTGGACCACAGACTCCACAGACGGGTGCTTCACCACTTCCCGTAGGACGCCCCCATCTCCACCCCCAATGATCAGCACCTGGGTGGAGAAAGGACAAGTCAGGTCTGAGCAGGTCCACTCCCACAGAACCTGGAGCTGTCAATGCTCCTCCCAGCCACAGGTCTCTGACTCATTTTCTACCCTCGAGAACCCTTCTGTGCTTCGGGGTCTTGGAAGCCCAGGTTTCCTCTCGGGTCTTCTCAAGAGACCAGCTCCCCCAGGGGCTCCACCGATCCTGACTGGCCTTTTCTAACAACCATCTGGGTGGCATCTGGCCCCACATCACCCTTAGTACCAGACCCGTTTTGGGACCCTGAGCTCAGGGCCGAAGCCAGGGGGTGGGGTGGAGGGGGATGCGGTACCTTCCGCGGGTTGGGGTGGCTGCAGAGCGGTAGGTTGGCGATCATCTCCTGGTAGGAGAACTCGTCCCTCTCGGTACACTGGATGACGCCATCCAGAACCAGCACGTTGCCGTAGGTTTTACTGCGGGCAGAGTGACAGTCGGGATGTGGGTCCGGGGGCACGGGGAGAACGGGTCCCAGCCCGCCCTGGGCGCGCACCGTGGCCGCCACGGGGTCCCGGTGTGGGCCGTCGGGGTGACACGTGGCAGGCCGGCCACGAGTGGGGGCTGGGTGGGCCTCGGGGTCCCCTCGGCTGACGTGTCCTGGGAGTGACACGTGGACGCGGGGCCGGGCCGCGGGCTTAGCGCGCGGGAGTCGGGCCTAGCGCAGAACTTCTGACAGCTGTCCCGGCGCGCGGCGGGCGGTACCTGCGGAAGACGAGGATGTCTTGGTACCGCGAGCGCCGGTGGTGCAGCAGCTGCTCCACCTGCAGAGATAAGGCCTGGCCAGGCCACAGGCTGCAGGTCTCTCGGAACCAGCCCTCGCGGATGGCGGCGGGGCCGGGCGCGGCTGTGCCGTCGGGGCCGGGATCCATGGCGGGCGGGCGGGCGGCGCGCGTCGCGGGCCCGGGACTGCAGGCCGCGCGGAGCCGCAGCACAACGGGACCAGCTCTGCCCGCCGCCCGCGCCACAACCTAACGCGTCCGGGGGCGGGGCCTGCGGCGAGGGGCGGAGCCCCGTCCATCCAATGACGGCGTGGGCCGGCCTGCGGCTTCACGGGTGCTCATTGGCCGCTGGGTCGCAGCCAGCGGTGATTGGCTGGGGCGAGCTGTCCGTCAGCAGCAGCAGGGTAGTGCGGCCGGCTGCCGGGCCACGTGGGGTAGAGGGGCCCAGGCGGCGGGAGGGATCCGGGGCTGGTAGCGCCGGCGCAGGGGTTCGAAGACCGGGGCCTCATCCTTGGCAGCTCCCTGGGTCTGAGAGATCCTGAGTTTAGTCCGGGCCCCTAAAGTATTTTTATTTACTTGCGAGGATTGTCGCGCCGTTTGGCTACTTTGCTTTGAATTGCGAGCCAGGAGCGGGAGGCTGCGGAATAAGAATGGAGCACTTTCCCAAAGAGTTTCTAAATTTACCCGCAGAGCCCAGGAAGAGGCCCTGCACATTCATATTCAGAACCAAAAAAGACTGGCGCGCATTTTTTTTTCCTTTTTGACAAACTGAGTCTTGCTCCTTGAATGGTGGGAGGGAACGTGCTGTTTTTATGAAAATGTCAAGTAACTTATCAGAATCACATTAAGCATGCTAATTACCAAATATTAAATGCTAATTGCTCTGTACACAATTTGAATGCCAAGGAAGGAGGATGAACCCGGAATAAGCAATTCCTGACACGGTGTCAGGGATGGCTCTTGACTGACATTAGCAGCCTCCACCTGGAGCGGGAGCGAGCGTGCTCCCTTGTCATAACGCACAGGCTGAAGAGCACAGGCTGCTGTTGCTGGGGGCTGCAGCCTCAAATCTGTTAAACCCCACCACCACCCGTTGCTGACTTCAAGCTCCTAAACGGAGGAGCGAGGAAGGCAGTCCTAGAAAGTTGCCACGGCATCCTAGTAGAAGATCATAGTGGCTCAGATGGAGATACTCTGTCCAGTTTTACAGGCTTGACTGGGACAGCCTGTACTTGGTAGAGTGCCTGGCAGCTTGGCCTCTAGGCTATAACTGGCTATTTACTTGCCAGGAGCCCTGAGCCAGAATGCAGATTGCCACAAGGGTAGGGACGGTTCCTGGAGATGCCAGCCCCTGATGACAGGCTGACAGAGCTGGGTTCATTCCATCCCTCCCTGGGGACAAGGGTCCAGCATGTACCCTCCAGGCACGTACCTTTCAGGTTTAGGAAGATGGAGGTACTGAAAAAACTGCAAGTAAAGCCAGGCATTATGGCATAATCTTTAACACTGAAGAGTCAGAGGGTTGAGTCTCTGTGCGTCCAAGGCCTGCGAGGTTTATACAGATAGTTCAGGAAAACCAGAGACCCATATGAGACCCTGTCCCAAAGAAAACAAAAACAAACAAAAAAACCAAAGGCAACCAACCCACTCCCCTCCTCAAAACAAAAACGTAAAAAAGTAAATAAAAGCCTGCAAACAAAAACCTCCCAGAAGCTGGGTGGTGGTGGCAACACACCTTTAATCCCGGCACTTGGGACGAAGGGGCAGGCGGATCTCTGTGAGTTCAAGGCCAACCTGGTCTACGGTTCCAGGACAGGCTGGTTCCAGGACAGGCTCCAAAGCTACAGAGAAACCCTGTCTCAAAAAGCACACAAACAAAATCCTCCCTGAATGCACAGAGGCCCAGAAGCACCAGCCAGCTGGTGACCAAGAGGAAAAGCCGTGGTTTTGCTTTTAGTCTCGCTACCCAGTCCACGTAAAACCACAGTGATACTGAAAATCAGATGCCAGGCAGAAAACAGATTGTCTCCCTAGTCAGAACACAAGCCTCTGCCATGCCTCACTGTGGATAAAGGGAGAGAAGGCAGGCCAAGGCAATGGCAAGGTGACCCTGTCAATGAATAGTGGCTGCTGGCCATGGGGCTGCCACATGGCGTATGTCACTGTGGGACTGGCTAGATCAAGAGCTCGGCCAGCTTCTCCATCCTGAGTGCTGGGGTTAAACGTGTGCGATTCCACACAGCTTCGGCGAGTCTTTCGAAGCATTGTGTTTAGCCGGTAAATGCCGCGGCTGAATGGGGGCAGAGCATGGGTTTAGCCGGTAAAACGCCGTGGCTGAATGTGAGCAGAGCCTATTTGGTGGGTGAGCCGTGAGACTTGGCTGAAAGTGGCGCCTCTGTGAGCAAAGGGCCTTCCGGGTACTCTCCTGCCCATGGCCCCTTGCAGGCCACTAGGTCCATCTTTAGCATGTCAAAGTCGGTCTATACCTCCTGCTTTCCTCCAACTCGGTCACCCTAGGTCTGTTCAAGTGATCACCCTGGGCCTCGGCGTCAGTGGCCTGAGCTACAGCTGTTCTCCAAGCTGCCTGGGTCTCCCTCCCCATGCCCACCTTTTGTGAGAAAGGAAAAACTTAAAAATTTATTGTCTGTGCTGGCTAGCTAACTAGTTGACACAGCTGGAGACATCTGGTAAGAAGGAGCCTCAGTTAAGAGCACTCCTCCACCCGATTGACCTGTGGGATATTTTCTTTATTGACAATTGCCAAGAAAGGGCCTAGCCCACTGTGGGTGGTCCCCACCCTGGGCAGGTGGCCCTGGGTGTCTAAGAAAGAAAGTAGGCTGAGCAAGCCATGAGGAGCAACCAGTAGGCATGTTCCTCCAGGGTCTCTGCTTCAATTCCTGCTTCCAGGCCCCTGCCCTGGCTGCCCTCAGTGATGGACTGGGACTGGGATATGCAAGCCAAATAAACCCTCTCCTCCCCAAGTTACTTTTGGTCCGTGTTCACAACAGTAATTGAAAGCAAACCAAAACACTGCCAACCTTACTGTCCGTGTTTCCCATTTTTTTAAAAAATTATTTATTATGTATATAATATTCTGGGATGTATGCCTTTGTGTCAGAACAGGGCACCAAATCTCATTATAGATGGTTGTGAGCTACCATGTGGTTGCTGGGAATTGAACTCTGAACCTCTGGAAAAGCAGCCAGTGATCTTAACCTCTGAGCCGTCTCCCCAGCCCCCATGTTTCCCATTTTCACAAGAAAATGGAACCGGAAGGAAATTGGTGGAATAAAGAATGAGGGGTCATTTGAGTTCTCCAAGAAACTTTTCTTCAGGGTTTTCCATGTAGACCAAGCTGTCTGAGACCTCATGATCTTACTGCCTCCTCCTCCTGAGGGCTAAGATTACAGCCATCAGGCCTGCTTCTTCCTTTCCACTTCCGGGCACAGCCCAGTGCCCTCCTCAGCATCCCCTGCCCTCAGTCACTCTCTATGGAAACCGCTCAGCACTGTAGTTAGACTGCCATGGGTTAGCAGAGATTATGTGCTCCTTGCTCTTCAATGCTCACTGTTCTGGGATGTCTGTACACTGTGTGAGAATGTATTGCTGTGACTGATGGAACAAAAAGCTGAGCGGCCAATGGCTAGGAAGAGGTTCAGCAGGACGTCTGGGGACAGAGAGTACCCTGGTAAGAAGGGAGGAGATACCAGGAGACACAGAAGGGAAATGGGAGATGCAAGATGGAAGAGAAGTTACACCACATGACAGATCATAGTTTAATATAAATTAGTTCATTTAGAAATAAGCCTAAGCAATTGGTTGAACTTTTTTTCCTTTTTTTTTTTTCCAGTTGAGCTTTCATAATTAATAAGAAGTCATTGCTGGGTGGTGGCGGCACACACCTTTCATCCCAGCACTCAGGAGGCAGAGGTAGGTGGATCTCTGTGAGTTCAAGGTCAGTCTGGTCTATAGAGTGAGTTCCAGGACAGCAGCAAGGATTGTCGTTATTTGTGGACTGGCAGTCCCAATGAATCTTTTCTTTCTTTCTTTTTTTTTTTTTTTTTTTTTTTTTTTGGTTTTTCAAGACAGGGTTTCTCTATAGCTTTGGAGCCTGTCCTGGAATTAGCTCTTGTAGATCAGGCTGGCCTCAAACTCACCAAGATCGGCCTGCCTCCCGAGTGCTGGGATTAAAAGTGTCTACCACCACCGCCCAGCTACATTTGACATCCAATGTGAGGTACAAGCCCATGATCCTGAGATTAAGAGTCTCATGCTCTCCTGACTGAGCTAGCTGGGCAATACGAGTCTACCAGGCTCCCTAGCCCAAGGTAATGATGGAATTGATCAATTATTAGTAGGAAATGTGCTAGAAGCCTCTGAATTTCATACAAAACACCAAGTTAATAGCAAGGGTTTGAAAAAGGATTTTTTTTCCTATTACTTGACAACAAGCCAAAAAAATTATAAGGGGATGTCCTACCTGTTCTTTGTATAACCAAACACCACTACCTGCAGGAAATAAGCCAAAGGGTACTCAAAGAAATGTAATTTGGTAAATGGATGTGTTTAATTTGGTAGAGTTTAGAAAATTAAAATATATACATCATACCATAGATACATATTCAGGATTTCAATGGGCAACTGCTTTGAGTTCTGAATAGGCTGATTTTGTAATTCCACATTTATTAGAAGTAACCTGTACAAATTAAGACTGACAATGCTCAAGCGTATGTCTCTAGTAAAATACAAAAAAAAAAGAAGCATATTACAGGTATGCCACACAATTCTACAGGACAAGCAGTTATAGAAAGATCTAATCAAACTCTAAAGGATAGGCTTTATAAACAGAAAGGGGTAATAAAGATCCCCAGAGATGGACTGCACAATATTTATTAAATTTAAATGTTTAAAATGCTATGAAAAAGGAACAGCAGCTGTGGAGAGACATTGGATGGTAGGAAAAAACCTGCTGAGCTAAATTAGCCTATATACTTTAAGAATGTGCTGAACTCAGAATGGAAACCAGTTATGTGTTACATTAGGGAAGAGGTTTTGCTTTTATTTCCACAGGAGAAGAAAAACTATGGAAACCACCAAAATTGATAAAGATGAGATTCAAACAGGAGAGACCTCTTGATTAGAAGAGGCTATAGTGCATCAAACAGTGTGGCCATTCAAGCTAAACTAACTTATAAGACTGACAAATGTCTTTCATCTGACCATATATAACCTGCCAAAAAGGGAAACTCTCCAAAGTTAGGGTTGGGGCAAGGTTTTGTTTTTGTCTTTCCAGGAGAATAAAGTCATCCAACTAAGGGATCTGAAGACCACTGGACAAATGAGACACCTGAAGGAAAAGGACAAATCCTCCAGAGAAAATGTCCTAAGAAAAGGAGTAAATTATCCTAATGAGCCAAAACATTTCTAACAGGATAAAATTTCGTAAGTCTTTCCAAATGTTTGTTTTGATTTTCTCTACAGAGATATAAGTCAAATGGTCTTTTTTAAAGTCCCAGTTCAAGGGGCTGGAGAGACGGCTCAGTGGTTAAGAGCACTGACTGCTGCTCTTCCAGAGGACCCGGGTTCTGTTCCCAGCACCCATATGGCAGCTAACAGCTGTCTTTGACTCCACACACAGATAGATATGAAGGGAAAATAACAGTGCAAATAGAATAAAAATAATTAAAAAAAATAAAGTCCCAATTCAATTAAAAATTAAAGCAGGCTTTGGAGTTAGAGTGTGGCTCTCTCCTTCTCTAATCCCAAGCACGCTTGTTAAAGGAAAATTCAAAATCTCTGTCTCATGTCAGAAAAGCCACCTGGGGGGCTGGAGAGATGGCTCAGTGGTTAAGAGCACTGGCTGCTCTTCCAGAGGTCCTGAGTTCAATTCCCAGCAACCACACGGTGGCTCATAACCATCTGTAATGATATCTGGCGCCCTCTTCTGGCGTGTGGGCATACATGGAGGCAGAATGTTGTATACATAATAAATAAATGAATCTTAGAAAAAAGAAAAGCCACCTGGTATGGGACAGAAGAAAAACCAAAATTAAGGGACTATTATATTGCCACTAATCTCATAATCTTTTGGCTTTATTTTGACTCTTTAAATATTTTTCTTCATCTTGTTTCCTGTTCATGATTTCAGGCTTGAGTCTGAATCAGGTAACTAAGAATTAAGTTTGTATACCCTGCATGTATTTAACTAATTGTGATCCTTTAACCTCTCTGAGATCTGTTGCAAATGACATTTAAATTGTTAAAGTTTCTGCAGCGAACTGTGACCATTCCAAACAGCAACCTTCGAAGTCTCCAAAAGGATGATGGGGCCCAACAACGATTCCACCTGGATTGTGGTAGCACCACTAAACTAACAAACACCACCTGAAGATCAGCTTTGGACTCCAAGCTGTCCAGGACATCTTCAAAGCTGTTAGTTGAGATGGTCAAGACTCACAGACTGCTCTTGCCAGGGTGCCAGATAAACCATACACTTTTCCCTTACACAGACTGAACAACAGGTAGCTCTCCTAGGATTTGACTATTATCCCAGTTTCCTCAAGGTTCCCCTAGTGAAGTTATTACCCCCAGACAACAGGAAGCAGTCTAGAGAACATGACACCCACATTCCCAAGAGGGGAGGTGGATGGTTTTTTGGTTATTCGGTGGGTTATGGATGTCTTTCATTTAGCAGGGTTGGTTACAAGTTGTTATTGATCATGATCAGGAAAAAAAGCTGAAAAAAAAAAAGAGATCAGATTCAGGGGTCTTTTTTTCAAAGGAAAAAAGGGGGATATAGTATAGAAATGATAGGATAAGAGTACATTGTTGAGTCAACATTTTTTGGAGGGGTGGGAAGGGACGGTTGAGATAGGGTTTCTCTGTGTGTAGCTTTGGAGTCTGTCCTGTAGCTTGCTCTGTAGACCAGGCTGGCCTTAAATTCGAGATCTGCTTCCCTCTGCCTTCTGAGTGCTGGGATTAAAGGTGAGTGCCATCACTGACCAGTTGGAGACTACTTTTTTAAATTTTTTTTAATATTTATTTATTATGTATATAATATTATGTCTGTGTATGCCTGCAGGCCAGAAGAGGGCACCAGATCTCATTACAGATGGTTGTGAGCCACCATGTGGTTGCTGGGAATTGAACTCAGGACCTTTGGAAGAGCAGGCAATGCTCTTAACCTCTGAGCCATCTCTCCAGCTCCTGGAGACTACTTTTAAACAACCACTAGCCTTAAATATTTTATTGGTATGGATTTTTGTATATTGATTCAAGTTTAAGGTTATTTTTGTTCTACTGTATATGTTTCTACTCTTGTTTAAGGTACTGTACCTATGGACATCGTTTAACAATGTAATGCACATTTCTAGTCCTGGAAAGTTGCTATTACAAACTATTTAGGATAATTAAGAAATACAGGTTAATAGACATCTATAACAATCAAATCAAACTTACAGTCATGTTAAGTATGTTTTTTAGGCTAAAAGGAGATATATTTTAAATAGACAGTCTTCAAATTCTACAGAGACCTACAGAATATGGTCTTTAGGATATTTTGATAACATAAACCTTTTTTTTAAACACTGAGACACGTCTACTTCTGGCAGCACCAATTTACTTCAAAAACAGTGAGAGAAAGAAAAAGTAAAAAAAGAAGTGAGAGAAAAAAAAAAAGTCTTGGGCTGTAGAGATGGCTCAGGGTTTAAGAGCACTGACTGTTCTTCCAGAGGTCCTGAATTCAATTCCCAGAAACCAGATGGTGGCTCACAACCATCTGTAATAGGATCTGAGGTCTTCTTCTAACATACAGGTATACATGCAGAGCGCTCATGAAAGAAATTACAAATCTATATATAGATATATAACACAAATATATAAAATAATATATATATATCTAGAAAAGCCTTTTGCTTTTAAATTTAACAGAGATCCACCTGCCTCTGCCTCCCCAGTGCTGGGATTAAAGACACGTGCCACCACTGCATGGTTTAAATTTATTTTTCATGTGCATTGACATTTTTGCCTGCATGTATGTCTGAGCAAGGGTGCCAGATCACAGACAGTTGTGAACTGCCATGTGGGTGCTGGAAACTGAACCCAGGTCCTCTGGAAGATCAGTTGGTGATCTTAACCACTGAGCCATCTCTCCAGCCCCCAGAAAAGCCTTTCAATGTCATATTACGAATACTACAAAAAATGTCCTAGCACTCAGGAAACGGAGGCAGGAGAATCAGGAGTTCAGGGTCATTCTTGAATATACAAGTCTGAAGCCAGTCTGGGCCTCAAGACTCTGTCTCAGAATTTAAAAAAAAAAAAAAAAATTGGGCTGAAGAGATGACTCAGTGGGTAAAGGTACTTGCCACCAAGCTTGGCAACCCGAGTTGGATCTCCAAGACCCACCTAGTGGAAGGAGAGAACCGATTCCCATAAATTGTCCTTTGACCCCCACATTAGACTGTGCAGACACATAATAAATAGGGTTAAAAACAGGATAATGTCAAAGGACTAGAGACATTCCTCAGTGTGAGCCACTTGCCTAGCAGTGTGAGACCCTAAGTTAAACCCCAGGCTGATGAGGCCTGGCTGTGGTGGCACATGCCTGTCATCACAGTGCTCTGAAGGCTGAGGCACAAGGGTAGCCTGTGAGTTTGAAGCTAGCCTGTGATGACGAATTATCAAGTCGGCACAAATCAATAACCAAGCTAGCTCAATAGAAACAGGTATTTTTAATGAAAGGAAAAAGGGGAGCTCACTCTACCAAAGTCGCGATCCAATCCCTCTGGCGGACACCGCACGGAGAGAGAGCGTACCTGTGTTCTCTCGATTTTCTACCTGGGGTCCCAGTAGCCACACCCCAACTTGATGTGATTGGCTAGTGGCTCTTCCCCCATCAAGCCTGGGCTACAAAGTGAGACTTTGCCTCAGAGAAAAGAAAACAGTACTGCTAGATGTAGCGGCAGACACTTGTGAGCCCAGCACTTGGAGAAGGAGTCAGAACTGTAAGTTTTATGCTAGCCATAAACTGGATGACAGAGTGAGACCATGCCCTAGACTTCAGCTACCCCTGCCACCCAAGTCAAGAGTTGAAGGAGAGGCACAGTTGGCTCTCCCAATAGCACTTCCTAAGTAGCTGAGGCAGAGCTGCCCCCTGGCCACACTGGCCACCAGCAGCTCAGAGCTTCCCAGGTGCAGAGGGCCAACCACCTTGTTGCTCCTGGGTAGCACTCCTTTGTGTATGCCTTGGGTTTCTGGGCACCCTCTTTTGGGCATGCTCCTCTCCCAGTCTCTGAACAGCTTGACACTGTTCTTTCTGCCAGAGTTGGGCTGAAATGAAAGCAAACCAAACCAAACCAAGCCAAACCAAAAAAACCAGAACCAGCATTCTTTCAGTAGGAATGGATTTTAATGATTCTAATATTAAAATGCGTTTGTACAAAGTAACACTGCCTGCAGTCCCAGGAGTCTCCAACACTATCTCTTTGGCCAGTTGTGCCGGAAGCCTCTGTGGAGATAGATGAGAACAGGGTTACTCCCTCGGGTTTAGGTGCTGTGCAGATCTGAGTAATACACAGCAAAGGAGGGCCGAGCAGGAGGGCAGCATGAGGCCTACGCTTGGGCGCTGAGCTGTGTGGGCGCTGCAGCAGCAGGCCTGTCCTGCTTCATGTGCGGGAACCTGACTTCAAGGTCATGCTACAAAACACTCACCAGTGAGACCCACTTGCTGATTTCTCTCATCCCTAAGAAACAAGTTGGTGTGGGAAAAATTCCCACCCATGTGCTGAAGTGAGGGCACCCAGTGAGAAATTAATTACAGTCTAAGAAAGGAAAACGGGAGAACGCCAGAATCTGAGGTCTGGGATGCAGAACATCATGTCATAGGAGGGTGACGTTGGCACGAAGCAGGTCATGTGTGTTCCTGCTTTCTGGGTGACAGAGCAGTCTTACTTCTGCACAGCTGGAAACCCTGGTGCTGCACTCTCCTGCTGTTCCCAGGTACAGTGGCTGACTGTCACCTACCTGTCTGACTTCCCAGCCAGAAAGGACATGCTTTTGTTCCCCATCGACTGTTTACATTTTTTGGCTGCAACACATTTCTGAAAGAGAAGAGTTATGTACTTTTACACCGACCTCGGCCACCAGCCCTGGAGAAGACAGCTGAGCAGGGGCAGTCAGTTCTCACTCCAGCATGTGGTTGGCGGCTGAGCTGACAGGGACAGGAGGGCTCTGCACAGTCCTGCCCACTGCTCACTACACCTCAAATTCAGCCTGGTTAGCACAGATCTGATGTAGCCAGGAGTTATACATGGAGCCCCTTCACTGTAGGGCATCACCTTGGGGACCCGGTGGCAGACGGAAGGACTCCATCTCAACAAAGGGCAAAACATACTATCCCCACCCGCACCAAAAAGGTAACCTACACTATTATGTTCATTGTGTTTTTAAATTGCTGACACAGGAGCCAGCAGGACGGCTCAGGCACACAAGGCCAGTGACTTGAGTGAGAGCCTTGGAGCCCACGGTGGAAGGCCAGACAACCCAATGCTACCCTGACCTTTGCGCACTTGTACACGTTAACAATAAAACAGTGACTGTGGGACAGCTGGCAGCACTGTCTATGAGGGAGGAGAAGGGTGCAAAGGAGTCTCGGCTGGTCACTGCGGTCCAGGAGGACAAGAGCACTGCAGGTGGCAGGTTGCGTCTGAAGCCTTACCTTGCCAGAAGGTGCCGGCTTATTTGGGTCAAACTGGGAGGAAGGCTTGGATTTGCTGTCCCCTGAAAGCAAGAGCGATCATGGCAGTGAGAGAACACAGGCTGACAGGCCAGGGCTCTGGGCTCCAGGGAGCACCCTTTCCTCTGCTCCAGGAGCTGCCGGCCGTCCAGAGACTATGCCACCCACAGGTCTGTTCCCAGGCTAGTAGGGGCAGGGGTCAGCATCAATACGATCCAGGACAATGTGGGCTGAGGTAACACTCCTGACAGCGTTCAGTGTGTGGACTGTCCAGGAGGCTCTCTCACTTTTCCAAGCTCTAGAGGCTGCTACAAAGTCGTGAGTGCCACACGCGCATCCTTCACATCACAGAGACCTCAGGGCTAAGGGGTCACAAGAGGTCACTGTGTGTGTGCGCGCTTTGTGAACAGTGCCTTCAACCTAGATCCTATGGATGTGGGAGGGGAACCTAAGTATGGGTCACAATGGAGGACCCCCATGCTGAGCCACGGACAGTGGCTACTGAGAGCTGCTTCAAGGAGAGCAGGCAGCTTCTCTCTGTGCCATGACTCATCCTGTGTCCTGGGCGGGGCTCACTCTGAGGGAAGCTGTACTCCCTGCACCTCAAATGGTCATGCATCTCCTTGGTGTGTTCTCTCTGTCCTTACCAGCAAAGGCCCTGAAGTCTGACTGGTTGTAGTCGTAAGGTATGAAATCCTTTCCTGGGGGCTCTGGATCCTTGGGTTTCTTGGAGCTTTTCAACCGTTTCTTCTCCTGCTTTTGTTCTGTGGTCCTCAGGTCACTTATGGCTCTCTCTCTCTTCTTAGTGGCATTTTCTAGCTGCAAGGTGAACAAGCAAGGAGGGATGCATGAGCATGTGCGAGCAGAGATCTTGCACTTTGACTGCATTACTGGAGGTCCAGCCAAATCTAAATGTGAGATTCACTTACAGCTTAGACATAGAGCCTGCAGACAATTCCATGCAACTTCGAGTAGTTTTGTGCAGCATGGAATTTTCCACTTGTGGTGCTGTGTCAGCACTTAGAAAGTGGGCATTTCAGATTTCAGGTATCAGACTGGGATGTGTGATGCTCAACCTGTATTAGCTGGGGACTCAAGCTGCTTCAGCAGCAGGGAAGGGAGCTGAGGCTGGAATTTAGGGACAAGTTCCTAACTGACAATGCTATCAGGTCAACTAAGGCAAGAGTTTAAGAATGGAATTAAGAATGGATTAAAGGCATGGTGGCACACACCTTTAATCCCAGCACTTGGGAGGCAGAGGCAGGTAGATCTCTGTGAGTTCAAGGCTCACAGAGCCTGGGCTACAGAGCTAGTTTCAGGACAGGCTCCAAAGCTACAGAAAAATCCTGTCTCGAAAAACAAAAAACAAACAAAAAAGAGTGGAATTCTAGAGTGGTCTGGGAGTGGTAAGAATAAAGAGATCTCATGAGGCGTGGAGGTGTACACCTTTGATTCCAGCACTCCAGAGGCAGAGGCTGGTGAATCTCTGAGTTCAAGATCAGCCTGGTCTACAGATGAATTCCAGGACAGCCAGGGTTACACAGGGAAACCCTGTCTTGGGGAGGGAGGGATGGGGGTCAGAGAATAATGACACCCACCCAATCCCTTCCCCCTAAGAAATGAAGAACAAAGAGGCTTCTCTAGGGTAGACTGGGGCACAGCAATGTCCTCTGCCAGGCCATAGCCCAGTGCTAAGAGGGTTTACCAAAGACACAAAGAAATTTTAAGAAAATTCAAGTATCACCTAATTTGAGAAGAGAGTGAGCGCTGATTGATAAGACCAAGTCAGCTGCAAAAGAAACTATTCAAGCGGGGGTATAGAGCGAGCCCTCCGACAGTGGTCCAGGAAAACCCCAAACATGACTATATCTGAAAAGGGGTAAAGGTAGCACTTACTGCAGCCTGTTGCCGCACTGGGATGGCCTGTTCCAGCACAGCAGCCTCAGACTCCTCCTTTGCCTGTTTCTGGGCAGCTGTGAGAAAGAATCACGTGTGGACTTTTTGCCATTTGTCCACCCGATCTGGGAACAAGGGCCAGCACTGCTGTCCACTGGCCTCAACTGCAGGCTCTAACAATAGGCTCGCCCTGCTTGTGCCTCTCAGGAGCAGGCCAAGCACCTAGCAGCTTCCCTGCTCGGTGCCAATGGCCAGGAGCCTGACCTCATTTTAAAGATGGACTTCTCTCACAGCCAGCAACCCCACCTTCCTAGCTGTTCAGAACCAACTCTCTGCCACCTATACCTTCCTTTCCCATGCCTCATCCAACTTAGCAGTAAGTGCTGGCTCTAAGAAAGGATGAGTCCAGGCTCCGACACCAAATCTGTCACCTGCCCCTGTTGTGCTTCTTTGCTAGGCCCAGGCTCTCTGTCCCTCTACTTTGTACCCACTGGACCTCTCGGCTCAGAGCCCTGCCAGTCCTCACGGAGGCCCTGCCTACCCGCCTGTCTCTTTCCTGGGGTCATCTGGGCAGTTCTGCCTTGCCAAGCTTTGGGCATGCCAGCCAGCTACCACACAGGAGCTTGGACTCTGCTTCAGTCTACATGCCCCTGGATCCGGGCCAGTCTGTCATGTCAGGAGACCTAGGCTGCCTTTTCTCACCAGCATCCAGAGTCGCATTCTTTGCCTCTCCTCTCTCTACACACAGCACCCTGCTTGACAGGCAAAGAACACTCAGGCAGTGGGCGCCATCCCCAGTAGAAGCTAAAGCCCACGAGGCTGGGGCTAGGCCTGTTCTGCCCACTGCCCTGTCTGTCAGTGATCCCTACTAGATACCATCACTCAACGTCCTCAATCAGACTGAGGGCTAGAGCTGTCCCTTCAAAGACTGCTGTAGGGATTTAGAGAATTGCTGCATCTGGGGTAGACAGCAGAGTGAACAGCTGTTTTCTAGAAGGACATGGACCTTGAAGAATCACTGTGGTAGACAGCACAGAATCTTTGTGGAAAACAGTGATTGTTTTCTGAGGGGCATGGCAGCCTTTGCATGAGATTGGTCACAAGACAACTCGGGCACACCTGAGGCACTTGGATTATCAAGTATTGCATATGACACACAATAAAGGACTAAAGTCATGGGGGCATGTGATGCTTTCCTTTAGAAGAGACATATAGATTAGATTAGGGACTTTGGTATGAGGAAATACTTCATTTAAGAAACAACTTTGCCTGCCTGGCCGGGCCGTGGTGTGGCGCACGCCTTTAATCCCAGCACTCAGGGAGCAGAGGCAGGTGGATCTCTCTGAGTTCAAGATCAGCCTGGTCAACAGAGTTAATTCAGACAAACAGCCAGGGCCGTTACAAAGAAACCCTGTCTCGGAAAAAAACAAAAAAGCAAATGAACCCAAAAAACCCACAAACAACTTTGTGTAACCAATAAACATGCATTTGTATGGCTGTTCAGTTCAGCTCATCAGAGGCTGGGTCTTCCTGCTGCACACAGGCCTTAAAATTTCATCTTGGAGTGACCTCTTTCTCCGACCCCCCCCCCCGGCCCCACACAGAGTGCCTGGACACAGGAGCCCGCATTTACAAGGACCAGAACACTACCTGTTTGCTCAGCAGCCTTCTTCGTGGTTGTTTCTTTAGGTTCTTTCTGGACCTGGACCTGGCTGGCCAGCTTCCAGCGGTTGCTGATCTATAATGAAAACAGACAATGATCAAAACCTGCCTAAATGCAGCTACGGAGGAGTGCCTACTTGTTCAGAGGCAAATGAGGTGTGCCAACCGTCGAATGAGACACATCCTAAGCCATGCACCCCGAAGCTGAACACACCATCTTTTGCGGGCTTTGTTTATAAAGATTCTTATTAAGGAGGACAAAGTACATCTGAACGCCAGGCACCAGGCTGCACGTGCTCACACCAGACATCTCATCCAATCTAGTCTGCCCTCTGGGACAGGAAGCCTTAGTCACTTGCCCAGTGCTCCAGTTAGTAAACAAAGCTGGGATCAGAGTGGGTTTCTGTCCCACATCTAGGTGACCCAAATGAGTACAAGGAGGGATATATAGCTGAAGGGTTTGCTACAACTAGGGGGCAGGAGATAAAGAAAAGCCTACTTACTTTGTTTTTATTTTATTTTTGGAGTCAAGGTTAACTTCAAACATTTTATGCAGCCAACCTTAAACTCATTCTCTTGCTTACACTGCCCAAGTACTGGGTTCACAGTTATATACCATAGACCCTTGATTTCTAGTGCCTCACCCTCATTTTGCTGGGAGGGGGAAAGGTCTCCCTTTATAGCCCTAGCTGGCCTGGAACTTACTGCGGACCAGGCTGCCCCTGAATTCAGAGATCCACCTGTTCTGTCTCTGAAATGCTGTGTTTTTCCACCAGTTTGGGTCTGAACCCAGGGCCAGGTGCTTGCTAAGAGTCTGCTACCACTGAGCCAAGTCTCCAAAGTCTAGGACCTCCTATTTCTTCTTTTTTAGTTTTAATGGTTTTTCTTTTTCCCCCTTTTTTTTTTTTTTTTTTGAGGTAGACCTTCACCATGCAGCCCTGCCTCCCCTAGAACTTGATATGTAGACTAGGTTGGCTTCAAAATCTTAAGAGAACAGCCTGCCTCTGCTTTTCATGTGTTGGGATTAAAGGTATGCACCCTCACACCCAGTCACCCCGTTGTTTTCATTAAATTTATTCACTTATTGTGTGTGCGTGCGCACCAATGTTCATGTGTGAAGGTCAAAACACAACCTGGAGTCAATTTTCTCCTTCTACCACGTAGGTTCCTGGGACTGAACTCAGCTTTTCAGGCATGGTGGTAGGTTCCTTTACCTACTGGGCCATCCTGCTGGCCCTGGAACTCCCCATTCCTAAAACCAGCAGGCTAAACCCCTTAACACAGGACTGAGGCCTGTCTGTTGGTGTCATCAGAATACATCCTTCCTACAGGGAATATGGAGACTTTGAATCAATATGCAGCCTCCCAGACACAGAGTGGACCTGTGGGTGGGGCATTCTTATCCACAGTGCAAGGCAGTGCCTTTTCAGATTCAAGCTGCTCCCTTTAAGAGCCTTGAAGGGACATACACAGGTACAAATGCTATAAACTATATTAGTTATGTACTTTTATTACATATAAATTACTCCATTAGAAAAACACAAAACAGTTTTGTTATTTTTTTCTTTTTCCAGTGCTGGATCTGAACCCAGGGAATCCTATATCAGACAAACACTGTCCTGTTTTGATATGCCTGTGAACCAGAACAGGCTGTCTTCTCTTTTTGTTTTTAAGGCAGGGCCTCATAGGCCCTAGGCTGTCCTAGAACACACTATGTAGCTGAAGATGGCTTTGAACTGCTGATCCTCCTGCTGTCACCGCCCATGTGCTGAGATTACAGGTGAGCATCTCCATGCAGCTTTATGTGGTGCTGGGGGATCAGACCAGGGCTCCACACAAGCCAGGCAAGCACGCTACTAGCTGAGCTTTGCCCCCAGCCCCAACCCTTTGTTGTAGAGATCCCCAAAGGCTTCTGAGGACTGGGCTACAGTTAGTTAAGCCTCTTCCTAGAATATGCTCATGTGGAAAAGGCCTCTCTGTTCTCAGTGGCCTACAGAGGATCTGAAGCCCACCTGAGACTGGGGCCCCACTCAGGCCAGGAGCCCCTTGAAAGTGACTGCTCCAAAGCTTGAGAAACTACTTACTTCATAGATTTTTGAAGAAGGATCAAATTTTGCTGCTTGAGAGATGTGGGCCTTGTGTTCCAGAGAAGGCAGGAACTGCAGAAGGGGAAACAGTCACTGCAAATGCCAAGAGCAGGCACCTTGCCCATCAGAGGCACTACTACTGCCAATGTGGCACAAGGCCTCTAACTCCAGAGTCTCGACCAGGACACCATGGACGATCCCTTCACAGCCCTCTTTCCTCCCAGGGGAAAGGATGCGTGGCTGCAGAACTCCCTGCAGCTCCTGCTGGCTCGTGCAGCTGCACTACTCACCATCCTAAACGGGTTTTCAAAGGACTCCATTATGTTTTGGGCTTTTTTCTGTGCCACTGTCAATGGAGTCTTTCCATCTTCCTCAGCACTAGGTTCCTGCAAGGACAAACCAAAACCCATCACTTCTAACCAGGATTATGTTGTGCCATCAGGACACCTTCCTGGGACCACAACAGGGAGGATTAATTTCCTGAACTGATGAATTCTTTGTTTTTCTGAACTGTGTAGACTAGGATGGCTTCACACTCAGAGGGCTCCACCTGTTTCCAGGATTAAAGGCGTGAGCTGACACACCAGCAAGTGAACTAATGAAATCATACTGCTTTCACAGCCTACAAGGCCTGTGGTATTTTCACCATCTTCTGCTCTTGAAGAGCCCTGTCACTAAGAGGGGAAAACCAGGAATAAAAACACAGGTCTGATACATGAAATGTAATATTGTAGATCTTGACAGGGAGCCAATGAACACATATAAACAGAATGTTGTTTCCAACTGGATTCAGAAACTCTATAGAGATAGTACAGCCTTCTTTTGACTGAACAGATTCTCATGTCAATGAAGCCTCAAGTTCACAAAAACTAGCTAGGAGCAGGGCTTGCAAACCACACCCTGGAAAGTTGAGATAGGAGAAACCCAAATGCTTTTTTGTTAAACTTTTTTATCTTTTTTTTTTTTTTTTTTTTGGTTTTTCGAGACAGGGTTTCTCTGTAGCTTTGGAGCCTGTCCTGGAACTAGCTCTTATAGACCAGGCTGGCCTCAAACTCAGAGATTCTCCTGCCTTTGCCTCCCGAGTGCTGGGATTAAAGGTGTGCACCACCACTGCCTGGCTCCCAAATGATTTTTTAAAATTTTATGTGCATGAGCATTTTGTTTGCATGTATGCCTGTGCATCACACGTGTGCCTGGTGCTGATGGAGGTCAGAAAGTGTTGGATCCCCTGGAACTGGAGGCACACATGGTTGTGAGCTGCCACTGGGTGCTGGGAAATCAAACCCAGGCCCTCTGCAAGAGCAACCAGTGTAAACTGCAGGTCTGAGGCCAGACTGGGCTGCAGAATGAGATCCTCATTAAAAAGAAAAAAGGAAAGAGACTTCACGTATTTAGTTGCTGAATTGTGACAGCTTCTGTCAGCTGCTGTGACTCCTAGACCTAATCACCATGGTAAGACCTGAACTTAAAAAAATTATTTATTTGAGATATGGTTTCTCTGTGTGGCCTTGGCTGTTCTCCAACTCATTTTGTAGATCAGGCTGGCCTTGAACTCAGAGATCTACCTGCCTCTGCCTTCCAAGTGCTGGGGATTAAAGGTGTTTGCCACGATGCCTGGCAATTCATTCAGGACTTTTAAAAATGTGTATATGGGGGCCTGGAGAGATGGCTCAGTGGTTAAGAGCACTGCCTGCTGTTCCAAAGGTCCTGAGTTCAATTCCCAGCAACCACATAGTGGCTCACAACCATCTGTAATGAGATCTGGTGCCCTCTTCTGGCCTGCAGGCATACATGCAGACAGAATACTGAGAATACTGTATACATAATAAATCTTTAAAAAAATGCGTATATGTATGTGTATTGTGCAGAGGTCAAAGGACAACCTCTGAGGCAGGGTCTCTTGTTCACTACTGTGTACGCCAGGCTACTTTTCCCATGAGCCACTTCCCATTTCACCACAGGTACAATGGGATTGCAGAGGTCTGTTACAGCGTCTGGCTTCTGTTGGTTTCTGGGAATCCAAACTGTAATCCTCACACTTGCATGGCAAGTACTCTATCCACAGAGCAATCTTTTCAGTCCTTTGGGCCTTGCCTTCTCAGGGAACCTAGAGTTGCTATCACAGGCAGAAATATGCAGCCCAGTGCTAACAGATGGATAGGCTATATCACAGCCATGTTCCAGGAACACACCTCAGCTAGGCAAGCCATACAGGCTCTCCAGAATGGACACTCTCCTAGAGCCAGGCATCAGGGACCTGCCACTCCCTAAAGCCTGCACCGGCTGCTGCTGTTTCTTCTAGTGAGCTACAGTGCAGAAACTGTTTCTAAGGCCTTTCTTCGTCTCCCCTGAAAGCACACGTGTGCAGCTGATGCTGGGGGTGCTCAGGAGGGTGTACATGGCACATGCTCCAAGTTCAGGAGAGTGTTCTGCTGAGCCCTGCTGGTCATCCAGGTGACATGGACCTCTGTCACAGCTGGACCTCTTCCTGTCTATCAATTCAACCCAGTGTCTCCTCATCAGGTACTTTCCCTTGAAGGTTTTTTTTTTTCTTTTTCTGAAGTGGGATTTCTTTGTGTAGCCCTGGCTGTCCTGGAACTCTGTAGACAAGGAGAACTCAGAGATCCTGAGGCCTGTCTTGGCCTCCTGTGTGCTGGGATTAAAGTCCTGTGCTATCATTGCCTGTTTTGTTTTTTTTAAAGAGACTTATTTACGTGTATGAGTGTTTTACCTGTGTGCATATTTATGTGTACTGTGTGTGTGCCGAGTGCCCACACAGGTCAGAAGAAAGTGTCAGATCTTTCTTCTGGAACTGTAATTACAGATAGCAGTAAGCCATCATGTGGGTGCTTGGAATTGAACCCAGGTACTCTAGAAGAGCAGCAGGTGCATGTAAGCTCTGAGCTATTGCTTTAGTCCCTACTCCAGGGTTTCTTCACATAAAGTGCTCATGAGATACCCTCCCTGACCTATCCACACCTCTCTCTAGCTTTTCTTCTGGCACTGGTCTCAAATGGACACGCACACCCCCAGGCAGACAGCCCATGTGATAAGAGCACCCAACCCCAGGAACCTGAGTCCCCCTGGTGAATTTTCTTGCTACTCACACTAAAGATAGTGATGACAGCTGTAGCAAGAAGGCATCTGGCATCCACAGAAGTCTCTTCTTCAGCCTCAGCAAAGAGGCTCGGCTGTTTCTGAAGTGGCAGAGACCCTAGAGACACGGAAGTTGGCAAGGTCTAGACATGTGGGGGTCTGGGCCCAGAAAACTTCCTCCAACTCTCTGGAAATTCAGAGGGCCTCCATCTTACCATCAGTTGGGGTGATCGAGTAGTTATCTGGAGGGGCGTGGGAACAGTCATGGGGTCCAAAGAGCTCATTCTCCAATCTCTGCATCAAAGAGAAATCAGCAGAGCACATGTAAAATTCAGAAGGCAGCCAGGAGCTCTTGGCCAGTGGAACAGCACTGACCTGTCAGGGACTGTGGTCTCCACCCCTCCCATAGGTGAGGCAGCAGCCGTGACACTGTACCTCGGCGCTAGGCAGTGGTCCGCTCTTCTTCACTCCAGCTGCAGTTTCAGACTAAGGAGGAAAGAAGAGTAGGGCCGGAGATGTAGTTCAGTTGGTAGAGTGTTTGCCTAGCACGCTGGAAGCCCTGGGTTTGACTCCCCAGTGGGTGTGACTGCACATGCCTATAGTGCCAGTACTCCAGAGGCGGGAGCAGGAGGACCAGAAGTTCAAGGCCATCCTGGGTTACTTGAAACTCTGTCTCAAAAAACAAACAAACAAACAAAGAAACTGAGGAAAGCTGTGTAAAGTTAACAACACGTGCTTACTCAGCAGACTGTCTCCTAGGGCCAGGAGATGACCTTGCATCCCTCCCTCCTTTCAGCGTGGGCACTGACAACTACGTCGTGCTCAGGCATGATGATGTGGAAGATGAGTTTCTGTCGGGAGGTGGCATGACACGATGGCTCAGAGAGCCTGGCATTGTCGTCTCAGGCAGCCAGCATGCTTTCTACTTATACAAACCACAAAACTAAGAAAGACTTTGTGTGTGTATATGTGGTGCTGGGATACTCAGGGCCTCACACATGAACAGCAAACACCCTACCTCTGAGCTATTACTGGTCCCAGGAGAATATTCCCCACCCCAAACCCTCTGAGACAGGGTTTCTCTGTGTAGCTCTGGCTGTCTTGGAACTCGCTCTGTAGACCAGGCTGGGCTCAACCTCACAGAGATCCACTTTCCTCTGCTCCCAGGTGCTGGGATTAAAGATGTGTGCCACCACTGCAGGCGGCTATCTTAACATGACAACTGCAATACACTTTCTTCTTTCATATTAAGACTTTTGGGTCACCGGGCGATGGTGGCACACACCTTTAATCCCAGCACTCGGGAGGCAGAGGCAGGCGGATCTCTGTGCGTTCGAGACCAGCCTGGTCTACAGAGCTAGTTCCAGGACAGAGAAATCCTGTCTCGAAAAACAAAAAACAAAACAAAACAAAAAACAACAGACTTTTGGGTCAATAATCTTTCAACATATGAAATCACATGTTTATATCACTACTAAGTCAGCACATTCAAAGTTGTCCTAAGAAAGGTGGATGTGGTGATGCAAATCTAATCCCAGCTGTTTGGAAGGCTGAGGCGGGGGACTGAAAGTACCAGGCCTGCCTGGACTACAGGGTTACACAGTTGATCAAGGTTGACCTAAAAAAGACCCTGTATGGGAAAACTCTATTTCAAAAGGAAGGGAAAGAATTAGAGCAAAACCCCCAAAGAAACCATGTAAGCTGAATTTTAACAAGCTTTATTACCTACGTAGAGAACAGACATTCCCACAAAGTACATGTCTGTATTTCTTCTTTTTATTACATCCATTCATTAATTTATTCATTCATTCAAACATGGCCAACAGGCTAGAGGATAACTTAAGGGTGCTGATTCTTCCCTTCAATTGTAAGGGGTTGAACTCAGGGCATCACACTGGTGGCAAGTGCCTTTACCATATTATTTTCACAGTTCTTTGTTTTTTCTTTTGTCTTTTAGAGACAGGGTTTCTTTGTGTAGCCATAGATGTCCTGGAACTCACTCTGTAGATTAGGCTGGCCTCTGCATCTGCCTCCCAAATGC
Organism: Ondatra zibethicus; assembly: GCA_004026605.1. Taxonomy (NCBI): domain Eukaryota; kingdom Metazoa; phylum Chordata; class Mammalia; order Rodentia; family Cricetidae; genus Ondatra; species Ondatra zibethicus. The sequence goes on along the minus strand of PVIU01001032.1, from coordinate 212,436 downwards.
TGGGATCAAAGGCGTGTGCCATCATCGGTTGGCGATAGTGGGTTTGTTTTTTTGGAGACAGGATCTCATGAAGCTCAGGCTAGCCTCACACTCATTAGGTAGCTGAGGATGACCTTGCACTCCTGACCCCGATGCCTCGGCATCCAAGTGCTGGGATTATAGGTGTGTGCTGCATGCCCAGCTATGCCTCTATTTCCTGTGGGATGCCCCACTTCCATCATCTTTATAAACACTGCAGTATTTCCTTCACAAAAATTGATTTTTCTGAATTCCCATTCTCCCATCACTTTCCTCCTTCCCCTCTTTGACTTCAGAGTTTGTGGTCCTGGATCCTGCTCCCACTATCAGCAAATTAATCCAGGTGGAGGGTTCCTCCACAGTCCTTACGCTCAGCAACAACGGGCAGCACTTCCAGACCATCACAACTAAATGCCAGGAGCCTTCCCTCCAGCCCGCCCCATAAAGGTCCAAACACGTGCACTCAGGCTTCAGTTTGGGTTTCCACGGCCAGTTCTCTACACCAGGACCCCTACTGCAACTCTTCTACCCACTTAACTGCTTTACCATAACCATTAAATGGCCCAAATTGCTATCAAATTGTCAAAAAGGCCATAAAATATGAAGGATAAGGCTTAGTTTATGACTGTCATAAAAAAAAATGCAGTTGCTTGTGCGAGGGCTCTTGCTGACAAGTTTGACAACCTGAGTTTGAGCCCCAGGACCCATGTAGTAAAAGGAAAGAATTGACTCCTGCAAGTGTATAATCTGGTCTAGACAAGCGCATTGTGGTATACATGTGCCTACATGCAAAAATAGAGATACATAAAAAATTAAAGCCAGGTGTTGGTGGCACATGCCTTTAATCCCAGAATCAGGAGACAGAACCAGGTGGATATCTGTGAGTTCTAAGCCAGCCTGGTTTACAAAGTGCATTCCACAACAGCCAGAACTGTTAAACAGAGAAACCCTATCTCAAAAAACCAAAATATATGATTAAATTAAAAAAAAAAATTTCATGGGCCTGGTCAATAATTCATCAGAAGAGTACTTGTGTAGCACAAGGAAGCCCTGAGCTTGAGCCCTATCATCAAAAATAAAGCCACACCTCAAAACCCCAAACCCACAACATGAGCACAGCTAAATCTAACAGGACACACCCAGTAGCTTCCCAGCTATCTTTACTCCTCAGGGTGGTTGAGAAGAGGAGAGCAGCTCAGGGCTTTAGGAGGCCACAGGAGGAAAGTACTGAAGAAGAGGCCTGCTGGGTGACACACCGCATACCTTGAGCAGGGGCATCTCTCGAGCCTGCTGTATTAAAAGATGCATCTCATTGATCTGCTGCCGAACAAGAGGTGGAACCGGGTTGCAGCAAGCTATGATGCCTTGAGGTTCCCTGAAAACAAGGACAAAAACTCAGCTCACCATGGAGACACAGTCCTTCAAGGCTTCCTGACAGCAATGAATGGGCTGGAGCTTGGGTAGCAGAGTGCTGGCTTGGCATGCTCACATCTCGGGTTCCAACCCCAGCACACCGTCACCAAGAATGATGGTACAGCCTGCAAGTTCAGCATTTGTGACAGAAGTTCAAGGTAGTGAGGCCAATCTTGCTCATGGAGTGAGGACCCCTCAGCCCAGCCTCCTAGCCCCCACAAAAAGGCCACAGAAGTTCTAAACAATGATATAAATCAGCCCAGGCCAGCCACCTGCACATGCGATCTTCACTGCACCAACTCTCAGCCCACTCCTCTAGTTATCTTACAAACTACGAGAGCTGGAGACAAGCCTCAAGAAAAACTGGTTTCTAATTTCTTATTCCTGTTTATACTCCAATTAATACAACACAATGCTTAAAAGTTTTGAGGCTTTAATTTAGAGAAAGACACAAGAAATAATGTAGGACAGTTCCCTCAAAGGGACTGCAGCAGGCTTGGGACTAGCCATGAGATATGCAAGTTCAGAAGTTTGAGTTCTTATCCAGGAGCCCTCAGGCAAGGATTGTGGCTCCCTTCCAAGCTTGGGGTACTAACCTCTGAGTACAGCCTCAGGCAGCCACAATCAAAATGCCCAGCTGTGAAGGACTGAGAGTGACTGAGAAGAGAGAGTGCGTTATTTAGCTCTGAGACTTACTTAGGCAGTTCCTCGGCTATCTTTAGCATCATGTGATTAGGTAGAACATATCTGGAAGAAAACACAATGGGCTCACATTATGCTCAACTAGTAAATTCACTAAACGCTACAATGAAGGAGATGGTAGCCAGATTCCACAATCAGTCCCGCTGGGCCCATAAGCATTAAAGGAACCCCACATCCTCACCCGTAGCTCTCATCCTCCCTGCGGGCTGTTTTATCCCTCCAGGAAAACAGCAGCTGAAAGGCGGCCAGCTGCTGTGAGTTCAGATGCTTCTTCTGCTTTCGATACAGCTCAAGGTAGGACTCATCCGTAAAGATAGGCTTGACAAATTTCTGCAAAATGTTAGAGAACATTCACGATCAACGAGCATAGGGAAAGGCTCAGTGGTTGAGCACTTGCCCAATGCACATGAAGCCCTGGCTTGATCCTCAGCACTGTAAAAAAGTTAAGACATCAATGGGATAAAAAACTGTGCCCTGGGCTCTCCAAAATGTTTGGCTCTTGCACTACAGAATAAAGGTGGAGCTGGGTTTGGGGAGCTAACATAGGAGGGCAACAAGTGAGAGGCCAGGCTGGGTTTACTGGTGAGACCTTGTCTTAAAAAATTGAAACAAGCTGGGCAGTGATAGTGCATGACTTTAATCCCAGCACTCGAGAGACAGAAACAGGCAGATCCCTGTGAGTTTGAAGTCAGCCTGGTCTACAGAACGAGTTCCAGGACAGTCAGGGCTGTTACACAGAGAAACCCTGCCCTGAAAAACACAAAACAACAAACCACGAAACCACCTGAAACAAAGGCTGGATCTAGAGCTCAGTGGGGAGTGCTTGCTACTGTGAGGTTTGGAACTGAGTTCTCAGAATGCAAGGAAAACCAAAACAAATGCAAACTGAGATGCTTGCGGTGGCAACACAGACACTGACAATGTCACGACACAAAGGTTCACATGGCTTCTGCATAAGGGTAATGCCCAAAGTCATGAGCATTCTGTACTTCTAAGTAACTGAAAAATTGAAACACCAAACCCCAAATCATTCCATCAATAAATGGGAGAGTGAACTGAAAAAATTCTCAAAAGAAGAAACAGAAATAGCTAGTAAGCATTTGAAAAGGTACTTAAGATCTTCTCCATCAGAAAAATGCAATTTTTGGGTATTTTGCCTGCATGTCTGTGTATTATGTATGTAACTAGCACCAATAGAGGTCCTATACCATGTGGGTGCTGGAAACTGAACCAGGGTTCTCTGGCAGAGCAACAGGTGCTCCCTCCCATCCCTAACCCCGAGAGAGGGTCTCACTATGAAGCCCTGCCTGTTCTGGAATTCACTGTGGACCAGGTTGGCTTTGAACTCACAGCCAACTATTTGCCTCTGCCTTTAGTGTAATGGGATTAAAAGCATGCACCACCACACGGAGCACTACTTTTTTTGTTTTTTTAAATGGGGTTCTCTGGCTTTCACACTGAACCATCCTCTCTGTCTCTGCCTCAGAATGAAATTTTACTCAGCCATAAAGGAAAATAAAATTGTGACACCTGTGGGATTACAGATGGAATCTGAGGTCATCACATTAACACAAGCCAGATTCTGGATGGGTCCTGAGAGGTTTCCCGGATACACAGAACCTAGACTCACACGGCATGTGTAGGTCATCAGAGCAGAAGTGACCATCAAGAGGGGAGAAAGAGATCTTGAGGGGGAAGGGAAACGGATAGTAATAGAAGATACATGCCATGAAATCAGGAGTCACGGGCGGTGGTGGCACATGCCTTTAATCCCAGCTCTTGGCAGGCAGATCTCTGTGAGTTCGAGGCCAGCCTAGTCGACACAGCAATTTCCAGGACAGGTTCCAAAGCTAGAGAAACCCTGGCTTGAAAAATCAGAAAGAAAGAAAGCAGAAGGCATTGCGGGGTAGGAGTGGGGGCTGACCAGCAAGAGTCAGATGGTCAGATGAGTAATTAAGGACAGGAGGAGAGGATGAAGAAAAAGGATGACATGTATGTATAAAAGCTATCATAAAAACCATTTTTTTTTGGGTGATTTTTCGAGACAGGGTTTCTCTATGTAGTGCTGGTTGTCCTGGAACTCTCGATGTGGACCAGGCTTTCCCCTAAATCGGAGGAGCTCCTCCTGCTTCTGCCTGTCAAGTGCTAGGATTAAAGATATGTGCCACCACTGTCAGGCTTTCTTTCTGTGTGTGTGCATTGGTGTTTTGTTTGCATATATGTTTGTGTGAGGGAGTCAGATCCCCTGGAACTGAAGCTACAGACAGTTTGAGCTGCCATGTGGGTGCTGGGAATCGAACCCTGATCTTCCAGAAAAGTAGACAGTACTCTTTATCAATGAGCCATCTCTCCGCCCCAAGAGCCATTAAAAAATGAAATAAACAGAACTCAGTACGAAATAGCGTGCTGGGTGTCTATATAGCTGTGGGGACATGGTACCTTGAGGCATATGTCCCTGCTCCGCTGCCACACCACCTGCAATTGGACAGGTTGGTCGTTGCCTCTCTCCCACAGCTCCAGCCTCATGCGGTCATAGATGTAAAGCAGGTAGTGGGTGTCATCCCGGGCGTAGGTCAGCATTTCCTCTGGCAGAGGGCTAGAGTTTCAAGAGACATAGCTTCAATGACTGTCCCAGGCAGGGACAGTCATCCAAGCCATCTCTGTGCTGTGTGACAAACTTTCTTGGCTCACTTCTCATTCCAAAGATTGCTTCCCAATACTATGCTACACAGACACTTACTGCATCTCAGTATGACACACCATCATTTAACTTGGTGCGGCAAGACAGGGATGCTAAGGTTAGAATTAGGGTGCTATGGTGCTGGGGTGTCTGTCCTTGCCCTCTCTGTGCTTTCTTACCTCAGCTATGGAAAGGGAACATGCACTTGAGACTGCTGTGAGCATGCCCAAGATGCCGTTCCTGTAGCACTGGGGATGCAGGGCTGGGAGGAGGGTAAAGGGTTTGATAATGTTTCTTTGGGGTTTCTCTGTAACTGCCCTGGCTGTCCTTGAACTCAGAGATCACCTGCCTCTGCCTCCCGAGTGCTGGGATTAAAGGTGTGCATCACTATGCCCGGCACTAATTTCCAGTCTAACAGACTCTTTCCTGCACTCACACATCTCCACCCACCACCAGCCGACTGACCGTATCCTCCAGTCTGCCAGCTGATACTGCTTGTTTGACTCCACACCACAGTACAGTCTCAGCAGATGATCAAGTGAGTGACGAGCCAGGTTGAGAAGCCGTGCTGCCTGGTGTGTGTCAAACATGTTCACCACATAGAGCCCGAAGTCTTTCTGTAGCCACTCTATGTCAGAGTCAGCACCATGGAAGACCTGAAAACAAAATCAAGACCATGCAATTCACATCAGCACCAAGATATTCATCTGTCTCTTTACTTAACCCTGCCTTTGGGAAGGAATTGAACCCTGGGACTGCTGGGCAAGCATCCTATCACTGAATTACATCCTCAACCCAGAGTGTGTGTAGTTTTTTGTTTTTCCCCCAGACAGGGTTTCTCTGTGTAGCTCTGGCTGTCCTGGAACTCACTCAGTAGACTAGGCTGGCCTTGAACTCAGAGACCCATCTGCCTCCGCCTCTTGAGTGCTGAAATTAAAGGTGTCCACCACTGGCGATGTATGTAGTTTTAAGCGCTTTTTTTTTTGGGGGGGGGGGTTTGAGACAGGGTTTCGCTGTAGCTTTTGGAGCCTGTCCTGGAACTAGCTCTTGTAGATCAGGCTGGCCTCGAACTCAGAGATCCGCCTGCCTGTGCCTCCCGAGTGCTGGGATTAATGGTGTACACCACCACCGCCAGGCTTAAGCACTTTTTTAAACTTAGGCCATGGGCATCTTTTGTACTTCTCACTGTATGCTGTTAAGGGCTGCAACTGCTTTTGAACCATGGTATGTGTTAGGAGGCCTATTAGCTCCAGGTGTGTCCTTAAGTTCAAGCAATCCAATTGACTGGGCTCACCGAAACTCACTACCATGATTTAGGCCTCTGGATAGCAACAAGCTATGTGGTAAAGGCCCTTTCGGGGTCTAGAACTGAGCAGTTAGGTACGTAGAACCTTGGGATAGGAGATGACATGGCTTTTCTGTCCAGGGGTCTAGGTGGAAAGAAGAAGATGGTAGTCTGGAAAGCACTGCATTCCCATGTCAGGAACAGGGCAGGATGGGGGCAGGATGGCTGACCTTAACGATGGCCGGGTCTGTGAGGCTCTCGTTGAGAATGTACATGTCACTTCGAAGCTCTAGGGTGTCAATGATGAAGTCTTCCGTCCGGGTGGAAATTTGCATCAGGCAGGTCAGTCCTAGGAAGCTTCTGTATGAATGATGCTAAACCAAAGAGAGGGAGTGTAGGGGAAAGGGTTAGTACATATTCCTTCACCTTTTTTTTTTAAGTTAGCTATAGAAATTACATGACTAATTTTTTGGAAAAAAAAAATTTTTAAGGCAGGAGGATGTATTCAAGGCCAGCCTGGCCTATAGTGCAATACTTGTCTCAGGCCCCCGAACGTAAAGACAAAAGAGATTAAAGTTAGTGCTAACTTTAGACTTCGCAAGTAGATGAACTCACAGAAAAATGAGTTCATCAAGGTCAATTACAAGGTACCTCTAGGTCCACTGCAAACTCCTCACAAGCCAGGAGCTTTTCGTTGAGCTCCACAAGTTGGTCCAGGGAGGATACAAAGTGGCAGGGTGTCTCTTCCACAGGTCTGTACAACTGGACCAAGAAAGGAGAGTGTTACATACCAACCCTAACAAGGTACAGGATGAACTCTTAAGCTAGAGGAATGACCCCACACCTCAGCCTCCCAAAGCTACCGCAGGAAGATGCGACTGCACCAAACTAGCCAACGCCTTCGTTCTTCCCAGGTTCCCAGCTGGGCACTAACCTGTGGCCGCGGCTTCTGAAGCACTGACTCAGGAGGAGTGAAGTGATCGAGTTCATACTGATAAGGATGTGCAAACCTGAGTGAATACAATACAAACCTTGAGACGAATTCCATCATTCACAAGGCTGCTCATCAGATATGATGTGTGTAAACAAACGTGGCGGCTGCGCTGGGGCTCTGTTGCTACAGCCTCAACCAGATAAACCTGAGGATGAGGGCAGACATCTATAACCTCATCATCTGGGAGATGAAGGCAGGAGGGCCGTAAGTTCAGGGTCACCTTGGTGATATAGTAATTGTGAGGCCAGCCTACGATATGTGAGACCATGTCTTACTGCCCGTACCCCCAACAAGGAAAATTTGGGAAGGAGTACACAGGCTGGGGCTCATCAGGGCAGCACAATCACTAAAAGCAGAATAACACTCTCTCTCTCTCAAAAAAAAAAAAAAAAGGCATGAAGGGACAGGTATGGTGGCATACACCTGTAATGTTGGTACTACAAGGAGGAGAAAGCTAAGCTCAAGGTCAGCCCGAATCATGGAAGACCCTGACTGCAGACAAATGAGGAGAATGAGGCAGAACGGTGAGGAGAAAGCCCAGCCCCGTGCACTTACATATCCTGTTCAACCTGCTGGGTCCTCTGCTGATGGATGAAATCTGCCAGGGCAGGGGGCACGTCCAGGTCCTCAGGACGATCCCGTGGACGTTCCCGCCTTTCCTTTGAGAGAGCTGGAGACCCAAGCAGTGATAAACACACCATGACATAGGAGAGCACGCTTCTCTGCCTTCTAGTTTGGGAGGAGCAGGAATGGAAGGAAGGAGGAAAGCCCGTTCCCTTCTAATGCGTGTGTTTTTGACTCACAGGCAGTGACTGCATCACTTACCCTGAGGGAGGGGCTTCCGAGCATTGGGCTTTACAAAGATTTTAGGGAGAAAGGGCGTGTTGGAATTATCGATCTTCTCCCGAAATCTGAGTTGAGGTCGGAGGATGTTTTTTGCATGCAGCAGTCGGAAAGTCTCAGATTTTGCTTTTTTCCCATATTCTCCTGCCTACGGCCAACACATATGAATCAACTAAAACACGGCTTGATGAAGCAGGAAAAGGAATCCAACTCAGCAACCAGACATGTGGAATGTTACTGCATGTGAGGTTCCAGTGACACGTGGAGAAGGAGGCATCGGGCTGAGTGTGCTTGGGAGACCATGCCAACACAGGGAGCACCCTGCTGCGTGCAGTGTGCCACAAGAGAAATGCAAACTAAAATGACGTGGGCCTGTGAAACCCAATTGGGAGCTCTATCCGATCTGCAAAGAGGCGCTCACCTTCCGGTTCCAGCTAGACACTATTGTTTTGGGGACCTGCAGTCCTGCGGGGAGGACAGGCTGTTGGTGCTTATTCACACCTGATGCTTCATCCAGTAATATACCCTAAGAGGAGATGAGGCACTGGGTTAGGATCTTAACTGCCTGACATTTGAATAAATACATTTACAAGCCGGACGGTGGTGGTGCACGCCTTTAATCCCAGCACTTGGGAGGCAGAGGCAGGTGAATCTCAGTGAGTTTGAGGCCAGCCATATACATAAAAATATATTTTTCTTTTTTCTTTATTGAGATAGGGTCTTAGGGTCTTACTGTATAGACCAGGCTGGCCTGGAACTCAGAGATCCACCTGTCTTTGCTTTCCTAGTGCTGAGATTATAGGCCTGGCTACTAGGCCTGGCTAAACTTGTTCCTTACCGTGCTCCGTAGTCCTGGGGTTTCCCCTTGCACTTTAACATTTGAGCTTTGGGTTTGTTAGTTCACTTATGTGGACGGGGAGACACTCACCACTCTCTCCAAAATAACATCGTTGGCATCAACCAGTAAATCGAACTTGTCCTCCAATTCAGTCACGGTCCTTCGATCTTTGATGTTGCTGCGACACCCGTGGTACTGCATCACCCTACTCATGCTAAAGAAGGAAAGCCAAGGTCAGCGCGTGCGCCTTTATTCCACCAATCTATAATCTCGGAAGAAAACCCAAATGGCTTGTCCAACACTCAGGAAGCAAAGGAAGGATGATCTGGAAGAATTCAAGTCCAGCTCTGCAGTGAGCTGCTGTTCCTCTCCGCAGCAACCACAGCCAGCACTTCCTTCGGTTGGTCGGTACTGGGGTTCAGACCCAGGGACCCCATCACGCCTATGATGCCCCTACCACTGAGGTCTTTCTTTTCATGGCTTCGTGCAGTACTCACCACTGAAGCAACCTGTCTCCTTGGGTTTCACAAAACGCCTGGAAGGCGGGAAAACTTCGGTAAAAATCATACTCGTCACCAAACTGTGGCAGGCTCCCAGATGCCTTGGTCACCGCCACGACTGACCCAAGGGCAAACTGAAAAATCCAGAGGAAAAGACACGTTTTAAACATGGATTCCTATTCATTCATCAAAAAAAAAAAAAGTTTGCCTCCACCTCCTGAGTGCTAGGATTACAGGTGTGTAAAACCATACACGGTTTATGTGGTGCCGAGAACGAAACCCCAGGCTTCACATATACTAGGAAGCCACCTTCTCAACTGAGTTACATTTCCATTCCTGATATGAAGGTTTATTATGAACTGTGATTTGAAGAAAGTTATTTTGTTTATACCAACCTTAGTTTACACCTCTGAAAAATGGGCACACTAAAAGGTACCTACTCATTAGTTATTGGAAGGATTAAATGAGCTACTACAATCACTTGGAACACTGACTGGCATATAGATGCTATCACTAAGTTCAAACGCAGACGCTTTCTAGGATAATCTGTATTTTTGTGGGTCTGATGCACATCCATCAGCAACACACAGTTCAGACACTGCAGACGACCATTTTCTACCGTTACCGCGCGGTAACAGGTAAGTGGCTGTCATGTTAAGGTCTAATGACAGCACTGTGAATCTTGTGAACACAGAATTTACACGAATCCTTTTATGCTCAAGGAGGCACTGGTGAAAGCGCTTTGGCACTTCGCGAGACTCGATGGCAACTGTGACAAGTGACGTTCAACCCAAGAGACGGGGATTACAGACGTTTGTACATCAGCGGGGAGAGCCATGGGCTCTCCCGCCACGGGCTGCCGGGCCCCTCAGGAGAGGCAGCGCAGGGTGCGCCACGTGGATGGCAAGGACGCCCTTCTGAGGGCGCGGACGCGGCTTTACACGCGAAGCGGCACGCGCTCACACCGGAAGCGCGGAGCCCTCCGCTCCCGCTCGGCTCCCGCTATTCCAGCTGCGCGCCGTGAAGCCGCCGTGGCGGGCGCCGGAAGCCCGCAGCCCCAGAGCCGTTTCCGGCCAGCACAGGGGGCTCCTGGGGTGCTCCGGGGCCCGCGAACTCACTTTCACGAAGCTGTCTGCGTCCGGGAAGCCAGGCAGCACCATCTCCTCGTCAGGCTTGGTCGCGCTGGTAGCCGGCGCGGCCTGATGCTCTCGGGGACTGGGAGGCGCCATCTTTCCGTCCTAGGGCGGCTCTTCTCGCGAGATTGATCCGGCGGACCGAGGCGGGCTCACTGCGCGTGCGCACAGGTGGCCTCTCCGCCACCTCCCCCGCAGGTTTGTAGCTAGTTACCGAGCATGGCTCACAATAGGAAAATCACACTGTAGCATCCTAACAGACCTGTGCTCTACAGTGTGTACTGGAGGATACAGTGTGTGTTTGATTTTTCGAGACAGGGTTTCCCTATGTAGCCTGGCTGTCCTGGGACTAACTCTGTAGACCATGCAGGCCGCGATCTCAGGGATCCGCCTGCCTCTGCCTCCCAAATGCTGGGATTAAAGGCGTGTTTTAATCACAGTTAAAGATAGTTTTTCTCTGCTGGCATGGTGGTCCAGGCCACTAATCCCAGGACTGGGAACTCAAGAGATCGGCCTGCCTCAGCCTCCCAAGTCCTGAAACTAAAAGTGTGCATAATCACACTTGGACTGGATTTTTTCAATTTAAAGTTATAAACAAAAACAAACAACAAAAAATTGGGTGGGGCCGGGCGGTGGTGGCGCACGCCTTTAATCCCAGCACTCAGGAAGCAGACGCAGGTGGATCTCTGTGAGTTAGAGGCCAACATGGTCTACAAGAGCTAGTTCCAGGACAGACTCCTGCTACAATGAAACCCTGTCTCAAAGAACCACACACACACACACACACACAAAACAAAAAACAAACAAAAAAACTGGGTGGGGAGAAAAGAGAGAGATGTCTCAGCAGTTAAGAATACTCCTTTTTTCCTAGAGGACCACAGCACCTAGTCCTGAGGTTGATAACTACCTGCAACTCAAGCTGGCAGGGGGCAGATGACTTCTTCTGGTTGACATGGGCAGCTGATCATGTGCCATACATATACATACATATATAAGTAAAAATGACATATATATACACACATACCTATATATACATATGTAAGTAAAAATGACATATGTGTCATATATACACACATATAAAAATTGTTTCTCTCTAGCCCTGGCTGTCCTGGATCTTGAGATTCAAGCCTGCCTCTGCTTCCCCATCTTGGCCTCTCTAGTGCTGGAAGGTAATGATGTAGACTCCCTTGCCTGGATCCCTTTTTCTTTTGTGCGAGGCTGAGAACCAAACCCTGGGCCACTGTCTATTAGCTAGTGGCCTACCACTGAGTTGTATCCCCAGTAACAGAATTTATAAAATAATTACTAATAAGAGCCAGTCATATATATATATATATATATATATATATATATATATATATATATATATCCATGTTTTTAAAATTCTAATGTCATTTATTGGCACAAAAATTACTCAGATACAACATGGTGTCTACATGTGGCTTCACTTTATACTTTTGTGTATTTAGTTGGATATTTGCTTTGCTCAGAGTTCCCGACCCATTCTAGTGTGTCTATCTCTCTGTGATCAGCACCTCCACGACAGCACTTGTGTTGTGAGCCCCTGCTCCAAACACAACGTACTCGTCCCTCTTCCAACAGAGCAGGGACGATGCAGTCCTCTGCGCTGGGGTCTGCGGCACACCTGCTCACACGTGGTGGCCTGGTGCCTGAGCAAACTGCCCTCCTGGAAGGTCAGGTCTTGTGACTTCAGCATCATGGGGTCAAGCAGAAGACAGATCTTCTCACCCACTTTGGCCCATCCTGCAAACGTTGCCACTGCTGCCAGGGACTGGTGAGGTAACAGGATGGATCTTGCTTAAGTCTGCATCATTGTGTTGGAGCCCCTGGTCCGTGTTCTCCAGGCCGCAGGCATACCTGACTGTGCTGAGTCCACTGTCCCTGGGTTGAGAGAATGGACTATATTTTTCTGTAGGAAATGCTTGTGATGAGTTCTCTTGTAAGTCAAGTCAAAACCCGTATTTTTCAGTTACCCATCTTCTTTCCCCCCAAAATTGAAGGCTTGGTTTCTGTAGGATATCTGTGTTTCACTGTCCCGGAACTGAATCAAGCCTTGTGTTTCTGTCAGTCTTGTCAACAGCAGCTAGGAGGTTGGTTCAGACCAACTTTGAATATACAGTAGTTCTTTTCATATACATTTCAAAATATTTAACAAAGTCCAACTTTATGCCCTTGGATTCAGTCCACTGGAAGCACAGACCAAGGTACAAAAGTGTCTGAGGAAATGCTGTGGTTTGCCAGGCTCCGGTTACCAGAAGGGACACCTAGGAAGGGGGACAGCAAAGGCAGTCAGTCATCAGAGGTCTTCTAAGCTTTACCCTCGTGCAGAGAGCAGGTCTGAGCCCCAAGGGACCAGGGCCCGACTGATTTCTGCCCAGACACTCCAGGATTCTCAACCTTTCTTCTCACCATTCTCTCTCATCACTCCCTGGCTCCTGTGCCCTTCTACACCTCTGGAGCGACAACAAAAATCCAAAAGACCTACAGACAAATCAGGCTCCCTTCCCACTCTGAACCATGGCTCTTAAAGCCATTTTAACTTCCAAATACAGATGTGCATTTCTCAGGTTTCTTCTGTTAGAGAAGGAACATTCTGAGAGCTACAAACTTGTAAACTAGAGACATTAGCCAGGACCGACCTGTATGGTCACTCCACCACACCATCTTGGGTCCTGACTGCTTGTTTTTTTTTAGATTTATTTATATATTTATTATGTATATAACATTCTGCCTCCATGTATGCCCACACGCCAGAAGAGGGCACCAGATTTCATTACAGATGGTTGTGAGCCACAATGTGGTTGCTGGGAATTGAACTCAGGATCTCTGGAAGAGCAGCCAGTGCTCTTAACCTCTCCAGCCCTTGTTTGTTTATTTTTAAGAGAGCGTTTCATCACTGTAGCTCTGGCTGCCCTGGCCCTGAAGACATCTGCCTCCCTTGCATCACCAGTGCTGGGATTAGAGGCATGCCAATGAAGCTCACCAGCCGATGTAGCACTGGCAGAGGTTTTCATGAGATGTCGCTTGCTTGATAAGCAGCTCCACTTGGGTTGGAACATCTAAGGTGTCATCATGAGAGAAATCCCGACCTAGGAAATGGAAGGAGAAACACTGTCATCTGAACCTGATATCAACAAATCCATGTTCCTGTGTGGCTCCACTGTCTATGCAGGCACGGTAAGTCAACTCTTGCTGAAGCGGGAAGGACCGACCACTCCTGCATTGACTTCAGTGTCATCTGCACGCACAGGGGTTTCTTATTACAGACCCCGTTCAAAGACGGTGAAGATGTCAGAGATGTGGCTAATGGAGCTGCTCCAAGACCTGAAGAGTAAACAAGGCCGTCCAGTTGGAGCCCCACAGGCTGCCACCAGCGCTCCCACTGGACAGTGAGGACACTGGCCTCACACAGACTCTGCAGCCTGGCCAGCCAACACAGCTTCTTTGAAAACCTGCCTTTTTGTTTGTTTTTAAAGAATTTTAAATTTTATGTGCATGAATGCTTTGCCTGTATGCCTGTACGTATACCATGTGTGTGCCCTCAGAGCTCTGGAACTGCAGTCACTGATGGTCATGACCCACCATATGGGGGCTGGGAATCCTAGGATAACACATGCTCTTAACCAGAGTCATCTCTCCAGGCCCAACCATTTTGTTGTTACAGTTTTTTGAGAGTGATCTTAGGCAGTCAGAGATGGCCTGAATTATGTAGCTGAGGCTGGTCTTGAATGTCCAATTCTCCTGATTTCCCAAGTTGCCTACTGCTGTAACCAGTTCCCTTCCCTTCCCTTCCCTTCCCTTCCCTTCCCTTCCCTTCCCTTCCCTTCCCTTCCCTTCCCTTCCCTCCCCTCCCTTTCCCTCCCCTCCCCTCCCCTCCATTCCCTTTCTTGTTCTCTGGGAACTCATTGTATAGCCCAGCCTAGCTTCAAATTCCCAGCAACCCTCCTGCCTTGTTCCCCTTCTGGAATGCAGGTGTGAGCCACCACACCTAGCTGGCAAAGTGCCTTTCTAGTACCGCCAGGTCTGTTAAAGTCTCCCCAGTCTTCTCTACTTCTCACCGTGGCCTGATGCCCTCAGCTCCGATGTTTTAGCTTTGGGCAGTTTGCATCAATTCCCTCTTCTCTCGCATCTCAGGAGTTCCTTCCTCTCCTCTGACTACCCTGCCCTGTACTTAGTCTTTGTTCAAACTTTCCTTGATTATGTCCTTTTCACAGCTTTTTAATTGTTTTTTGAGACAGGGTCTCTCTCTCTATATATATATGTAGCTCTGGCTGGCCTGGAACTCACTAAGATCTATCTGCCCCTGCCTTCTGATTGCTGGTATTAAAGGTGCGCGCCATCACAATGGCCTTTTCAATTTTGTAAACACATCCCTCTATTTCCTTGTAGAGAAAAATAAATTGGAACATAGGGGTGTAGCTCAGAGAGTCCTTTTGTACCATGAGACATGGGGTGTAGCTCAGAGAGTCCTTTCATGCCATGAGCCAGTGCTAGGGTGGCTATCAGCGCCCAGGACTTCTGCCCACAAAGGCCTCGACTTTGCTCCTTTAGTCCTCCCCTCCCTGCATAAGCCGCTCAAGTATTCTGCCTCATCTCATTTTCTTTGCCTTCATCTCATTCTCTTCAACAACTTCAGTCTGGCCATAGGGTTATACACAGCTCTCAGATGAACACCAGTGTCCTGGAGTCACCTTTGACCTTCTCATGTCTCATGTGTCACAGCAGTCTTTGTGGGTTTTTATATTTTTGGATGGTACTGGCCTTCTAAAGGTGTGAGCCACTACCACTTGGCTCTGTTTCTCTTTTAGACTGATTCAATCTCCAGTACAGCCCAGGGTGACCTTGAAATCACAGAGATCTGTCTGGCTCTGTTTCCTGAGTGCTGGGATTAAAGGTGTGCCACCACTGCCTGGCCTCTATGGTTAACTAGCGTGGCTAGCTCTGCACTCTGAGCTTCAGGCAAGCTTTATTTGTTAAAGCACAAAAAAAAAAAAAAAAGAAAAAAAACCCACCACACTGGGGCTCTAAGTTAGATTTCTGAGTGTCAGGCAAGAACTTTACCATTGAGCTACAGTCCTAGTACAACCTTTGGTTTGCCCTCAAGATCTCTTCATCAATAGCTGTCTTCCCTGGACATTAGAACCCTGGTCCAGCCAGTCATCACACTGTTTTTTCTAGGCCACAAGGCTGGACCTTCTCTCAAGAGAGAACACCTAGGACCTTCTCTCTTGCCGCCACTCTCATCAAAGGGTTCTAGTGTACACTGCTCCTTCTACCTGAAACAGTGTCCTCCTAGTTAACTCCTTGTGGGGGGTGGTGGTGGTGGTGATGGTGGTGGTCCTGAATGAGAATGGTCCTCATTTATTTGAATACTTGGTCGGCAGTTGGTGGAACTATTTCAGAAGGATTAGGAGGTGCAGTGGTATTGGAGGCGTTGTGTCAATGGAGATGGGCCTTGTTCATTTCCAGTAAGCTCTGTCTGCCTTATGGTTGTGGAACAAGATGCAAGCTCTTGGCTACTGCTCAGGCACCATGCTTGCTTGCCTGCTGTGCTTGCCACCACAGGGTTGTGGGTTCAAACTAACCACCCAGAGCTATCAGCTCCAAATAAACGCTTTCTTTTATAAGTTACCTTGGCTAGGCGGTGGTGCACGCCTTTAATCCCAGTACTCTGGAGGCAGAAGCAGGTGGATCTCTGTGAGTTTGAGGCCAGCCTGATCTACAGAGTGAATTCCAGGACATCCAGGGCTACACAGTGAAACCCTGTCTCAGAAAAACCAAACAAAACAAAGTTGCCTTGGTCATGGTGTCTTACCACCACCAACAGAAAAGTAACTGCTACACTCCTCTTGTAAACTTGAACTCCAGTTATGTCCCTAGAGAACGTTTCTGGGATTTCCAAATTAAACTCTGCCATCACAAGGCACACAGCCTTGGATGACTCTCCTCTGTTTAGTGACAGTGTTTCCCCTTAGATTCTGAGCCCTGAAAAGCCAGGGAAGCTGTCTGTTTCTACTGCTGTGGCTCCTTTGGCATCTAGCACAAACAGGTACTAGATTAAGCACCTCTGACTACAAAACTGACTGGCTCTGAGGCCCAGAGCCTGGAATCCTGTTTCCTAGGATGTTCACATCCTCTGTCAGGGCTTCTTGCCACTCAGATGGAGAAATGAGTTCAGAGGTCACACAGCTGGTGAGTGTGGAAGAACGCTGGCTTTCTGGCTCCTACTCCCCATGTAATAACCCACCCAACAGAAGATCAGTGGGAATTGGCGGCTGTTTTACAAAATCAAACATGCCTCTTCTCCCATCCTTCCACTGCAGTCCACGTAGTCAGGCACCTGCCAGCATCTCACCATGAGGCGAGTAACTTGCCTATGGAGTTGGCTGGTTCTGGAATCCATCCAGATTCCAAAAGAGCCTCCCTCATGCCCAGAGTGAATGAGGTTAAGAGACCTCAAGTGAGACCAAGGGTCTTCAGCAAAAAGAGGAGCACTCCACTGTGCCTGGAAGTCACTCAGGAGCCACATGGCACTGACTCCCAGGACAGGGGCTTGCCACCCACTGAAAGAACACTCCCCACATCAGGCTTCTTGTCCCTTTAGCCCCAAGCACTCACCAGTAAGCTTATCTCGAACCCTGTTAATAATCTGAATAGCTTTCTTGTTTAAGGCCTCTGGTTTCACCAAACCATCTCCAACTGAAAGACACAAGAGTAGAAGCAACAGGTGCAAGGCTGCCCAGCTGTTGTGAAACCGCCGAGTGCTGAGCAGCCCTGTGCATGTGACTGTCCCCTGCACACGGTGTGGAATTCATGGCCCTTTCCTCTCCACGGCAGCACTGTTGCTCGCCTTGTCGACTCCTTTCTGGCTGTGGCTCAGTGTAGCTGCTGTCTGTGCAATGAGCGTCATTGCTGCAGCTCCTCAGTGTGAACTTACTGAAAGAGTGAATGGATTCTGGCACTGTGGTTCCTGCTTTCTTATGGGCTGGTTCTCCAAGTTCTACACCATCCAAAATTTCTAGGAAAAAGAAAACAAAACAAAACAAAAAACCAAACTCAATTAGTAGAAGTTAGTAGGAGATTCAAATACTAAGAACCATTATTTTCTAATTTCTTTCTTTCTTTTTCTTTTGTTTTTTCAAGACAGGGTTTCTCTGTAGCTTTGGAGTATGTCCTGGAACTAGCTCTTGTAGACCAGGCTGGCCTCAAACTCCCAGAGATCTGCCTGCCTCTGCCTCCCGAGTGCTGGGATTAAAGGCGTGCGCCACTACTGCCCAGCCCTCTAATTTCTTTTGAGAAGTCTCAGATATCAGAGGCTGCCTTTAAACTCCTCATGTAAGTAAAGAGGTCCTCATGCCTCTACCACCCAAGTGCTGGGATTACAGCCATGTGCCACAACGCCTGGCTGTTACTCTTATTTTTCTTTTATTTCATTTTAAATTATATGTATGTATGTGTGTACGGACATGTCCACATGTATGTGTGGTGTGGATGCCTGAGACCAGAGGAGTTGAATCTTTCTGGAGCTGGAATTACAGACAGCTGTGATCCACCTGATAGCACGTGCTGGGAACCAAACTGAGGTCCTCTGGAAAAGCAGTATGTGCTCCTAACTGCTGAGCCATCTCTCCAGCCCTGCTATTCTTTTTTAAATAAAAATTACCTTTATTTATGTGTGTGTGCTGGAGGGAGCAAGCATATATGGGAGGTCAGAGGACAACTTTGAGAAGTTGTTTCTCTCCTTCTGCTTGTCCAGGGGCTCAATCTTAGGGGCAGAGTAGGCATAAGCACCCTTACCCCGCACCCACTGAGCTGTCTTGGGAATTAAACTCAGGGTTTCATTCATGTTAGGCAAACACTCCCCTAAGCTGCATCTTTAGCACTGACATCAGGAAAGAGTAACAGGGCTGAGGGATGGCTCAGTGGTTAAGAGCACTTGGAGCTCTTTTGGAAGACATGGGTTTGAGTCCCACCACCCTCATGGTGGCTCACAATCATCTGTAATTCCAAATCCAGGGGTTCCAACACCTTCTTCTGGCCTCCTCCAGGCATTCATGAAATGCACAGAGATACATGCAGGCAAAACACCTATACACATACAAATAAAAAAAAAAGATTAAAGACTTAAAAAAGAGTAATATATAAAGTAATTAGTTTCTAATTCTTTAAAAATTTATTATTTGTTACTATTGTATATAACTGTAATTCTTACTTGAGAACTGTTTTTGTTGTTTATAATTTTACTATGTTAAAGTTGAAACCTTACTTTTTAATTAGAAAAAAAGGGGGAAATACAGAATATTCCTTTCCACTGTGTGAATATATATCACTGTGATTGGGCTAATAACAAAGCTGGCTAGCCAATAGCTGGACAGGTAGAGGTTAGTGGGACATGCAGACAAAAAGAGAGCACGAAGAAAGGGGAGGAGTCTCAGGAGTCGTGAGGAGACATGGAGAGAAGCAAAATGGATTTGCCATGTTGTAAAAGGTATTGCCACATGGCAGAGCATAGATAAGAAATATGGGTTAAGGGCTGGCGAGATGGCTCAGCGGTTAAGAGCACTGACTGCTCTTCCAAAGGTCCTGAGTTCAATTCCCAGCAACCACATGGTGGCTCACAGCCATCTGTAATGAGGTCTGGTGCCCCTTTCTGGTGTGCAGGTGTACATGGAAGGAATGTTGTATACATAATAAATAAATAAATCTTTAAAAAAAAAGAAATATGGGTTAACTTAAAATGTAAGCGCTAGTTAGTAATAAGCCTAAGCTATTGGCTGAGCATTCATAATTAAAAATAAGTCTCAGTGTGGTTATTTGGGAACTGGTGGGCAGGACAGAAAAGTCAGCCTATAATTGTGAATGTGTGTATGATGTGTGGGAGAGAAGTACTGGCGCCCACGTGGACAACTGCACCCACAGCCTGGGAGAGCTTGGGAAGCAATTCTATACAGAAAAGAGTAGAGTTAAGCATGGCTTATTGATAGCAGCATTTTCTCAGGTGGGCTCTGCTTGCTAGAGGCAAGTGCTCTCATTTAAGAGAGGCTTCCTGACTCAGCTTTAGCTATAAAACCTTGCAGCTCTTTTAAGAGGCCCTGCCACAAAACACTTAAATGGTGTCGATGAAAAGCTGACCGCATGCTTTTTGGTTTTCAGCGATAGCAGGAAAAAAGCTGCATCGTTTTAAAATGCTGGCTTTCTGGGCCGTCCTGCCAGTGCAAACTCTGACTCTTTCAGGCAGAAGGTTTGGCTACAGAGAATCTGAGTGTGGTTTGTTAGCAGACTGCTGCAGCTTGGTTGCTGGCAGGGACCTTGAAACGCCATAGAGTTATATCAATAAACATGGCTACAGCTGGTTCCTCCGCCCTCTGCCATGAGGCTGGAATCTCAGAAAGCTAAGAAATGGGCTGGATCCAGCCACCAAAGCCACAGCTTTAACCTTAGCCATATCACTTAGCAAATAAAGACTCATGTGGTCAGAAAAAGAGAGAGATACAGTAAAGAGAGAGTCAAAGATGAAGAAAACCTCTAAATGGTTTACAGTGTTAAAAAAAACTCTGTCTCGGACTGGAGATATGGCTCAGTGGTTAAGAGCACTGGCTGCTCTTCCAGAGGTCCTGAGTTCAATTCCCAGCAACCACATGGTGGCTCATAGCCATCTTAGATCTGGTGCCCTTTTCTGGCCTGCAGGCACACATGGAAGGAATGTTGTATACATAATAAACAAACAAACAAACAAACAAACAAAAACCCTGTCTCAAAAAGGCAAAAATTAAAAATAAAAGAAATAGAGGTTAAAATAAAGCCACATAAAAATGATTTACACAGAGAGTATGGATACTGTATGTTATTATGTTCTCTTTGAATTGTTTGAATGTTGAGGAAGGAGCAACAGCTGCTAAAATATATTTGCTTATAAATGCTGCTGATTTAATCCAAGATAAATATTTTGTAAATGCCTTGATTTCAAAATTGAAGTCAAAAGATATGTTACTTTGGAGAAGTTTTGCTTTTGTTTCCAAAGAAAATGAGAGACTGTGGATTCATTCTGAATTAAGAAAAATCGGGTTTGATCAAGGAAGACCACCTGAGAAATCTCTGGTAGGAACAGATGAACAGATGGCTCAGTTGTCAGAGTTCTACATCCTGAACAGATTCAAGATGCTGCCTGAAATGATCAAGCCTCACAGGATACTTACTCCAGTCATAACTTGATTATAATTCTAAATTTTCTTTAGGTTCCCATAAGATTATCAGTGCCCCCAACCAGCAGGAAGTAGCCTGGAAAACTATACCCACATTCCCAAAATATGGACTATGGATATTTTCCTTTGTTTAGAATGTTGGTTACAAGTTGTTATGGATAATGGTCAGGAGAAAAGCTAAACAAAGGATATTAGATCCAAAGTTCTTGTTTTTTTAAAGAGGGGTAAGTGCTGTGGGACAATGGCCTGTATCCTGTCAATTATATTTTAAATAAACAGTGATTGGCCAGTAGTCAGGCAGGAAGTATAGGCAGGACAACTAGACAGGAAGTAGAGGCGGGTCAATGAGAACAGAAGAATTCTGGGAAGAGGGAAACTCTTTCTGGAGTCCTATCCCAGCCACAGAAGAAGTAAGATGTGACTACCTCGCTGAAGGTACCGAGCCACATGGCTAGGACAGACAAGAATAATGGGCTAATAAAAGAGTTAATAAGAAGTCTGAGCTAATGGGCCATTCAGTTTATAGTTAATGTAGACCTCTGTGTGATTTCTTTGGGACTTAACGACTGTGGGAACCAGGAAGGACAGAAAACCTCTGTTAACAGAGTACATGTTACAGTTGATATGTGATCAACCTCATGGGTCAGTCTCTCCTTCTACCTTTTACATGGGTTCTGGGAATTGAACTTAGGTCCCCAGGCTTGATAGCCCCCTTTTTTGTTTTTTTCAGACTGGGTCTCATAACCCAGGCTGATCTCAAACTTGCTATGTAGGTAAGATGACCAAATACTCTGGAGATAGAGGAATGGGGTCTGCCAACTTCCCTGGGATGTACCCACCTACTGACTGGCCTGCAGAGTAGGAGTCTGTCCTTGTTCGAGACCGCTTATTGCCTTTGGTATTTGCTAGGAAAAGAAATTAAGTGTTAGGAAGTGCTTCAGGCTGTGACTTGAAAGAAACTTAGTTGAAAAGATATTTCCTTATGATCATAAAAACATAATTTTTTCAAAAGCTGCCATGCTGAATAGTGAACAAGATCTATCACTCAAAACCAAGGGCAAGAGCTGGGATTTGAGGCCTAGATGCTGTCCATGGCAGACCTGACTTAGACAAGGTGAGCGCTGGTTTACTGCCAGAGCACCAGAAGCCTCACATCACAACTGTCTGTGTTTCCTACTAAATCCCAGCTTCCCACACTACAGACCAAACAAATGAAACCCACGAAGGTGCAGTTTATCCAGAAAAAAAATCTTCATTTAAATAGCTAAGGCTAGAGTGGGAGTGTTCTATAGCTGAAATTCCTCTCCAGCCGCAGAGCTGTTCTGTAATGTTTTTGGGACACATACACAAATATACATAAATACATACACACACACACACACACACACACACACACACACATACATGTATACCTATATACCCCCAGGCTGGCTTAGAACTTATAAAGAATTCATCCCACATATTTGAAACTCACTGTCCATTAGCCTCCAGTTCAGCAAAGGGTCATAGACGAAGGCTTCCAGTACAGCCATGACACTGTCCTTGTGTTCCCGAAGCACTTCCATCACCGTGTGGCATGTGGTTCTGTAGTTGCCATCCAGACCTGTAACCTGTAAGAGCGACAGAGCCACACAGCCAGGAGTTACCAACTGTGGCTTACTGGTGCCTTATGACCAAGGCAAGGGAGGGCCTGTGTCACCCTGACATGGGCACAGACCTGGGCCAGCACATACACAACATGCAGGGAGGGCCTGTCACCCTGACATGGGCACAGACCTGGGCGAGTACACATACAACATGCAATGCTAACCTCCAAAGGGTCATTTTTAACACAGTAACGGGGACCTGCTACAGAAACCACGTCTGTCCTCAGAGAAGGCTCCATTTCATATCAGTGTGTACCCAGGATCCACTCACCTCCATAGCATTGGTCAACATTCTTGTTAGTCTAAATGGAATCTTTTCTGGAAATTTCTCTCTGGTCATAGCAACCTATATGGTCATTAAAGAAAAAGCCAAATCCATGGTTAGGTTCTGGCCTCTAGCTAAGGCCAGGTGAAGGTGGGCAGCTTCTCTCATTGCATGCAATGGCTGACATCACAGCAAGGAAACAAGAGTTCCTACTGAATTCAGTGAGAGGGCATTTATCTCAGGGGTTTGAAAGATGACTAAGAAAACAAAAACAGGGAAGAGAAAAAGGACAAGTGCTCACTGCCTGACCCTGGCCAGCACAGTTGGGAGGATGGAGATCCCTTTTCTCTGAGAGGGTGTGGGGAGAGTCCTTGCCCAAGGGGTTTAGAGGCTAAGAGGAGGGGGAAAGGAAGGCCTTTGGAGCTGGAGCTGCCTGAACTGTCAGGAGGGTTAGCTGTGTGCAACAGTCACCTCAAAACAGTCCCCGAAGTCGATGTGCAGGATCTTCCCGCTCAGCCGGTCCAGCATCAGGTTGGATGGGTGTCTGATAAGCAAGAGTCGGGGGTGGTGGTGCATCAATCAGTGAGACAGCCCCAGGCCAGGGGCTGGCAAAGGCCCACTCTCAGGTAACCACAGCCCCCACCCGCCTGTGTGTGAGCTGTTTTGGGGTCACAAAGGCAGAGGAGTGTGCTTGCAGCAGAGGCCGCACAGCCCATATTTATTATCTGCACTTTCCTTTCTTGGAATCTTGGGTCCCCAGGAAAGTTTGTGTCAAGAGTGGCATAGCTCAGTTATTCCTACCAAGCAGCTACCACAGGGGCTTGTCTGGACAAGTCTAAGTCCTTCTTAGTTTTTCAGTCTTTCTTCAAAGGCATTCTACCAGGGTTTCAAAAATTTCAAAGTATTGGTTTCTTTCTTTTTTTTCCTCCCTGAGACAGTGTTTCTCTGTAGTTTTAGAGCCAGTCCTGGAATTTGCTCTGTAGACCAGTCTGGCCTCAAACTCACAGAGATCCATCTGTCTCTGCCTCCTGAGTGCTAGAATTAAGACACGTAGCACCACTGCCAACCATCAAAGCACTGGTTTCGAGAGCTCTGTATTTTGTTTTACAGTGTGTGTATGTGTGTGTGCTGGCATCAAACTACAGGTTTTTAGAGCTCTCCAGTTTGTCTTACAGTGTTCACACATGGCTCTTGTTTGGCAGTTAGAGGACAGAGGACAATTCATAGGAGTTGGTTCTCTCCAGAGAGAATTCAGGTTGTCAGTTCCTGTGGTGTAAGGACTTTTACCTTCTGAGCTAGCTCACTGTGTTCTTTTCCTTTTTTCTTTTTTTAAAGACAGGGTCTTACTGTATAGCCCTGGCTATCCTAAAACTCAGAGATCTGCCTGGCTCTGTTTCTGCCTCTTGAGTGCTGGAGTCAAGGGCTTGTCTACTATGCCTTGATTGGCCTTGTCTTTTTTTTTTTTTAAGATTTATTTATTATTGATACAGGGTTCTGCCTGCACACCAGAAGAGGGCACCAGATCTCATTATGGATGGTTGTGAGTCACCATGTGGCTGCTGGGAATTGAACTCAGGACCTCTGGAAGAACAGCCAGTGTTCTTGACCGCTGAGCCATCTCTACAGCCCAACTGGGTGGTGTGGGATAATGGTCTGTATTCTGCCAATTATATTTTAAATAAACGCTGATTGGCCAGTAGCTAGGCAGGAAGTATAGGCGGGACAACCAGTCAGGAAGTAGAGGCGGGACAATGGGAACAGGAGAATTATGGGAAGAAGGAAGTTCATTCGGGAGTCCTGTCCAAGCCACAGAAGAAGCAAGATGTGACTGCCCCGCCTAATAAAGTACAGAGCCACGTGGCTAACATAGACAAGAAATAATGGGTTAATATAAGAGTTAATAAGAAGCCTGAGCTAATGGGCCAATCAGTTTATAACTAATGTAGGACTCTGTGTGATTTCTCTGGGACTTAATGATTGCAAGAACCAGGCGGGACAGAAAACTCAGACAATAACTGGGCTTGTCTTTTAAAGATGAGATCTCACTTTGCTGCCCAGGCTCATTTCAAATCTTAGGCCCAGGCAACATTCCCACCTTGGCTCCCAAGTGCTGGGACTAGAGGTGTATGTCTTAGAGCCTGGTTCTTAACTTAGCTTTTATTTTGGAGGTAGGGGGCACAAAACAATTTTCACTCAAGTAACTGTATGAGACACAATTCCAAAAGAAAAGCAGTAGACACCAAATGATCAGTTTTGTTTGCATTCTTGTTGGTTAGTATCTAAACATTCCCAATTTTCTTTTTCCTTTTAGGATGGTACCGCAGATTAAACTCTGGCTTTGCATTAGCTACACAAGTGCTCTTCTACTGAGTCTTTCCCAGGCCTGAATTATCTCTTTGGTTACGACACTTAGAAGTGTATTCTGTATAAGGTTCTACTTTGATTGGTTTCAATTATAGATGGAGAATGATCTGTCTTCAGTACAGTGGTGACTGAAGAGTCTGTTACAACAATGAATTACTTTGGGGACCCCTCCCTGCTGCAGGCACAGTCACCCTACATCTCAATAAAACCATGCTTGCTTGCCCTTCAAAAAATAAAATAGAGTCATTTACTCAATGGTCACATATTTCACTCGAAGACAAAATGAAACCATTCAAAACAACTGGAGAAAGAAACTCAAAGGCACAAATTAGATTTACTCACCTGTCTCCCAGGCCTAAAATGTATCCAACCATTGACATGACGGCTAAGGAGCGGGTATAGTTGGTTCTTCGGTCAAACCACACCTATAACACAAGAGCACCCGTGAATCAGCGTTCTATCAATCAGTAGCTTCAACATAGTTAAACAGTCCAGGACAGCTATCCTTAGTTTCTACCATAACAGTTAGAATGGATAATGGAACAAAGATTCCATTCATGATTATAAACTATGCCTTAGAATAAACTTTATCAGGGGCTGGAGAGATGGCTCAGCAGTTAAGAGCACTGGCTGCTCTTCCAGAGGTCCTAAGTTCAATTCCCAGCAACCACATGGTGGCTCACAGCCATCTATGAGATCTGGTGCCCTCTTCTGGCCTGCAGGCACACATGGAAGGAATGCTGTATATATAATAAATAAATAAATCTTATAAAAAAAAAAAGAATAAACTTTATCAGAAATGTGCTGTGTCTGGATGAATAAATGAGCCTGTCTTTAGGAATGTGACAATGTAAGTGAAAAATATTTCCTCCAGGATTTCCCCTTGAAACTGTAAAGATAAACCATCTTTCCATGTTATTTGCCATATTTAATATCATTCCAAAAAATGTTAACAGCGCTGTTTCTGATCCACACATCAGTCCTCAAACCTATGTGGTAGAAAACTAAGATAGCCAATGTGAAGAGACGCGTGTTCATTCATGGCAGACTTTCAAGAGCAATGAGACAGTTCTAGAATGAACTCCACAGGGAGATAAGATCAGTGTGTAAGCAAAGCACAGCCGTCTAGAAGGTGGGAAGGGTGGGTGTTTTACCCTAGTAAGGTAGCACTAAAGACTTTTAAAAACTGTATTTATTAGCCAGGTGGTGGTGGTGCACGCCTTTAATCCCAGCACTCAGGAGGCAGAGGCAGGCGGATCTCTGTGAGTTCAAGGTCTACAGGAGCTAGTTCCAGGACAGGCTCCAAAGCTATAGAGAAACCCTATCTCGAAAAACCAACCAACCAACCAACCAACCAAAATCCCCGTATTTATTTATTTGTGTATGTGTGTCTGGGAGGAAGGGGCGGAGGACAGCTTGTATGAGTTAGTTCTCTCCTTCCACCATGTGGGTACCAGGGATTGAACTCAACTTGTTAGAGAATGAATTAACCTGCCAAGCTATCCCTCTGGCAGGGATATTTATTATGTATACAACATTCTGCCTCTATGAATGCCTGCAGGCCAGAAGAGGGCGCCAGATCTCATTACAGATGGTTGTGAGCCACCATGTGGTGGCTGGGAATTGAACTCTGGACCTCTGGAAGAGCAGGCAATGCTCTTAACCACTGAGCCATCTCTCCAGCCCCCTATTTTATTTTTAAAGATTTATTTATTTATATGTGTCTGAGTGTTTTGCCTGCATGTATGTATGTGCACCAAATGTACGCCTGATGCCTGAGATGGCCAGAAGGATGTTAGATCCCTGGGACTGGAGTTACAGATGGTTGTGAGCTGCCATGTGAGTTCTGGGAACTTAACTGAGGTCCTCTGCAAGAGTAGTTAGTGCTCTTAACCACTGAACACTTTCACTAGTCCTCTCTACCCCAATACAGGGTCTAATATATAGCTCAGATTGTCTTAAACTCTCTATGTAGCAAAGGATGGACTTAAATTCATGGTGATCCTCCTGCCTCAGTCTCCTAAATGCTGTGATTATAGGCAGGTTTCAGAAAGCTTTTCGTGAAAATTCCTCATCTAACCACAACAAAAATGACTACTCCTCCTGTTATATGTGGGTATCTGTGGTGGCGGTAGGGCAGCCTGCAGCGCCCCAGGCCTTACCTCTGAGCTGGGGCTTTTCAACCACAGTAGCTTGGCCAGGTCATCCCCAGCTGTGTTGTTGACAGCATGCTCAAACACCTCCACCTTCTGCATCAGAGTCAGGTGATCGTAGTCAGGAGCCATCTGAATCAGGACATAACCAGTCAGTGAGAGGAGTCACAACAGGCAACCCACATTTGGAAGAACAGGGGAGGCCAGCAGAGTGGGGCTGATTTCACCAGCAATGGCAACAGAAAAGGAAATAACAAGGGAAAGGGAAAAACAAAGTGGTTGCTATTTTTTTTTTTTTTTTGTATTTGGTAACACAAGGCTTTATTTTGTAGCCCTGGCTGTTCTGGGATTAGCTATGTAGATCAGGATGGCCTTGAACTCACAGCCAACTACCTGCCTCTGCCTCCCCAGTATTAGGATTAAAGTCATGCATCATTATGCCCAGCAATTTTTTTTTTTAAATTTGAGACAGGGTTTCTCTGTGTAGCCCTGGCTGTCTTAGAACTCACTTTGTAGGTCAGGCTGGCCCCGAACTCATAGAGATCCTCCTGTCTCTTCCTTCCAGTGCTGAGATGAAAGTGTGCGCCACCACCACCAGGCAACATTTTTAATTAAAAAAAAAATTGTATTATTGTTTTGTGTGCATGTGGAGGTCAGAGGAAATTTCTGGGAGTTGGTTCTCCCCTTTCACTGTGGGTTCTGGGCATCAGGCCTGCACAGCAGGGGCCTTTGCCCTGAACCTTCTTGCTGGCCCTCCTTTGTTTCTCAGCAGTTATCTGCATTATGAGTTACTTCATTAAGCTTTTTCCATAGTGATTTCCACGGACAGCTTTCTCAGTGGTACCCCACTGTTTGTACACTGTGAAAATGTATTGCTGTTGGGCAGTGGTGGCGCACACCTTTAATCCCAGAACTCGGGAGGCAGAAGCAGGTGGATCTCAGAGAGTTTGTGGCCAGCCTGGTCTACAAAGCAAGTTCCAGGATAGACAGGAAGACAGAGAAACCCTGTTTCTTTTTTCTTTTTGAAACCCTGTTTCGAAACAAACAAAAAAGAAACCCCCCCAGCAAAAACAAACAAACAAACAAAATGTGCTGTGACTGGTGTAATAAAAAGCGGAACGGTCAACAGCTAGGCAGGAGGGTGTCAGGGCAGGCAGACAGGGAAGCAGCAGCATGAGCAGTATGGAGAGCTGAGCTAATGAGCTACATGACAAAATGCAGATCTAATAAATTTAGTAATTTAAGTTATAGACGCTAGTGGGACAAGCCTAAGCTTAGGTTAAGGCTTCATAATTAATAGTAAGTCTCCATGTCATTATTTGTGAGCTAGTGGCCCCAAGAAATATCTGACTACACTTCACCAGACAGGTGTGGGTACCCTGGAGTGTGGGTGTCTGTGAGGTCATGAGTGTTGGCATGGGGTGGCACGTACCCGCAGCATGATGCGATGCTCAATGTTCAGGAGGATCTTCTTCTTCTCCCTGTAGTCCCGGATGAGGGCGTGTAGGGTGTCACAGTGGGGGACCCAGCCAATGAGGCCGGAGTTGGTAGACAGAGGGATGACTGCATATCTCTGGATGCTGGTGGCCACAGGGGAGGAAGGTGATTGCACAGTGAACAAAAGCACACCTCGGGTCAGTTTAGGACAAACAATGCCTTTGGTGAGCTCCCTGCTGCAAGGTGTGGGCTGAGGGGTCCTCTGAGAGGAAGGCACCCCAGAAGATGCCATGGAAGATAGAGTGGTCCTCAACTTGCCTCACAGACTCAGCTCTGCGGAGGAAGCTCTGAAAGGCTACTTCAAGAGCTAAAGTAACTTAGTGGAACAACCACAGGCTAGGAGACATCAAATTTGTAGACCCCTGAGTCTAATCTTCGAGGCATTACTTTCTGAGCTCACTAAAGGTATTAATTACACAATGGGAACAAAATATCTGGAGAAGCTTCTTTGCTGGGCACCTTAGTGTTCCTTGTCAGACACTTGAACATTAGTTTTGTTTTGCTTTGTTTGAGAGTGGGTTTCTCAGCCGGGCGGTGGTGGCGCACGCCTTTAATCCCAGCACTCGGGAGGCAGAGCCAGGTGGATCTCTGTGAGCTCCAGGACAGGCTCCAAAGCTATAGAGAAACCCTGTCTTGAAAAACAAAAACAAACAAACAAAAAAAAAGAGTGGGTTTCTCTAAGTAGCCCTGGCTGGTCTAGAACCTCTTAGAGCAGGCATGCAGCAATCCCCCTGCCCCTGCCTCTGTTTCTTGAATGCTGGAATTATAGGTATGTGCCACCATACTGAGGCATTTTTGTTTCATGGCGGGGGTCGTATATAGTTCAGGTTGGCCTCAAGCTCTCTCTACGCTTAGCTTTGAATTCTATTTTTTTTTAAAAAAAGGTTTATTTATTATGTATACAGTGTTCTGCCTGCATGCCAGAAGAGGCACCAGATCTCATTACGGATGGTTGTGAGCCACCATATGGTTGCTGGGAATTGAACTCAGGACCTCTGGAAGAACAACCAGTGCTCTTAACCTCTGAGCCACCTCTCCAGCCCAGCTTTGAATTCTTGATCCTTGTGTCTCTACTTCCCGAGCTCAAGGACTACAGGCACGTGCCACTGGACCTGGCTCAGGCACTTAATTTTAATAAGTTTGTGAAGATACCTGATTCCAGAGACAGCAGAGGAGGAAATGTGAAGAACTCTGAGAGCTCAGTCTCTCACAGTGCTCTGAATACCTGAGATTCTTTGTTTGTTTTTTTAAGTGTTGGTGTTTTGCTAGCATTTATGTCTGTATGAGGGTGTTGGACCCCCTGGAACTGGAGTTACAGACAGTTGTGAGCTGCCATGTGGGTGCTGGGAATTGAACCACTGAGCCATCTCTCCAGCCCCCAGTACCTGAGATTCTTCCGAAGAGAAGTGGGGTCATTGGCCAGGAGCGTGTTCACCAGGCCAAAGAGCTGCATCACTCGCTCATCCTGCCGCAGATCTTCGTGGCCTTTCAGGAGGAAAACAAACTCGTGCCCATTGCTGCCTGCAAGAAACAGGGGAGCAACTGAAGCAGGCCAGAGCTGCTCACGTTACTACCCAAGACCACCAGCTTTTCCTAAGGTCCACGGAACTCTCTCCCTTTCTAGTCACACTGTCCCCACAGATAGGCACATATCCACCCTTGAACTGAGGGAAGCACAGCTCTGCTTTCAGTGGTCCCCAACAACCAACGCTGCTTAATTAAAACAAGACCTATTTTATGAGACCCTAGAGGTTCCCTGTTCTCCTCTGTCCTTTCCTGACTCCTACAGGCCATATCACCTGGGCTCCAGTGGCATAAGCCCAATGGGAGAACCAGCAGGGTGCCAGGAAACATGAAGAGGGACAGGTCAGGGGATCTGACCCATAACTGGCTGGGCAAGTAAGTCTGGGGTGGGGGGTGAGGGAGGAGCAGTCTCACTGCTAAGAGTTCCTTCTTCTTCTAATTCTTTTTTTTTTTTTTTTTAATTTTTTGAGACAGGGTTTCTCTGTGTAGCTTTGGAGCCTCTCCTGGAACTAGCTCTGAAGACAAGGCTGGCCTTGAACTCACAGAGATCAGCCTGCCTTTGAGAGTGCTGGGATTAAAGGCGTGCACCACTACCTTTAAAAAGGTAAGAGTTTCTTCTTAAGCTTCTCTCTCTCTCTCTCTCTCTCTCTCTCTCTTTCAAAGAGATAGGGTCTCATGGAGTCCATTCTGACCTTGAATTTGTAGTGATCCTCCCAGTCTTTGCCTCCTGAGTGCTGGGATTATGTGTACCACCAAGCCTGGCTTATATTGTCCCATAGTTCCAACTCAGGGTGCTGTGCACGAAAGGCAAGCAGCTACCAACTGAACAATATTCATAGCAGCTCCATTAAATACTAAAGGCCATCACTGGTGGGACCATGATTGATTGACGGGGGTGAATAATCACTGTGCTCAAGAAGCAAGCATTATTTTTAAAGGTTTATTGCTTTTATGTATATGTATGAATCTTGGTGTGGGTATGCACATGTGTGTCCAGGTGATCATGGAAGCCAAGAGTTTCAGATCCCTATGAACCCGAGTCACAGTCAGTTGTGAGCTGCCTGATGTGGGTGCTAGGAACAGAACTTGCATACTCTGTAGGAACAGTATACACACTTAGCTTTCAGGCCATCTATCTAGCCCAGAAACAAGCATTATTAAGGGTGAGAAAGGTGGTGGTGCACGCTTTAATCCCAGTACTTGGGAGGCAGCAGAGGCAGGTGGATCTCTGTGAGTTCAAGGCCAGCCTGGTCTACAAAGTGAGTTCCTGGACAGCCAGAACTCTGACATAGAGAAACCTTATCTCGAAAAACAAAACAAAAAAAAACAAAGAGTGAGAAAGTAAGCCAGGCATAGTGATGAATGCCTTTAATCCCAGCACTCTGGAGGCATAGGTAAAAGCAGATGTCTGAGAGTTCGAGGCCACCCTGGTCTATATCATGAGCTTCAGGACAGATGGGGCTACATAGTGAGGCCCTGTCTCAAAAAAACTCCCATGAACAAATAAATATATAAATAAATAAACGTGAGGAAGGATGTAAGAGCAGTCTGGCTGAGACATCTGTCACCCCACTGATCCCAGGGTTGATGCCCTCTTCTGTCTTGATTTGGGACACTATTCACATGCACATATAATCAGAAACACAGCCAGGCAGTGGTGGCACATGCCTTTAATCCCAGCACTAGGGAGGCAGAGGCAGGCAGATCTCTGTGAGTTCGAGGCCAGCCTGGGCTACAAGAGCTAGTTCCAGGACAGGCTCCAAAGCTACAGAGAAACCCTGTCCTGAAAAACAAAACCGAAAACCAAAAACCAAAGTCAAAACCAAAACCAAAAAAACAAAACAAAACAAAAAAACAATCAGAAACACACACACACACACACACACACACACACACACACACACACACAGTGGACATACCTGCAATACAAGTACTTGGAAGGCAAAGGAGGAGTGCCTCAAATTTGTGGCCAACCTGAGCTACACAGTGAGTACAAGGTAGCCAGGAAGACAGAAGAGACCCTGCTCCAAGAGACCTCATAGAGCTTGAACAGCTCTTGGGCTTTCCTTGACTGGTCCAGGCTGGCAGCACTCTGTTCTTAAAAAAATCTCAGAGGCAGCTTCATGGTTCCACAGTCTACTGTGAGAAGCCAAGTTCAGCCTCCTCATTTCGGACAGTGATGGTAAACCAGGAACATCCAAGAGCACAAAAGCTGTCTTCATAACAGCTTGTCAGGGACCATGTTTACCTCAGATGCCTTTCTTGGCACCATCAGTTTCCCATAGCCTCCCACTGCAACCGAATGATCAGACAAGGGCAGCGGTCTGCTGCTCTACTCAACAAGTGCAGTACCAGGCGAAGGAGACTCACTGCCCTCCTCCTCCTCCTGACAGAGACAGGGCTGCAGCCGGGAAAACTGCAGGCAATCATTTCCAAAGAAAGGAGGGAACTGAGGCACGACAGAGGAGGTGGACTCGGTCCTTACCCATCAGGGTCAACTTCCGGGGCCTCTGCTTAGACGTGATGACTTGCAGAGATGGGGCTATGGACTGAATGCGGATGATTGGTTGGTTGGGGTCATAGGTTCCTGGCACAGCCAATTCAAGGTCCCGGCACATCAGAAGTTTGGGGGAAACATACTGCAGCTCCAGGGATGTGAGCTGTGGACAGTTAGGAAAGGATTTAGACTTCTGCATCTCAAGGGGAACTGAAAAGAAATTTAAGCATTTTTCTTTCATTAAATGGCAATAAGCAGTTGCTTGTCCTAAACTCTTCAGCATAAGCGAAGGCTGATGCACAGGATGAGCTCAGGAGTTCACAAGGCACTCTGCCTCAAGAGCCTACCTGGGGTAACTGCTTGGAGATCCGCCTGAACACGTGATAATAGAGGTCCCAGGCTTGGGTGAGGTCCTTGACGTTCCCTGATTTCATGTACTTCCTGCACCATTCTTGTGCCTCCATTAAATCGCGACCATACGCCTGAGAGGCAAGCAGGGCAAAGTTTCAAGTTACCAAAGTGGCTCAATCCCCAAGCAGACACACAGATGCCAAGGATGCCCGAGGGGGTATGAAGCTACCAGGAGGCAATGGCTGAGCAGAAGGGGTTGTGCAGTCCCAACCTTGGAGCTCCCAGGGCATGAATGAGGGAGACCTAGCCCCAAAGGGGGATTTGGGGAGAATAAGATGACCTCTGGAGGAATTTCCAGTTAAAATTTCAGCAGCTGAGGGAGTGGCTGGGTGGGGCAGTGCTTGCCCGTTATGTGTTGAGGTCCTGGGTTTGATCCCACCCCTCAGCATGTCAAGAAAATGAAAATAATTTAAGGGGCTAAAGAGATTGTTCAATGGTTAAGTGCACTTTCCAGCACCTACATGGAGGGTCACAGCATCTGCAATTGTACTCCCATGGAACTGATGCCCTCTTCTGGTGTACAAAGATGCAGACGAAACACTCATACACATAAATAAATCTTTAAAAAAAAGGCCAATACTATTTTTTATTAAATAGAAGGACTGGCCAGGTGATGTTGGCACACACCTTTATCCCAGCACTAGGGAGGCAGAGGCAGGCAGATCTCTGTGAGTTCAAGGCCAGCCTGATCTACAAAGTGAATTCCAGGACAACCAGGGCTATTATGCAGAGAAACCCTGTCTCAAAACACCAAAACAAAACAAAACAAAACAAAACAAAACAAAAAAAACCCCAAAAGAAAGATTGTTGCAATGACTACTACTTTTCTTTTCTTTCTTTCTTTCTTTTTTTCGAAGACAAGGTTTCTCTGTGGCTTTGGAGCCCGTCCTGGAACTAGCTCTGTAGACCAGGCTGGTCTCGAACTCCCAGAGATCCGCCTGCCTCTGCCTCCCGAGTGCTGGGATTAAAGGCGTGCGCCACCACCGCCCAGCTCAATGACTACTTTTCTAATGTTTTGTTTTGCTTTGTTTTTCTGGGCATGAGTTCTAGGTCTAGGCTGGCCTTGAACTTGCAATTCTCCTGCCCATAGCACGGGGGGGGGCTACAGTTTCCTAGCAGTCTGGTGAGGCAATGTCCTGCCACTCTCAGCCCATACCTGATTAAAGGATGTTTCCTTCAGAGTCTGGGGGCCCCGCTCCATCATAGCATGCAGGGGCTCCAGCACCTCAAACATGCCTTTCACGTTCCTCTCCCCAAAGTACAAGCGCGATGCCTCTTCCAAGCCTTCATGCCACATCTCGTGCCAGAGGATGGCTACTCGAATTAGTTCTTCGCTCACCTGGATCAAAGGGAGAAGGAAGGAAGGCACAGGTGAGCTACGATTGGGAAGATGTGACTTGGAGACAGAGAAGAGAGGCTCACTCACCATCATGGCTTGCTGGACCAGGGTGTTACTGTGTTCACACATGTTCTTCAGGATCTTGTTGGCCGCATTGTGGCGGGCTGTTGTGGTAGACTTAGAAGCCACCGTTAGGGGGTAGATGAGGGCCTGAAGCAAACAGAGGAACACTTGCAAAGGGACATGGACACGAAACTGGTGTTTTAAGGATGATGGCAAAGAAGTGCTGAGGGCAGCATAAGCCTGTGGGCGTTAGGAAAGGGGCCACTGCACTGGGAGAGGAGGGCCCTGCTCACTGTCAGACTCTGCCAGCACTGGGTGGGGCATTGGCTCTGAGTCCCACACGGTCTCTTGAGCAGCTTTAGAAAAGGTTAGCCACCAAACCGACGAACGGTGGCTCAGGGCTGGCACGTACCTGGGGGTGGTAGCGACCAATGTCCGTAAGAAGCTGGTGAATGAGCCGACCCACCAAGGGTCTGGGTGTGTCGATTCTTGCAATGAGCTGGGGTATAACCTGGCATGCAGGAAGACATGATGCACAGCACGTGAGGCAAGGAAAGAAGACTGATGTCTGAGACAAGGTCTCATGTGGCCTAGGCTTGTCATGATTCCTCTGCCTCCATCTCCCCTGTGCTGGGATTTCAGGCATATGCTTTGACCTAGCAGGTCTTCGGGAGAATCTGTAGTATGGAGCTTGGGACCAAGCTTACAACATAGGCTGCCTTGCTACTGGGACCACTGGTGATTTCAAGAGGACACAAACAGGACAGACTGTGACCCATGCCCACTGACACCGGGTTCTCACCTGCAACCACGTGTCAATCTGTATGGCCTTCACCCCTTCCACCAAGGCTTCATTGACATCTGGCCAATGACCATAATCAAACCACAAGGTGAGGACTCTGGGGAGACAGGAAAGAGTCACAGGAACTGGGTTTCCTAGCTTGTCTGCTTTTCACCTTGAAGGCTGTGATGGGGACAGAGCCTGGGAGGGACCTCTAAGGATTCATCCCAAGGTTTTGTCCCAGGTCTGTCAGGATCACTGAGGTACAAGCTCAGTAGCAGAGATGAGGGGGCAGGGTCTGTGCACATGGAAGGAGCCTGGAGGATGGGCACCGAAAGGCTGCTGAGTCTGACAGTCAGTCCCCAGGATGAACAGGAGGCGGCCTCCCCCATCTCACTCCATCTTCACAGCTCCCAGCCTCACAGGTGAGGTCTGGTCGTCTGTCATGTCTCAAGGGACAGGAGAAGAAAGGTCCATATGCATGCTGACTGGACTGTACTGACCAGAGGTGGAATACAAAGACACCTCTATATCCTGCCATTGATAAGGCCTTCAGAAGAATCCTCCCTTCCTCCATACCTGAGTGTATCCTGCAGGTTGTTGCCTCTCGACAAGGAGATAGAACGGAAGAAGCCCTGGACGGCAGGGACAGTGTACAGCAAGAGGGTTTTGGACAAGTCCTGTTGAGACACAAGCGCGTCACTGACGTTCCTGTCTCAGCTCTCTTCTGTGCTGCAGGCACAGCTGCACACTGATGGCGCCCACTCAGAGGGCGAGGAAACTCAGGCCTGGGGCTAGCAGCCTACAGAATGCACTCCAGTCGCAACTGCTTTCCAAATCATAGTGCGGCTTCCTGACAGGGCCGTAGGAGTGGAGTGGAGGCTCTGAACACGCTGTTCTCTGCACTTGTTGGCTGCTCTGTTGCACTCTGGACTGACAGGCCCAAGGGAGAGAGACAGGGAAAGTGCAGGGCAGAGGACAGATCCCCAAGGCTCTGTCCTCAGAGTGGCCCTGCAGCTGAGGCAGCCACCCACACACAGGGCAGTGCATTAAGGGGATGAGCTCCTCTCTCTGGGAAGCAAGGAGCCTTTCTTCAGCCCTGACAACAGCTCCCCAACTTGCAGGCACTCAGACACAGCCTCTGGCACATAGTAAGGCCAGCCTGTCTGTGTGTCCAGCCCCATCCAGCCTCAGAGAACGCCTCAGGCTTCTCTGAACTTCACAGCTATCTCAGACAGCTGCGTTCTGGCCAGTTCTGAATGAGGAGCTCACCTCGGTGACCTTCTTTTGCAGAGGGGAGGGAGTGGGGCTGTTTTCAGTGCTCTCAGCCTCGCTCTCGCTGTTGCTGCCCTCTGTGCTGGTGGCAGCAGCGGCTGAGGCAGCTGTGGTGGCAGCAGTGGTGGCATTGGTGATGTTGGCCCCGCTGGCATGACGCAGCTTTTTCTTCTCATCACGGGCTTGGTTCTGATGTTTATAGTGCAGCACTGCTTCAAAGTTCATCACTGCCCATGCATGCCAAGCCTAGGTTTACAGGGCAAGAGTCAAGGGCAGACACAGGCTTGCTCTGATCTAGTGCAAGGCTCAGAGAAGTGTGGGGCTAGTGTCGAGGCAGGGCTTGACATTCTAAGTCCACCCTGAGGATGGGGCCTTGAGATCAGCAGGATGAGACTCTGCGTCTACAGACACACAGGAAGGGGCATTACTGCAACCAATGTGACTCATTCATCTCCTGGGCACTAACGGAACTAGGTTTTATGGTGAGCATTGTGGGGTCACAGCAAGAGGGGCAGTGTAGACTCCCTGCCTCAAGGCCTACAGCCTCTGCAAGGCAGATGGGGTCAGAAGAAGTGGCAATGGGAACACCAGTGATCTGAAGAGATCCATAGAGAAAGGGGCTTGTTAAGCCTTAAATAGAAGCTGGAGAAGGGTAAGGGAGGGGAGAGACAAGAGAGACAATGGCAGTGGGTCTTCCTGGCAGGGGAAAAAAGACAAGTACCTGGAGAGCATGTGCAAAGAACCCAAGGTGGGGACAGCTGGCCAAGTGCCAGAGCATAAGACAGTGGATATGATGGGCTAAGGGGGTCCACTTCATCTGTGAGAAAGTGGGGCTTCCTGAGTTTTATTTTTTTCAGATTTATTTTTTAATTTTATTTTATGTTAATGGATTTTTTTGCCTGCATATATGTATATGCACCACATGCATGCCTGGTACCTGTGGAAGTCAGAAGAGGACCCAGATGCCCTGGAACTGGAGTTCAGGTGGTTTGTGAGCTCTGAATAACAAGGGTCCCACTAAGCAAAACTGCATTTGATTATTTTTCCAGCTTTGGACATGCAGCTGTCTGGAAAGGGGAATCATTATTCCTACCATGGACTGGTGTGTGTGTGTGTGTGTGTGTGTGTACACATGCATGCATATGCATGTGTATGTTGCTGGGGATGGAATCCACTGCTTAGTGCATGCTTGGCAAACGCTCTACCACTGAGCTATCACCCAGCCAGAGTGCAGTTTTCCAGTCAGCATGAAGCGCCTGCAGAGGATAAATACTTTTAATTGTAAATATTTCTATGGTCTTCAGATCAATTTTGATCCCAGAGTGAATAATTTAGAAGTCACTGGTAAATATGGAGATTTTGGAAAGAAACTGATGATATTGCTAAACCAAGCAACTATCACCCAGAAAAAGATACCCAGAAAGGAGTATGTGCTCCCCTAGACACAGGCACCAGCAAGAATACCCCCCATACTAGCTAGCTACTTCTTTCATAATTTTCTGTTTGTCTTTTAGAAAGGTTTCTGGTAATATAATAGAATGTTATCTAGATATTTCCATTAAAACAAGTCTAAATTCCCAGTAGAGGAATAGTCAGGGACGGAAGACATAGAAGCTTGGGTACGGATAACGCAAGGGAAGACAGAATTTCAGAGAACAACCATGCACCCAGATGTTCTAGAATAACAGGCAAGGGAGAGACTGTCAGACAGCTGTGGCCCCAGTGCCACTCAAAACAAGGGCATCACTGGAAGTGGTTCTCAACTCAAAGCTTCAACTGGCGTTTCTGCTGCTCTGGGATTCATAAAGGAAAGCACAGCTCCTTGGGCCTCTACCAGACTTCAGGAACTCCAGGGGCCTGGCTGTGACCACACGAGCATGGGACAACTCAAACAGGGCTCCTTGTGCGTTGAACCGAGGAGCTGGGAGACAGTGCCGGCCTTTCCTCACCTTGTACCAGCTGCGGTCGTGCTCCGTGGCAGCACTGTAGTACTGCAGCACCTTGGGGATGGTGCTCTCATTGATGCCCTGAAGGTTCAGCTGCCACTCACCAAGTTTCAGGAAACACCTGAAAACAGAGAAGCAAGACCCTATGTTGTTCCCTGAAGGAGAGGAGCAGATGCTAGGGGTGCCCTAAAGACTTCTGACATTTACTCTTGCTTTCAACAGGCAACTGATGGATGTTCAACCCTGTGAAAGGAAGGGCAGGGAGGTCTGTAGAAAATCTTGGAGGTGTCTTTTCTTCAGATCTGTGCCTTCCAATGACAGCATAAACAGATCCCAGGTACAGGTGTTCCTGCAGGACTCTATAACCAAGCTTTGTGCACGACAGTTGCTCACTACTTTTTTCTCATTGGTATTTTTCCTCCTCCTTCTCCTCCCCTGCACTCCAGATGGCGATGGTACTAATGCTAGCACCTGCTGACTGCTACTCTAATCTAGGTATTGCTCTCTGTCCTTGATACTGGGCTCCTGCACCTCACATCATCCTAGGAGATAGGTGTTCTTACTGTTCCTTTATACAGAAACAGACAGACTAACTTACCTGGAGTCAGGGCTATCTACACTTTGAATCAGTAATATAGGCGCCATTTTAAAACAAGAAGCCTGGCTCAGTAAGATGGCTCAGTGGGTAAAGACCCTTGCCACCAACCCTGATGACCTGAGTTCAATCCCTGGAATGCCTATGGTGGAGGAGAGAGCTGATTTCTGCCAGATGTCCTCTGATCTCCACATGCATTCTGTGACTTAAGAGTGTACACACACACACACACACACACAAATGTAAAAAAAAAAAACCTGTTTAGAAATAAGGTACTGAACCCCACAGCTGGACAGCAGCTGGAGGTTAGCACATGAGTGCTCTTGCTGCCAGAGCCCTGGGAAGTAAGGGGCAGAGACTACAGCAGACGAGCTGACGGCTGCCTGGGATCCTCTGCAGAAAACTGAGGGACGTCAGCAACAAGCTACTCCAGGGTCCATGACTGTGCTCTGCAGAAGCGCTGGATGGCAGGCGGGCTCACCTGGCCATGAGCTTGTGCAGCTCCTGCTTGTGCTGCTGGTCCTCAGTGGCAATGGCATGCTGGGCCTGTTGCTGCATGGTCTGGACAAAATGCTGCATGTGCTGGAAAGCATCGATCTGTGCAGGACAAAGGCAGAGAGCCACTTGGCATGTTGCCCAACCTGTCAGGGGAACTAAACCAGCACTTTCCAAAAAGGGTACCCTGAGATACAAGGGTGAGGACCCCACTGGACAGAAAACAGGGTGTGCTGCCTGGAGAGAGCTGGGTTATTCCAGAATATTCATAATTTACTCATATGTTAGCTTTCCCTGCCAACTCTAATTATCCTTTAACAAGTCCTGGGAAACCCACATGCCTGACTAACACAGGTAACAATTCAGATGAAGCAATCTGAAACAAGAGCATGCTTCACTAACAAAGTATTGCCCCACGGGAAATCAGGATGATGGAACAGTTTCTAGATAGTAAATCTTGGCATGGATGTAAAACACTACGACACTTGGAGTCTTCGCCACTGCAGATCAGCTACAAGCCCAAACCCACATAAAAACAGAGAAGACCCTCATGCACCCAAGTGGAGGAGGGAAGTCATCATCTAGACAGGCTACTAAGTGGGCAGAGTGGTGTGGGAGAGTCTTTACAGCATCCTCCAGTCATCAGGTTTGGGATCTGTCATGAATTGCTGGGATCTGACAAGAGGCAAACAGTGGGCATCTGAGGAACAGACAGCTACACTGAGCAGGAGCAGTGCAGGTGCCTGCTGCACCCAGACACGGCAGCATCCTGACACACGGGGCCATAGGATTTTGTTCGGGTTTTGTTTGGGGGTGCTGGGCAAGTGCTGCTGCCATGGAGCTGTAGCCCAGCGAGTGCTTCTAGGACAGGTGGATTGTGCAAACATGTAAAGTATAAATTAAAAAGTGATGTAGCCTAAACCCACTAGCAGGGAGGAGAACAGTGTGAGGATGCTGCCAAGGTTGTATATGCTTCTCTACAGAGGGAAGGGGACCAAGGCATCAAGAAGCATTAGTGGGCGGTGGTGGTGCACACCTTTAGTCCCAGCATGCGGGAGGCAGAGGCAGGCAGATCTCTAAGTTTGAGGCCAACAAACAACAAACAAAAGCATTAGGTCTTCTTATAGTAAGTCATATAAAATTCTGATCTTTCCTATAACAGAAACATGCTACAATGTAAAACGGCCTAGATGGAAAGCAAAACTCTCTGGCTGGGGTAAGACTAAACCTACATGCTTTTAAATGTAAGAAAGCAATTAGTACTAAAAAATAGATTTTTTTGGGGGGGGGTTTCGAGACAGGGTTTCACTGTAGTTTTAGAGCCTGTCCTGGAACTAGCTCTTGTAGACCTGGCTGGCCTTGAACTCACAGAGATCCACCTGCCTCTGCCTCCCAAGTGCTAGGGTTAAAAGCGTGTGCCGCCTCCGTCCAGCCTGTTTTTTCTTTTTTGGTTTGAGGCAGGGTTTCTCTATACAGTCCTGGCACTTACTCTGTAGACTAGGTGGGCCTCAAGCCCACAGAGATCCACCTGCTTCTGCCTCCCACTTGCTGGGATTAATGGAATGTGCCACCGTGCCTTGCCTGAAATAGTGTTTTAAAGTCATGCATGGTGGCATACACTTCTAATCATTTGGGAGACTGAGGCAGGAGGACGTAAAGTTTGAAAAAAATAAAAAATCAAACAAGGAATACAGCTTTTTGGCAGTTTAAAGTCTTTGCGGTGGGCTTAACAAGGGGTTAAAGGAGAACAAACTGGCAGGACAGTGTGGCTGGGTATCAGAGTGGGTGGGAAGTCCTATGTAAGTTTATGAGCACAAGTGAATCCACCATCTTCCTACTTTCCAGTGCAAGAAAGAGGAAACATTCTACTTAAAATTTCCATTTTTCTTTTAGAAATAAGGAGGCAGAAAGCAATTTCTTCTCTTTGGAAAATGAAGTAGCAGTCCATGCGAGGAAGAGTTGGTCTCTCAGGCCCATAGAGGGAGGCTGGGTGCTGTGGTCCAGCTCTTCAGCCCCACACCTGGTGGCTTAAGGGCAGGGATGAATCCTCATAGCTGAATCAGCCTGTCTCTAGAGTCTGCTGTGCATCTTAGCTAGGAACACAGGTATACACCTATCGGATTCCTTCCTGCAGGGCATGACCTGCTAGTCCCAACTTTATCTTTGGAAAGAAAGAGAGATAGGAACGTGGTGACAGGGCAAAGAAGGAAGACTCCAGTGTCAGCTCAGCAGCACAGTTAGTAAATCCTGTGATTCTGTGATGTCACTAGCTCTCATCATTCTTCAAATAGGCTTCTAAATCTTGAACCTCATCTGATACAGAAATGAATACTTAACATTGGTATGGACTTTGGTTTATTGATAAAAATTTAAGGTCAATTTTATTATATGTCTATTTCTATTCTTGCTCAAGATATTATGTTTATATAGCTCAAATAAAAATGTAATGTATAATTAAAAATTATGGGTTAACAGATAGTCATCTATAATAGTCAAGCTTGTAGTCATGTTAGTTAGGTTTTCTAGATATACAGAGCTATATCTCAGATGAACAGGTATTCTTCAAACCTTTCAAAGACCTATAGAATACAGCATTTAAAATGTTTTAAGAACTTAGACTTTTCTGAACAGTGAGATATGTCTGCTGCTGGCAGCACCAATTATTTCAAGAGGAAGATGGGCACTGAAGAGGCTCCTCATGTAGTTTGCTAGTCATTTGAGCAAGAGACAGCTCTTGCCTGGACTGCTTGATGGTATGCTGTATAAACTAGACATGCAGGATCCACAGAAAAATGGCTGCTGAACTTGCCTAAAGAAGATGAGACAATCCTCCAGGGATCCTCCTTCATGAAAGAGTCTGCCAGACATTCTTCAGGACCACAGAAGAAAGTGACTGACAAACTGCCAATATAGGCGAAACAGTCTTTCAAATTTCCTGCTTTAGGGAAAAGTCTGCCCGATACTAAGAGCCTGTGGGCTAAAGATGGATGCCTCAACGTTATAAAACTTTGGGTGACTATCCAGGCAGTGAGATGTCTCTGTCAATTTTAGAGTTTTGGAAGTTGCTTACTATGCCCTTCCAGTTTACTTAGGTAATATTATATCCTTCTGGGGTCTTTAATGGAGTTGAAGACAGATAGTTATACTTTTCCTTAGTTATGATAAAAGATAAATTAGATATAAAACTTTAGACTCACAACAATAAAACAGATGATAGAATTTTTTTTAATTTTGCCAGATACAAATAGACTAAATATTATAACTGTAATTCTTGCTTGATACTTGTTTTGTTATATGTAATGTTATCATGTTAAAGTTAAAGCCTTCC
Organism: Ondatra zibethicus; assembly: GCA_004026605.1. Lineage (NCBI taxonomy): Eukaryota > Metazoa > Chordata > Mammalia > Rodentia > Cricetidae > Ondatra > Ondatra zibethicus. Next base: position 169,628 of record PVIU01001032.1, on the reverse strand, counting down.
TTTTTATTTAGACAGAAAAGGGAAGATGATGTGGGATTTCCCTCTGTATGCTGTGAATATGTTTTATTACCATTGGTTCATAAAGAAGCTACTTTGGCCTATGACAGGGCAGAATAGAGCCAGGTGGGAAAACGAAACTGAATGCAGGGAGAAAGAAGGCAGAGTCAGGCAGATGCCATGTAGATGTTGAAAGAGAAAGACGCCAGAACCTTATCAGTAAGCCACAGCCTCATGGTGATACAAAGATTAATAGAAATGGGTTAATTTAAGATAATAGCTAGAAATAGAAATAGATGCCTAAGTTGTTGGCCAGTGTTGTAATTAATACAATTTCTGTGCGATTATTTGGCAGTTGGGAAATGAATGAGCAGTCTCTGCTTAACACTCACCAGAATTTGTATGACTTAGAAAGTCCGTATGCTGTGGATAATCTGGCCATTAGCAGAGGGCAAAACCCAGTTAAAGTGCAGGTACTTTGCTACTGACTTCATTCTGGGTAGTACTCAAAGTCATCCGAGTCAACCACCTTAGGGAGCACTACAAGACTGCAGTGGGGAGAGAAGGTTGAGCTCTCTCCCTTAGGGAGCACTACAAGACTGCAGTGGGGACAGAAGGCTGGGTTCTCTCCTGTAAGGAGTTCTCTCCAAGCCTGGTCTTGCCTCCGAGGCCTGTATTTTGTAAATCGCCACCATCATCCAGAGATTGTTTCAAAACAAAACCCAAGAGCTTGTCTGTTTCCCAAGGACTTGTCTGCAAACAAGGCGGAATTCTAGGCTGGCATCAGGGAGATCTTCCCTCCTTACTGTGGTATCTCTCCTGGCATGCTGACAACATTGGAGCCCAAACCGATGACAGGAAAGGAGACCAGAAGTCTGAGAGAGAACCCAGCTGGTCTTTAAAAACACTAGTCCATGACTGCACAAATACAGGACTTTGGTGCCAATGTCAGCCTTCTCTTGCAGGGCAGCACTCATCAGATCCCAACCACTACAACTGTGACTACAGGCATCATTTGACCAAAGGTACAGATGTCTCTCTCTGACTGGGACTCATGCTGTAAAACTGGAAGAAGCCCTCCACACTGTAGGTATGGCAAGGACACTGATTCCTTCTGGCAGGGGTGGGTAAGGAACATACCTTGCGAGCACTTTTCCACATGTTTTTCATGTAGGCATAGGTCACTTGAGGGTGAACTGTTGGCAGAGGATGGTCAAGTTGCCGAGACGGATCAACTCCCAAGAGCAACACTAAGGTTTTATGAGCAAGAGCCTTAAAAACAAGAGGGCAAGTTACAAACAGAACTGGGCAGGGCACCACCCCTGGGGTAGGGGTTACTCACCAGTCTGCCACTCTTGCCACACAGGCTTGCATACTTGAGCCAGGTTCTCATGTCCTCATGAGGGTTGACCACAAGGGACCGCACCATGAGGATTTTCTGCCAGTCTTCCACAATACGCTGGCAGCCCTGGAATGTTCAGAAACGAGGGTTAGGACCCCATAGCAGCAGCCACGTCTGCTCACTGTGAATGCATTGCTCGCCTCCCAGGGACTTGTCAATAACCAGAAGAGCAGTGGGGTGTGGTGCCTGGAGCTGTGTCCTGGCGCTGTGATTACTCTGTGACTTTGGAAAAGTTATTTAACCTTTCTGACCATCCTGTGGATTGGAATGAAGATAGTATTAACTTCACAGGATTGTGGTAAAGGGTAAATTAAATTATTTAAATCTCTTTGTGGGTTGTAAATAATTTTTTTTCATTTGTATGTACACAGGCATGCAAAAACCACATCATGCATGTGGAGGTCAGAGGACAGTTTGTGGGAGACCATTATCTATCCACTATGTGGATTCTGGGAACTGAACTCAGGCAGGCAGACATGGCAGAAAGCACTTTTATTTGTTAAGCCACCTTGCTGTCTCCAATGTAGTGAGAGAGAGAGAGAGAGAGAGAGAGAGAGAGAGAGAGAGAGAGAGTGAGTGAGTGTGTGGGGGGGTGAGCTCCACGTACCATTCTTCAACCGCTTTTCACATCTGATTTCACTGATTCAGTGAGACTGGTCAGTTACAAACCCTGGATGCTCCTATTTCTGCCTCCCCAGTGCTGGGATTATGGTGTATACGACCACACCTGGCTTTTTACCTGGGTGGTGAGGATCATGTAACTCCAGTCTTCAAGACTGTGTACCAATTAAACCATCTCCCCAGCTCCCAAGGACTGGATTCAAAGTCAGTGTTCTGTTTCACTTGCCCCTTTGTCTTTGAGATAGGGTCTCACTACTATAGCCCTAGCTGTCCTGGAACTCACAAAGATCTGCCTGTTTACCCCCTAGATGCTGGGATTAAAAGAATGTGCCACCAAGAAGGACTCACTCATTTTTAAAATTTTATTTTATGTGTATGGGTGTTTTGCCTTCATGTATATGTCTGTGGTACACAGAAGGGAACACTAGATTGCCTAAAACTGAGTTACAGACATTGTGAGCTGCTACACGGGTGCTTAGAACTGAACTTGTCTCCTCTAGGAAAGCAGCCAGCGCTCTCTCTTAGCTGTTGGGCCATCTCTCCAGCCATATGTATTCTGAATATTTTGTTTTAAAGATCACTATCACTGATCAAAGATTAAATTTAAAATGTATCACTCAAAATTTGAAAGACTAAGTGTACAAGACATTGAAGTAATTAACTTTCACATGATGCTGTAGATTAGCTGGTACTGTTTATATTTCTAAAGTTAGTAAAGCTTAAGCCTGCAGCTCTATAGGTGTACTTTCTTGGTGTAATTTCATTGGCTATCTTAGATTCTCTTCTCATTTTTATTATGTCCAATCAAAAACTACACACAGAAAAGGAAGTAGCTAAGGCCTTGGTGGCACATGCCTCTAACCTCCAGCACTTGGGAGGCAGAGGCAGAGGCAGGAGGATCTCTGTGAGTCTGAGACTGGTCTACACATCAAGTTTCAGGCTAGCTGGAGCTACATGGTAAGACCCTGTCTCAAAAATCCAATAAACAGGGGCTGGAAAGAAGTTTAGTGGTTAAGAGCAAAGGCTGCTCTTTAGAGGACCTAAATTCAATTCCCAGCACCCACAAGGCAGCTCACAACTGTCTATCCAGGGGATTTGACACCCTCTTCTGGCCTCCACAGGAACTAGCACATACATGGTACACAGACATGCATGCAGACAAAATACTCATATTCACACACACAAAAAAACAAACAAATGCCCCCTCCCCCAAACCAAAAGAAACAAAACATAAGAAAGAGCTGAATTTACTTTCATGTAGATTCTTTATAATTAGAAGGAAACCGAGTAACTTAATCATTATCACAGGGGTTAAGCTGTTTTTTTCCACCTTAGCACACGCGCTCACTGTGGTGTGCATGTGTGGAAGTCAGAGAACAGCTTGAGAGCCTGCTGTTTTCTCCATCTGCCATGAAGGTCTCAGGGGATCAAACTCAGGACACCAGACTTGGCAGCAAGCACCTTCATCAGGGAGCCATCATTCCAGCCTACACTGATTTTGTACCAAATAATTGCTAGGTGTTAAGTGAACTTTCCCATTCTTGATGATAAAAAGCCTCTCTCAGGAGGGAGATGTGTTCTTGAGATCTGCCACCTCATGTGTGAATTTCATAAACCCAAAACCTAATGACAATGATCTCTGGTTTCTGTACGTAACAGAAGAAGGTTACACACTGGGCCTGACCTGGGAACCGGAGGCAAAAAGACACGGAGCTAAGGCTGACCTCCTCAACTGCCTTGTAGCAAACAGTGGTTTTAAGGATCTGAAATGACTTGACCACGAACGTGGCAGCTTCCCAGCCCCGGCAGCTCGCTGACTGTTTTGACTGCACGCTACCTTCCAGAGCCAAGTTTCCAGCAGGGCAACTCTATTTCCAGCTTTAGGGAGCAGCTTCCCAGCCCATGAAGTTGGCAACAATGACTTGGAAAGTTAGGAAAAAGTACACGGAGTGATTGCTTTGATCACTTCTCACCAACAGCTAGCTTCTCCACATGCTGTCATTTGGCTCCCTGTAGTCTGAAAAGCAGCTTGCTGTCTGAAGAGAGGACTCAGGAAGCGATGGCAGTGCTCTGAACTCAGAGAAGCCAGCGTGAGCCTCTCCTCCCATCCCATTCCCTCAGGCCCCTTTCAATCTGTGTATCTAGGTTTCCCAAGTCAGAACGTCTGCAGGTCATTAGCTCCCTGACTTGGAAGCTCCACACCCCATCACGGTCACTTCAAACACCAGGTGTGCACAAACCTAGTGGGCAGGGCTTCCCCTGTGGAATTCTTCTTCTGGTGCCCAGGAGACAATTTTCCATCAAAACATTCACTGGGCATTTAAAACATGTAGAGGAACTGTACGTGCTCACTTCAGAGGCACGAATGACTGTGCCCAGTGCTCTTTCCTGTCCAGTGGAATGTGCCCTGGTGCTTCCTAGATAGGAATGCAGCCTGGAGTCAAAGAGTTTGTCACAGCCTACAGAATAGCCTGGAGGCATAAACCTTGACTGTCTGGAGAGAGAAGTGGGAATCAGGTGTGGATGCAGCCAAGAAGAAATAGCTTAAAATTGTAGGAAGACTAGTGGTTTCCAAAGTAGTGTGTGCACCCATGTGTGGTTCCCGAGCAGTGCGTGCTCAGGTGTGTATGTGGTTCCCGAGCAGTGCGTGCTCAGGTGTGTGTGTGGTTCCCGAGCAGTGCGTGCTCAGGTGTGTGTGTGGTTCCCGAGCAGTGCGTGCTCAGGTGTGTGTGTGGTTCCCGAGCAGTGCGTGCTCAGGTGTGTGTGTGGTTCCCGAGCAGTGC
>PVIU01001032.1:70943-164725 GCA_004026605.1 Ondatra zibethicus | reverse complement strand
CGAGCAGTATGTTCACACCTGTGTGGTGCCCGAGCAGTGCGTGCTCAGGTGTGTGTGTGGTTCCTGAGCAATGTGTGTGCACGCATATGTGGTTTCCGAGTAGTGTGTGCTCAGGTGCGTGTGTCGTTCCCAAGCAGTGCGTGCTCAGGTGTGTGTGTGTGTGGTTCCCAAGCAGTGTGCGTTTAGGTGTGTGTGTGGTGCAGGAGATGGAACTCAGGACCTGGGAATGCCGGGAAAGTGCTCTACCACTGACCCACATTCCTAGCCAGTTTGTTCTTTGTGATGACCTTTCCCTCTAAATATTCAAGGACTGGGGGATAGGCTGCCCTTTCAGGGGCACGTGAGACCATCTTAGAGGTGGTGCCGGCTCCTTCCTCATGCTTCTATGATCAGAATGCCACACTGAAATGGTGAGGCCTTGGGAAAGTCTCTACGAGGTCTGAACAGATGCGCTAGACTGCGTGTGACTAAAGAGTTGTCACAAGCAGGGTTTCTGTCTCAGAGCATCTAGCAACTCTGGTGGCCAATAAGTATACTTAGAGGGCTGGCGCTCAGTTAAGTCATTTGGGAGCCAGGAACGATTCCGAGCCTGGGTGTATAGCCATGTGTGCTAAGTTAAGTGGCAAAGAGAGTTGCCCTCCAGGTGACTGCACTGTGTGGAGGCCTCAGCTGGAGCACTGAGAACCAATGACTTGGAGTTTACGATTTCCAAATGGTGACCCTAAGTGTCATTTGCTTAGACACACGTCCTTCTGTCTCCAGATGAGCCCCAAAGGAGGCTGCTCCACTGCTCATGCGCTCACAGCCACAGCTGAGGTTGATTAGCTTTCTAAGGTTCTGCTTAGTGAGGTGGTAGAGGAGAAAGGGGGTGGGGTGCAGGTTCTCATGCAGGCCGTGGGCAGGGTGGGGTGGCAACCGGGGCTGTCTCCAGCTTACCTGCAGTCTCTCCCACCAGATCTGGCGGATGATCTCCCGTCGCTCAGGGACAAGTTTGTACTGGATAACCTCCTCCAGCTCGGACAGCATATGGCAAGAAACCATGGCCTGATGGAAATAGACCACATTCCAACCTAATTACTGCACAACCTCCAAGCTGGTAAATCTGAACCATTCCTTTTGGTATCAGGGTATCTGCTAACCCCAGAAATGGCAAGTTCTCATCAACCCGCTGCATCCTCTACAGCCCACTCATTAAAGTTCTAGATGCCAACTGTGTGCAGACTAACACTCACCCCATAGGCTCGGCTGTAGCTCTCCCCTGCCATGGCAGTCAGCTCAGCATCCAGCAGGTCCCTGGCTTTGTCAATGCACTAGAAAAGAAACAAGGAGGCTCTTGGGGCTTCACAGAAGTTATTCTGTCTCACTTCAATTCCAGTGATGAAGCAAAACACTCACCACATTAGGACAGAAATTCTCCTTAATCTGGACGGCTAGAGAGGGGCACTACCCAGTGTCTCATCAAAGACAGAAGCACACAGCGCCCACGAGCAGAGGCTCAGGTGACACCCACAAGCTTGGCGGCGAGGAGGAGGGAATGTGTGCTATGGCACAGAGTCACTGCACTCTTGCACGCTGAGGGGATGTCCTGGGGCGTCCTCTTTCCACGTTCCCTGATGGCCGTGCTGTCACAGCTCGCTGGGCATGCCAGTGGCTCCGAGGTGGGCACTGCCTCTGGTTTCTAAGCTGCTTCTAGCCTCACAAAGGAGTTCCTCTGCAATGCCCTCCATGGAATTGGGCACCTGTTACTGACCCAGAAGACCCATGGCTGGGATCCTTCAGCATAGGGATAGCACAGGATGCCATTCTGAACTTCCCTGTGCTATCAATTAAACTCCCTCTTGTGGAGGTTTTTCTCCCCCCTGAATGTTTAAGGCTAATTGTTTTTATTTATTTATTTATTTATTTATGGTTGCTGGGAATTGAACTCAGGACCTTTGGAAGAGCAAGCAACGCTCTTAACCGCTGAGCCATCTCTCCAGCCCTTAAGGCTAATTGTTATGTTAGCATCTCTGAAGTGCTCTGATCATTTCCTGAGCAGCTCGTCTGCAAGTTAGAACAGTGTGTGCTCCTGGATGGTTAGAAAACCCATTTCTCCAGCATAGTGGAGAAATCCTCCATTGGTGAAACTTAAAGCCCCTCTCACTAGAAGGAGAACTTAGGCAAGGTGTTTAAAAGGATCAACAATGACCCAAAGAATTATTGCCAAAGCAGCTACAACCCACAAACTGCCCCATGCTCCAGAAACACGACACAACCTCAGCCTACACGCGAAAGGTTTCTGAACTCTGCTCCAAGGCCATTCCTGGAGTTCAGAGACTTGAACATGGCTGAAGTTCAACAGCTTCTTTTTTTTTTTTTTAAATCTTTATTGCAATTATTATTATTTTTTTATCTCAGTTTTTTTTATTTAACTTTATTTTATGTGCATTGGTGTGAAGGTGTCAGATCCCCTGCAACTGGATCTTCAGACAGTTGTGAACTGCCATGTGGGTACTGGGAATTGAACCCGGGTCCTCTAGAAGAGCAGTCAGTGCTCTTAACCACTGAACCATCTCTCCAGCCCTCAACAGCTTCTTAACATAGACATATGTGCAGGAACCAAGAAGTCACTCACAGAGACGTTTTCTTCCCTGGCTGATGTGCATACATTTTCTTACCTGTTGGGCCAAGGAGAAGAGATCCTGATGTAAGGCCAGCACAGCTCTGTAAAATGCTCCATCGTGGGTATCCCGAGGAATCATACAGGTGTACTCCTCCATGCTGTCCCACTGCCCTAAGAGCACAAACACACAGCATCAGGGTGGCCAGCTGGCTGAGTCAGAGGCAGCACTGAGTCCGGTCACTGATACTTTCATTTAGCTTGATGTACACACAAGTTACCGGGACTTGAGCCCAATGTACCAGCTGAGCCCTGCAACATATTGTAGGGGTTGACTTTAACAAAACCATGTCTGCCTTCTAAGCATCGGCTGGTGCCCCAGGCAGTATCATAAAAGACAAGAACAGGGCCTAACTACAAAGCCAGCACATCAGATGGGCTTAGTGCTGCCCCTCATTAACCCTGAGAACTCCCTCCAGCTTCTCCAGGTAAGATAAAATGGAGGGAACACCGCATAGCTCAATGGAATACTGGGAAATTATATTTTTCTCTAAACAGTAGGAAATGGCCATCACACAATCAGAGGACAGGCTTTGACAAATTGTTTGCCCTTTTCACTGTGGCAGTATCTCTGTCTCAGGAGGGAGGAGGCTGGGTCACTGTGCAATGACCTTGTGTCATGTTAGAATGGGGAACTGACTGCACCAGGGAAGAGGGATGTACTTCCCCTGGTGGGCTGAGCAGGCATCAAATGCCAAGCCTGCCAACGCCATCTGCAGAAAAGATATCAGCCTCATTAGGTGCTGCTGTTTTTACAAGGCATTTTCCAGCATTCCACCCCCAGCTAGTGGTTCATCCATTACCAACGCCTCTGGGCAAAAGCAGACAGCAAGAGATGACTCCTCAGGAAGCAATTTGTCTTTAAAAGATGTTCTGGACACAGTCCAGAGCTTACAACAGCAAAGCATAGAAACACTGTGGCTGGGGATAGGACCCGGGGAAAGCTTTGTGCACACCACATCCTGTCTATCCTCTCCTGTCCCATCAGGAAATGCCAAGCTGGGGGCGAGAGGGATGGCTCAGTGGTTAAGAGTTTATACTGCTCTTGCAGAGAACCAGAGTTTGGTTCCCAGAATCTACACTGGGTGTCTCACAACCACCTCCTGTAAATACAGTTCCAGGAGGATGTGAGCCTCTGGCCTCTGTTTGCATGTATTCACATGCCTATAGCTACAGACACATATACATAATTAAAAAATAAAACAAAAAAATATAAAAGAATTGACATGCCTTAGCTAGAGCTTGGTATCAAAAATCTACATATCTGGCCTGGGCATAATGGTATACACTTTTAATTCCAACACTGGGAAGGCAGAGGCAGTTGGTGAATTCAGGACAGTCAAGGTCATGTGGTAAAACAAAAAATAAACAAAAATCTTTATAATACTCTAGGAATAGAAGGGAGGTTATTGAGTGTCAGGGGGTGAGAGGAGATAAAACAAAATGGTTAAAATGTTTGTGATTGTTGGAGAAGGCAGTGGGCACACGGGACGTCATTACATTATTCAGTTATACACACGTGGAGAAAGACCCATGCTGTAGGATAACCTTTTTGCATGTTGTGAATATGTTTTATTCCCACTGGTTAATAAAATAGCTGATTTGGCTTACAGCAAGGCAGGATAGAGCCAGGTAGGAAATCTAAGCAGAGATACAGGAAGAAAAAAGGTGGAGTCAGGGGAGACACCAACTAGTTGCCAGAGGAGCAAGATGTATTAGAACACAGGTAAAGCCACAAGACATGTTGCAAAATGCAGATTAATAGAAATGGGTTAATTTAACTTGTATGAGCTAGTTAGTAATAAGCCTGAGCTAATGGGCCAAACAGCTTGTAATTAATATTAAGCCTCTGAGTGGTTATTTTAAAAGCAGCTGCTGGGGCTGGAGAGATGGCTCAGTGGTTAAGAGTGCTGCCTGCTCTTCCAGAGGTCCTGAGGTCAATTCCCAGCAACCACATGGTAGCTCACACCCATCTGTAATGAGATCTGGTGCCCTCTTCTGGCCTGCAGGCATATATATATGGATATATATATATATATATATATATACTGTATACACAATAAATAAATATTTTAAAAAAATAAATAAAAGCGGCTGCTGGACTAGACAAGAAAAAAAGCCTTTGTTTACAGAGGCTTTGTGTGTGTGTGTGTGTGTGTGTGTGTGTGTGTGTGTGTGTGTGTGTATAAACACTAAAAAATAAAACAAGATGACAACTACCTTCTCCTTTTCCTCCTGAGACACAGGGAGGATAGGTGGGGCTCTAACAACACATGGATCCTGAGGTGAAAAGATGTGCAGTGCACACAGAGGGGAAAAGCAAAGGCAAAGAGCCAAATGGGAATGTGTGACTACTTCTACGTATTACTCATAACACAGAAAAATAAAGCAGCACTTTGTTTAGAACAAAGTCAAGTTCCACCATGGCATAGAGAAATCTATTCAGTCACCCCTGTTTTCTGTCACAGACCTCCTAAAACCCTGGGGTTTCCTGTAGAGGCAAGACTGTTTTTGAACTAGACACAAGGGTGGCAGCACACCCAGAGGCTGTACTACAGCAGTTTCTCTGAGAGAAAAGAGACATCTGAGGGACATTCCTTAGGACTCAGGAAGTTCAGAAGTGGGGCATGGGGGGGGGTTCCATCCTGCTGGGAAGCGCTGAACCTCATGAAGCAAATAAACTCAAAAGCTCCAAGAAGTTCTTGAAGCTGATCATACACACTAGCCCTTCCTCCGTAAGCAGTAGGAGCCGACACTCAGACCAGCTGAGCCGCCTGGAAGAGCCGCTCTCCAGCCTGTTCAGTTATCTGCAAGCTGCCAGTGAGTTTCAAGGCTCCAACTTTTACGCTGGCCACCCAGCTGGGGTGGGCTTTCAGTTCTGTACCCTCCTTGAATCGTGTCTGCCAACCCATATTGCTGTAAGGAACCCGTGTACCTGCTCAATTGTATTCTTTACAACAAACACAGTGAAGTGTTCCCCTGAGTTCTGAGAGGTGTTCTTGCATACTGTGCTTATGAGCAGCTGTGGGAGCCATGATTTCCAGCAGGTCAGTTAGAAGCGCAAGGCACAGCCTGGCTCATGCCACTGCTGTTTAACATGAGAGCAGCAACATGGGCCTGAGTCCTTGAACTGGAAGGAGTAATATCTTAAGTACATCTCTGATGTGGGATGTCCTTCTGTATATGTGTTGCTTTTATTGGTTGATGAATGAAGTTGTTTTGGCCAACGGCTTAGCAGAGTAAAATCAGACAGATGCCATGTAGCAGCCAAAGGAGAAAGACATTGCCAGAACCTTATTGGTAGGCCACAGCCTCTTGGTGATACATAGATTACTAGAAATGGGTTAAGATGTAAGAGTTAGCTAGAAAGATGCCTAAGCCATCAGCCAAACAGTGTTGTAATTAAAAAAACAAAACAAGGGGGCTGGAGAGATGGCTCAGAGGTTAAGAGCATTGCCTGCTCTTCCAAAGGTCCTGAGTTCAATTCCCAGCAACCACATGGTGGCTCACAACCATCTTTAATGGGGTCTGGTTCCCTCTTCTGGCCTGTAGGCATACACACAGACAGAATATTGTATACATAATAAATAAATAAATATTTAAAAAAAAAAAAACAACAAAAAAAACCCAAATTACTAAAAACTGGCATCTCAATTTCAGATGAGATTCCGATTCACTCACTGTCTTCACTGGCTTTCCCACAAAGATCCATCTTTCCTCATGTCTAAGGAGTGTGTGAAAATGGACAGATGGAGGACATGAGCACACAGGCACAGATGGTCTTTACATTTTGACAGACTGTTAGCCCGTGCATCACTGCAGCTCACTCTCTGCCGGGTGCCCATGGGGAAGCCTCACCTAAACCCCACGCTGCTGCAGCAGCCATCCGGGCCATCTTGGCCTGGGTCTCATCGCTCACCAGAGTCCACTTTTCACAGCACTGCTGATGAAGCTGCCCCCTGGAAGAAGAGAACAAGGTTAGCAAAATTTCACACTACAACCCCGAACCTCCTTTGTGTTAGCTGGGGCTCCATAGGAAGTGGTATGATGGGTCTGCCTGAAACTTAGGAGTCTGGAAAGAGAAGTGGACAGGTTGTCTGTGGTTTCTAGGGTCTAGTGCCCATCTCTCAGGTGCAGTGTCTAACTCTGTATGATGTAAAATACCCTGAACAGCTGGCACCTTCATAAATGCTGTGACTTCTGTCCTCTCAGTGCAGTCTGGGGTCTACAGAGAAAGTAATCTGAAAGACACATCTGGACGTGCATTCTGAGGGCAAAGCTATAGGGAAGGCCCGCTTGATGTGGGCACTGCACTCGGGCTCTCTGGAAGACTGCTGAGCCATCTCTCCAGTCCCCTATCTGTCTATTTTTGACATAGTTTTATGTAGTCCAGGCTGGCCTCAAATTCACTATGTAGCCAAGGATGATCTTGAAATCCTGATTCTCCTGTCTCTACCTCTCAAATTCTGGGATTACTGGCACACATTTTATAACCAGCTAGTTACTGAGATAGGATCAGTGCTTAAGAAATCCCAATGCGGGGTCTGAGAGATGGCTCAGAGGTTAAGAGCACTGACTGTTCTTCCAGAGGTCCTGAGTTCAATTCCCAGCAACCACATGGTGGCTCACAACCATCTGTAATAAGATCTGGTGCCCTCTTCTGGCCTGCAGGGATACATGTAGGCAGATGCTATATACATAATTAACAAATAAATCTTTTTTTTTTTTTTTTTTTTTTTTTTTGGTTTTTCAAGACAGGGTTTCTCTGTGGCTTTGGAGCCTGTCCTGGAACTAGCTCTGTAGACCAGGCTGGTCTCGAACTCACAGAGATCCGCCTGCCTCTGCCTCCTGAGTGCTGGGATTAAAGGCGTGCGCCACCACCGCCTGGCAACAAATAAATCTTTTTTTTTTTTAATGACTTTTCCCATTTTCTTTTTTTTCTATTATTATTTATTTATTATGTATACAGTGTTCTGGTACCAGCAAGCCAGAAGAGGGCACCATATCCAGATCGCACTACAGATGGCTGTGAGCCACCATGTGGTTGCTGGGAATTGAACTCAGGACCTCTGGAAGAGCAGGCAGCACTCAACCACTGAGCCATCTCGCCAGCCCAACAAATAAATCTTTAAAAAAAAAAAAGAAATCCCCATGGGTAAGAGCCCCAGCTGCTTTTCAGAGAACCTAGGTTTGGTTCCCAGTGCCAACATGGAGGCTCACAGTTATCTGTAACTCTAGTTCCAGGATCCAATGCCTTCTCCTGACCTTTATGGGCACAAGACACAGATGTGGTGCACACACATACACGCAGAGAAAACATTCATACAAATAATTAACATCTAAATAAATAAAAGTTTCAATATACAAAAAGAACAGAGCCACACCAAGAATAAGTATTTCCAATTTGGTGAGCTCAAGCTGACCTACAATTCACTATGTAGCCCAGGATGGCCTCAAACTTGAGACAATTCTCTTGCACTAGCCTCTCCATTATCACAGGTATGAGTCACCATGCCTGACAAGAAGAGGGACTTCCTATTGCCAGTTAATGTGTCCCTTTAGTGCCTGGAGTTGTGGCTTGGTGGTAAATTGCTGGCAAGAGTATAATGTCCTGGGCTCAAACCCCAGCTAACAAAGAGAGATCAAGAGAGAAAACACAACACTGTTGCCTCCACATTCCACTTCTGCACCATGCAAAGGAGAGAGTGAGCCCGGGTTCACAGGAGCTTCAAGATACAGTTGGGGCCGGGTGGTGGTGGCGCACACCTTTAATCCCAGCACTCGGGAGGCAGAGGCAGGCGGATCTTTGTGAGTTCGAGGCCAGCCTGGTCTACAAGAGCTAGTTCCAGGACAGGCTCCAAAGCCACAGAGAAACCCTGTCTCAAAAAAACAAACAAACAAACAAACAAACAAAAAAAAAACCAAAAAAAAAAAAAGAAAAAGAAAAGAAAGAAAAAAGATACAGCTAGGATCCTCTTTCCTGCAAAGTGTTTAGCTCAGCACTGGAAGCAGAGCCAAGGAAAACAGACACAAGTTGCAAGGGGCCCAGGCTGGAAGCCTGATGGAGCAAAGACCACACTGTTACTAGAGGGCCCAACATCTTTTTTTAAATAAGTAAATAAATAAAAACTTTGATTTATTTGAACTTATTTATTTGTGTGGGTCAGAGCATAGGAACTGACTGATGCATTTTTATTGGGATGTCTCTGAAGGTAAGAAAGAAAGCTCCATTATCTACAAATGATCCTCCCAGGCCTAGAGTTCCACTTTTTTTTTTTTTTTTTTTTTTTGGTTTTTTTCGAGACAGGGTTTCTCTGTGGCTTTGGAGCCTGTCCTGGAACTAGCTCTTGTAGACCAGACTCAAACTCACAAAGATCCGCCTGCCTCTGCCTCCCGAGTGCTGGGATTAAAGGCGTGCACCACCACCGCCCAGCTAGAGTTCCACTTTTTAAAAAGAATTAAAACATTTAAAAAGATACATTTATTTATTATGTACACAGTGTTCTCCCTGCATGTCTGCCTGCATGCCAGAAGAGGGCACCAGATCTCATTATAGATGGTTGTGAGCCGCCACGTAGTTGCTGGGAATTGAACTCAGGGCCTCTGGCAGATCAGCCAGTGCTTTTAACCTCTGAGCCATCTCTCCAGCCCCAAAATTATTAATTTTTTATTGTTGTATATTCATTGTACAGTGCTGGGCTTCATAAAGACAATTTCTTTGTATTCACATGCTTTGACTATATTCTCCCCAATGAGAATTCTAATACATGTCTGTGGTATATGTGTTAGAAAGAGAGAGAGACAGACAGACAGACAGAGAGAGCATGAGCGAGCACATATGCATGGTGCATGTGGAAGCTGGAGGCTGATATTGGGCGTCATCTGATGTTCAGAACCAAGATCTCATTGAACCTGGAGCTCACTTATGGGCTAGTCTGGCTGGCCTCAGAGCTCCAGGGATCTGCCTCTCTGCCTCCTTGCTCAGCTCTTCCCGTGGGTGCTGGGGATCCAAACTCAGGCTCTCATGCTTACATGCCAAGTAACTAACTGAGCTTAGAATTCCATTGTTGATGGCTGGTGGCCACAGGCAGTAGGCCTCCTACTATAGTGAGGATCGCTGTTTTTGTGCCAGGGGCTGAGGGACTTAGCTTTCCTTTTCAACTAGAGGCAGAAAGAAGCAGGGCAGTGCAGGGGCTGCCACACAAGACACTCCCCCACAGGGAAACAGGCAAGGATCATCTCGCTCACGAACAACTGGCATAGACAGGAATGCAGAATGCACTGCAATCGGGAGATGCAGGGGTGACAAAAACAAAGAAAACAGGGGCAATGGCTAGGCTGAGCCACCTGAGGGAAAGGGTGGCCTCCCATGGGTGCTGCACGGCCCCACAGCAGGACGCTAAGCAAGCTCTTTCATCTGGAGTACCTCCACTGGCTGGCCTGTGCTCTCCACCCCACTGAATCTGCTCTCAGAGACTCAGAGGCTGTGTGGGGAGTCTGAGGAGGTGAGTGTGTTCAGGGTGCCACAGTGCTGGGCTCCATCTCCAGTCATCTCCCAGGAGTCAAATGAGCGTGGAGAAGGGGACATTTGTACACTCACTGCAGATTCCCCATAGTTTCTGCTGGTGCCTTTGGGGAACACCTGCCGCAGGCGGGTTCAGAAAATCCGCTGGTACAGAAAGAAATTCAGAAACTGCACTCTAAACAGAATTGATTAAATAAGTCTTATCAGAAAGCTGCAAATGACCTCGGGAATTCTGCTTCTTTCATCTCTTTTAAGGTCTCTTTTAGGCTTCCACGTTCTTAAAGCCCTAGATCAGCAATACTAGCCCCTTAGACTTTGTAGGTAATTATAAAACTGGAAAGGACCCAAGACTGGAGGTGTATGGGAATGAGAACTGTGGCAGAGAGAGGCCCATGTCTCTCTCTCTCTCTCTCAAGAGATCTCAGACTGTGAGCCTGTTGTTTAAGGAGACTGGACAAAAACCACATCTCTGCTTTTCTAAGGTATCCAAGCTGTCTCTGCTTGGTTCAGTCAGGGAAAGTGTCACCTCTGACTGAAAAGGGAGGGCAAGAGGAAGGAAAGAGCACAGAGCTCAAGGAAAGGAGCAGTGGTTTTAAAGAGAGAAAAGGAGCAGGTCGGATGGCAGCTTTGAAGAGAGGGAGCGGGAAGCGCAGACATGACGCCTCCATGAGGAATGGTGAATAAAAGGGTCAAAGCCACACCACAATGGGCAAGTCAGAGGCCATAGGGAAACACTAAAGCATTTCACAACTCATCAGATCTAAACTTTAGAAGTATTTGCACCTGTTTTATCTTTCTCCTAAGATATGACTGTAGAACAGCAGAGTTCAAAGTAGAAAAAGCAAAATCCCGTTTTGAGAGAACAGGGCTCATTCTTAACACCCCTTCTTTCTCCAGCTCACAGCTGCCCAGCAGAGCGTGCCATGAGGATGGGGAGTTCTGTGTGCACTGCCTGAAGGAGCCACAGGGCTTCTGTGCACTGATGTGTGGCCAGCGCGACTGTGGAGCCGCCTTTACAGCTTCCTCAGTTTTCATAGCTAGGTGTGGCTAGTGGCTATTGTAGCAGGCAGTGAAGTTTTAGACACCTGTTGGACTTAAAAACATCTTCAGTTTTATAAACTAATCAAGCAGATTTGTTAGAATGTGCTTATTCCATTCATTGATGAATGGATTAAGATATTCACTTATGAAAATAAATAAAACAGTAACTTTCAGTTTCCCTACTTCTGGTTAAATTAGACAACAATTTTCAAATATTTTTGCCAGTTCATTCATTCATCCATCCACCATTTCTGTGTGCGTATATAATTTATTTGTATTGATGTGCACACGCAGAGGCCAGAGGCCAAGGTCAGGTTTCTTCCTCAGTTGCTCTCCACCTTACTGACTGATTGTGTCGTGTATATGCACATGCATGGGTGTATGCTGTGTGTGCACACGTGTGTGGAGGTCAGTGAAGGACGCCAGCCATCCTGTGGCTTAATTACTTTGAGACAATATTTTTTAAATTAAAAGTTTTTTATATGTATGGGTGTTTTGCCTACATGTATATCTGAGTACTACGTGCATGCCTAGTGTGCACAGAGACCAGAAGAGGACGTTAGATCCCTGGAACTGGAGTTCCAGACAGTTTTGAGCTGCCATGTGGGCGCTGGGAATCAAACCCAGGTCCTCTAGAAGAGCAGTCAGTGCTTTTAACCATTGAGCCATCTCTCCAGCCCTCCTTTTTTTTTTTTTTTTTTTAAACAGGGTCTCACTGTGTAGACCTAGCTGGCTGGAACTTGCTATGTAGACCAGGCTGGCCTCAAATTCACAGCGATCCACCTGTCTCTACCTCCTGAGTGCTGGGATTAAAGGCATGCGCCACCACACTCAGCCCAACAAGAGCTAATCAGTCATGTCTTTATTTTTAAAAATGTAAGATTTATTTATTCTTATTTTTGTATGTATGGATGGTCTACCTGCATGTGTATGTCTGTGCACCACATGCATGTAGTGCTTGAAGAGGCCAGAAGGGGGCACCGGTAAGAGAAGGTCAAACTGCTCTGTGGGTGCTGGGAACTGAACTCAGGCTTTACTGCTGGGCCACCTCTTCAGCCCCAAGAGCTAATTATTAAAAAAATTAAAGCTATAGAGTACGAATTCTTTAGCAGATCAACTGGGGT
This sequence comes from Ondatra zibethicus, assembly GCA_004026605.1. Classification (NCBI taxonomy): domain Eukaryota; kingdom Metazoa; phylum Chordata; class Mammalia; order Rodentia; family Cricetidae; genus Ondatra; species Ondatra zibethicus. Next base: position 152,376 of record PVIU01001032.1, on the reverse strand, counting down.
CAGAGGCACAAGAGAGCAGGTGGAGAATGTATGGTGCCCAGGGGCTCACAGCTCTCATAAGCATTAAGAAAACAAAGAGCATGAAACGACAAAGCTGGGGACGGGGCGCACACCTGCAATTCCATCACTAGGGTAGGTGAGGCCACATGTTCAAGTCAGTCTGGGCTGGATAGCAAGTTCCAGGCCAGCATAAGCTACAGAGTGACAGTGACTCAAACCACAAAAATAGAACCAACAGAATCAAACCAAACACAACTGTGTGCTGAGGCAGAACAGAGGTAAGAACACAGCAGTTACAATTCCTGGGAAAGCATAAGGGGCAGAGAGCAAGAGTCTGAAGACTCTTTGGAGACATGCGCCTCTCCTGGCCACTCAGGTCATCTTCCCAGTGCAGCTCACCATTCCCCCAAGGCTTCAAGACAGCGCATGCGGCCCAGCATCAGCTCTGGGTCATCCTTGTTTGTGTCCATCTTCTTATCATAGGCCACAAGAGCATCCTCCCACTCGTGCAGTTTCTCATACCAGGTGGCCTGGATCTCCTGTGGAGAGCAAGGGTTTATACTTTTGAGTCCACACACACTTTCCTGTGCTATGCTGTATTCATACACATACTTCACCTATCTGCATGTCCCAGCTTAGGCTAAAGAACTTACCTGGAGGTAGGTTGTTTGGCAGAGATAGAAATGTTATTTCCTAGGCACACTAATGACAGACCTTGAATCCTGAGATAAACTAAACACATGGAGGGTTCAGCTCCATCCCATCACCTCCAGTGGTCCCGGAATGCTAGTACACAGGGGGAAGCCCGCCGGGAAAAGTGGGTCCCCCACCTCAGCTCCTGCACTGCTGGCGTCGGGCTCTGTGACAGGGCACAGCTGGTTCTTTTTAGAAGCCCTGATACTCTGCATTCTTAACTCATTTCTAAACCTTCAGGAAATAATTTAAGATACAATAGAACACTGCTACTTAAAATTCTTTGGACAATCTTCCATCCAACATTCCCTTCTGTGTAGCACTTGGCACTCCTACCAGTCAAGGCCAAAGGAGGGATTCCATTATGCTGGCAGGCAGAGTGCCACGCTGGCAGTGAGTGGTGTCCACATAAGTAAAAGCCATGGTCTGAAGTTCCAGACCAGAATGATCAGTAGACTGTTTTATGTGTTTTCTGTCTGCCTTTGAGTTTCTTCATCAGCTCAGAAGGAGACTATTTCTGTACCAGGCCTGGCTATTGCTCTCCAGAGGGTCCTTAAATAACAACACAATTCTGAGGTGGAACTTGGAGATCACACATGCAGGACCCACATCAGTTTCTCCTGCTCCCTCCTTCCCTTTCTGGATAAAACTGATGTTTTTGCAGCAGATACAGAAGAGACCACTCATCTGTTGTTGAGTGGCCTCAAAGAACATCTTCCTGCTGAACCAGGACAAGAAGTCATTCTACTGTGTAATGTTGACTGCATTTCCCTCCCAATATCCCCTGCTGCCCATGCACCAACTAACGCCACACTAGCCTTCGCCCCAGTGCCAGTAGGGTTTGCTGAGATCAGCCTATCTGTGGAAGGTAAACTCAGCTTCATCCTGTATGCCAAGAATAACATTTCTATTTGCCTACATACGAAGGAGAACTCAGAGAAGAATGACTAGAGTGTAGTGAAACGCTCTAGGATGAAGGGCACCACAGATAAATGCCCACACAAGGAGCCAGTGACTAATGCGTGGCACACACTCGGTGAACCAGCAGAAGGCAGAGAGCAGCATATGGAGCAGGTCAAACAGGGGGCAGGACATTTTGAATTGCAAGGGGTTGCAGAAACTATAAGGTTTAAGCAATGAATCACACAAAATTCTAATGAGATTGCTGTTACATAAATTGTGCTGAGAAAGCACAGGCTCTGCCAAGAAAAGGCAAACCATTGTTAAGCTTAATATGATTCAGCTACCTAAATATAACAGAAAATCCACCATGGTTTAGCAATAATCCTGAGCTAATGGCCACCTTTAGAACCTGAAGATGGAGACACTTTCATTTATGGCTGGCAGTCTGAGCACTGGAGTATGAGCCACTGTTGGCAGATCACCTGAATACCAGATGGGCAAAGAACGCTTGTTTCAATCAGACTTATGGGGGCCCAAGCTCTAGGGATATTGCGGCTGAGTACAGCCTGGCCTAGAAAATACACCATGTGCTTTCTGCCTTCTACAAACAAGGACTGGAAAAGACGATGAGACATATTCTCTGCATTTTGTCATCATCTGGAGAGATGCGGTCCTTAGTCTGTTTACAGGCAATACGTGCTTAAGATGGTGAAAGATGGCCTAAGTTTCAGTCCAATGTTCTAAATGAGGCGGAGTGCCAGAGCGTTAAAAAGAAGTCCTGCCTCTTGATTAAGGAAACCAAGTAAGTGACTTATGCAATTAATAAAAGGTTTTGCATCAAATATATGGATCCAGAGTTTCCTGGCCTTCCAGGGTCCTAGAATTAAACTGATTAAAATAGTGCTTTGTAAATTCAGGGATTGTCAAAGCGCCTTCTCAAACCGCAAGAAGTCATGGGGATGATCTGCGTATGACAGGCAAGGTTGGCAGCAGAGAAGCAGTTATGTAAGTAATAATGAAAGAGAAAGTCCCTTGGCATCAGAGAGTAAGAGGGTGCACTTTATCTTCCTCTTGGGGAATTGGCTACTTTCTAACACAGTGGACAGGTGTTAACTCAGGGACAGGCATGAAGGCTCTGCCACAGATGACACACGGTGATAAGCCAGGCTGAATGGCAGTTCTGGTGCCCACTTCCCTGGTTCAAATCCTGGTCCTGCCATGTACCTGCTCTGTCAGCTCAGACAGGTGTGGAACCTGCTGGGTTTACCGTCCCCTCCCTTGAGAAAGGGGACAATGACACTATCCACTTCATAGTGTCTGTGCGAGGACGGAACCGAATGAAGCATGTGGAGCAGGCATCACACATTACATGCTAAGAGCCACACCAATCACCACTGCTGATTAGACCGTGTGCCCTGCTCCCCCACCTCCCCTCCATCTGAACGCAGTCCATCTTGCATTGTTCCTTCATCCTTAAGTTGGCATTTAGATCCTCACAGATTAAGGAAAAATCCACAGAAATGGAAAGTAACTTTTTCAAGGTGGCGGCCGAGTGCCTCTGTAGCCAGGTCTCTACTTCTTGTCTTTCTAGAAGGAATGAGAAGGCACGTACCAGCTCTCCGAAGTGTTTCATGGCATATTCTAACACACCAGAAGCTGCCTCAGGCTGTTGTAGCTTATTGTTAATGCTGAGGAAACAAAAGGAAGACATAGTTACACGCATGCACAGTGGGCAAAATGGCTCATCTGCATCCTGAGGATGAGGTCTCACAGACACAGGGATCCGCCACCTGTCACCACCCAGAAAGCCCAGCTTGAATGATTTTATCTGAGAAAAGGGTTTTGATTTCCTGCCCCCAGTCTGAGGGGCGGAAAAGGCTAGAATCTGTCCGGCCTGTTTTCTAGACAGCGGAGACTGGTTTTCTCCCAGAGGCTGTCTGGCAAGCAGTGCATGTCCAAAGCCTCATGCACACTAGGCATATGTTTTACTACTGAACTATGTTCTCAGTCACACATTTAAATATTTTTAAATTAGGGCTGAAAAGATGGCTTAGTGGTTAAGAAAACTGCTTTTTTTTTTTTTTTTTTTTTTTTTTTTTGATGGTGGCACACCTTTAATCCCAGCACTCGAAAGGCAGGTGGATCTCTGTGGGTTTGAGGCCAGCCTGATCTACAAGAGCTAGTTCCAGGACAGACTCCAAAGCTACAGAGAAACCCTGTCTCAAAGAAAAAAAATACTTTTACATTCCAGACAAATATTGTATCTTACAATACGATGCTATATACTGTGCGTCTTGGATAGTTTTTTATAGATAACAGCTAAACTGTCTTAAGAATTACAAGGTCAAAGATGTTTTCTTCTCTGTGGAAATACAGAAATTTATTTTTTTTCCCCATGATATTTATTGAGCTCTACAATTTTTCTCTGCTCCCCTCCCTGCCACTCCCCTCCCTCCTTCAGCCCTCCCCCAAGGTCCCTATGCTCCCAATTTATTCAGGAGATCTTGTCTTTTTATATTTTCTACTTCCCACGTAGATTAGATCTATGTAAGTCTCTCTTAGTGTCCGTATTGTTGTCTAAATTCTCTGGGATTGTGGTTTGTAAGATGGTTTTCTTTGCCTTATGTTTAAAAACCACCTATGAGTGAGTACATGTGATAACTGTCTTTCTGTGTCTGGGTTACTTCACTCAAAATAATGCTTTCTAGTTCCATCCATTTTCCTGCAAAATTCAAGCAAAAAAATTATTTTTTTCTGCTGAAGAACACTTGCTGCTTTTAATGAGGATCCAGGTTTAGTTCTCAGCACCCATAGGGACATAGGGACGGCTCACCACTGCCTGCAATTCAAGTTCTAGGGGAACTGACACCCTCATCTGGCCTCTATGCACACTGTGCAAACATGGTGCACAGATATACACATAGGCAAATAGTCATTGACAGAAAAGTAATTTAAAAAAAACCGGCAAAATTTCCATGCCTTCCACTCATGCTCAGTGCTCATCTGCGGAGGCCACTATCTGCAAATCCATAGGCTTCTTTGGCCCCTCTTCAGGACAACTCCCCCCCTCTGCAGTAACTCTCGTGGGAGCAGAGTTTCTAGTGCTGGCCACCAGCATATACATGTTTTTCACTGGGCTCTGCTTAGTAAAGCCACCTTCAGGTGGTGTGGGGCCAGCTGACGGGAGAACTGTCTGTGGGCTGTGAGCAGTGACACTGGAAGGCCTGGTCCTTGGGGTTGATCAGAGGTGACAAGATGGCCCTGAAATCAGGAGAACTGTGAGCCTTAGCTCCTCATTCCCAGCAACTGAGCCAGTGCTACTGGTATGGAAGGGAGGGAAACGGGGAGAGCGTTAAGGCAGGCAACAATGGTTGTACCCTGTTACTGGTGGGCAAATCCCAACATGTGACACAGCAACCCGGGAACCTAGACTGACTTAAGGAGCACGGGTCTAGTTTATTGCACAGGGTACAAACTGTTTACTTGAGTAGAATTAATTTTTAAGTGGTTTTGGGAATTCCAGGGTTTGGGTTCCATGTGGTAATATGGCAAGAGCTTGCTGTTATATTTTTTTTTAATTCTACCACTTTTCTTCCAATAAAACTGAAAGGAACTGCCCAGAAGTCTGACGGACTAGAGAAGTTACCAACATTTGTGAAAGTAATAATCGAATGTCTCATTACAAAGCACATTTCCAACCATCATTCCTTTGGCCTCGCTTCCCTGAGAAAATCAGGAGAGAAAGGTTAAGATTTGTTCCGTCTTACTAATGAGGACACGGAGCCAAGGACACCAAGCCTAAACTCAGACTGAATCAAGATGTTCCCCCTAATACCGGAAGCAACTGGATGTCTCTACTAAGAAGTGGGGAATGGGCTGGCAAGATGGCTAGGTGGAGAAAGGCACTTGCCACCAAGCCTGACAATCTGAGTTTGATCCTCAGGACCCACGTGGTAAAGGAAAGAGCGGACTCCTGGAAGCTGTAGGCATCATGCCAGGTGAGCCCCCTAACCTCAGTGGTCTCCTCTCATGGGGTAGGGTGAACTGCACTGCTAACCAACATTATTGGGTACAGCTCTGCCACTATCTAGTTCTTTAACCAAATGGAAGTCTAAGAAAACAGGAAAAAGAAATCCAGTAAACACACCCCGAAACATGGTACTTCATGTTCTCCGTATTCTCGTCAGTGGACTCCTAAGGTGGCCTTGGGGGAGGAAGTCCTGGTAGGAGGAAGTTGTCCTGACAAGGAAGCTGAGTGCTCTTTGTCTAAACCAGAGAGCGCTAACTCTAAACAAACTGAAAGAAAAAAAATGAAACAAACAAAAACAGAACCCACCACACTAGTTTTAGCAACTGTCTTCTAATCTTGTGCTCTGAACACATTCTGTTTCAAGAACAAATTATGAACATTACAAACTGCTTGGTTTACTCTGAGACACTGTGGTTAAACAAACAAAGAAAAAACTCCAAAACCACATAAAATGCCCTTGCCTAATCCATTCTCCCACTAATTATGCATAAAAGAGAGTTTAACAAGAACAATCAAAACTAGGAAGCCACAATTTGACATCTTTTTTTGTTTTTAATTTTGTTTTTCAAGACAGGGTTTCTCTGTGTAGCCCTGGAGGTCCTGGAACTGCTCTGTAGACCAGGCTGGCCTTGAACTCAAGAGATCCACCTGCCTCTGCCTTTGGGTTAAAGGTGAGTGCCACTACTGATAATTTGACATCTTAATGCATAAATTCAGACTTTTCACTAGTGCCATGGTTTAGCAACACCGGCCAAAGTAGCACTGTGCATGGGGAACGAGACCTCGTTCCTTAACTCCTTCAGCCGTCCAAACAGATCCCTTCTGCAGTGTATCCCACATGGCACGTGTAGGCCTTGAGGATGCAGGGGGCTAGTGGGAAGAGCAAGTGGAGCAGGCTGAGCACAGCGGAGGGGTCAGGCCTTAAGCAACAGCCATGGAGCTGGGGTGCTTCTTGGCCCTATAAGCTGCTCTTGTGCAGCAATAAGAAAACCACTGAGAAATTACCTCTGACCAAGACCCATGAAAAATGAGAGGGCTCAACCAGAAATTAAATTTATAATCTTGGATCTGAGGCCTAAATGATGCAAATCTTGTTGATCAAGAGAACATGTCTGGTGGCACATGTCTTTAATTCCTGTACTCAGGAGGCAGTTGCAGATGGATCTCTGAGTTCAAGGCCAGCCAGGGCTACGCAGAGAAACCTTGTCTTGAACTCCCCCCCCCACAAAAGAGAGCCTGTCTTTTGGAGGCTTTAACATTTCCTTCTTCTGTGACCCTGCCTTCAGAGTCAGGCTGCGACAACTTACTGTATTAAGAGCGCTCACCGCATGTGGCAGGAGCTACATTTATGTGAGGAATATCAGCCCTAGAAAGCTGACAGTTATTAATAGACCCCTTTATATAAGAAGAAAAGAGGTCACAGGCTGTTGAATGCCATGCCACCATTTCAAAGACATCTTAGAGCTGGTGAGGTGGCTCTCACTGTCTGGGACCCAGGCCGGGACAGTGGTCTTCTGATCATCATGCAAATGCCACGTATGAGAATGGAAGGACAGGTGTGTTCTGTTCTTGAGAAGTCACCTTTGCTCCCCAGCCCCCTTCTGAAAAACCCACTTTATGGCAGCTGGGGTTGTCACAAATCCCCTTCCATAAACCCTCACTGTGTGCCCCCTCCCCCTGTCTTTCCCTACTGACACTGAAAGATGCAAAGGGTCAATGACCTGAGACTCAGCCCAGCCACAGAGGAATGTTCAACACAAACCAGCTCTGCTGATGCTGGTAAAGACACAGCAGCAAGCAGATGCTGAGACTGAGGTATGGGCAGCTACTACTATCTAGCGGTGGGCGGAAACGACAGGTCAGTTGACTTACATAGTTATGAATCTACAATGCAAGTCAAAACTGCTTACCTGCAAACTAAAACCCAGAGTCCACAAATGGGACTGACTTTAGGAAAGGAGAAAGTCAGCTGGGAAAGTGAGTGGCCTATCCGCTCTGCTCACAAGACTGATCCCTTTTCTTTCTGGTTTAAAGTGAGGCCGAATTCAAGAGCCGGAACTGGGAGCATTCTTGCCAACTGAGGGAAACACTTTCTGGAGTTGGTTACAGCTAATGAGTAAGGAAAAGAAGCTGCCTAGTGTCTTCAAAGACAAGCTGGTCACAAAGGGCACTTCTCTGGGACGTGACAATCTGCTTCCTGAGGCTGGGAGAACAGCCTGGTGAGACACCAGAGTGGGGTTCGGAGTGAGGGAAACATGTGGCTGCCACAGTGGGGGTGACAGCTGAGGCCCTCGTGCTGCAAGGGGGCCCACCGACACCTGTGATCCCTCCCCTGCAAACTGTCCCTCTGTGCTTTTTTTCCTTTCCTTTTTACATTTTGTTTTGTTTCAAGACACAGTTTCTCTGTATAGCCCTGGCTTTCCTGGAACTCACTGTGCAGACCAGGCTGGCCTTGAACTCAGAAATCCACCTGCCTCTGCCTCCTGAGTGCAGGGATTAAAGGTGTGAGCCACTAACACCTGGTTATCTTTGCTTTTTTCTTAAATTATAATTTTTAAAAAAATCTTTGTTGGTTGGCAAGTCCACACGTATATACACTGTATCTTGAGCTTATCTACCCCACGCCCCTCCCCCTATTCCCTTGTATTCTCCCAACATGTCCACCTCTCATCCTGGGGCTCTTCATAGGTAGTGTGTGACTAGCCTCACCGAGAAGGAAAGGACTGACCCAAAAGCCAAGCAGCCCAGCTGCCGCGCATGCTGCCTGAGAAGCACCCTGAAGGGTTTCCTGGTCACTGTTCACAGTAGCCGATTGGAGTTTTCTTCCTCTGTGGCCTTTAGCTCTCTCTTCTCTTAGCTTCAGAGCCTTAGTGACTTCAGGCCTGGCAGTTAAAAGCACAGTACAGGGAGACCCTTCCACACCAAGCCTGGAAGGGAAGAGGCCCAGGTAGATCTGGAGCATCTGTGCTCCATCTGCGATGTCCGGGCTTCCCTGTGCGCCATCAGGAATTTATGAGAATGTTCCTGCTTGCTTCCACATGGCCCTGGGCCTTCCTTCCAGTGCAGACTACTGTCTGCCTTTTACTTGGTTTCCTGTCAAAGGAGAATTCTCTGAATTCCCTTGGCACCGGAACGGTGACACATGTATCCCAGCTGGCAGGAGATGGTTGGAATGGGGTGTCTTGAGCAGCCACACCGGATGGTGCAGAACACTGCTTTGGCTCCCATGCACTACATCACACAGTTGTTTTCATCGCATAGAACTGCTTCAGATGGTCCTGCTACTTCTCACAGCACTGAGTCAGTTCTGTGCCCAGTACAGATTAACAATAGAACTGTCTGGTGCCCCTGCAGATCCAGGATGAAAGGATTGGCTGCACCTTGATGTCTTCATCAGGCAGCTCAAGAGTCTTGGAACAAAAGAATGTTCTGTTCAGGGACCTCAACAACAGTCTCTTTTTGAATGTATTAATTTCAAGATGGAAGGACACAGTGAAGACAGGAAGCAAAGGAACATTTGAAACTCTACAGAGAGGAGGTGAGGTTGGATCATTTAAATGCAGATAGGAAGGGATATGGTGGGAAACTATAAGATCTTAGAACTAACCACCTGAAACAAAGTGACATGGCTCAGTGGGTAAAGACATTTGTGACCAAGTCTTCTGACCTGAGATTGATCCCCAGAATGCACATGGTGAAGGTTCCAAAAGTCGTCCTCAACTTCCACATGTGCAATACTGCACAAATGTGCTGATATGCGCTTTCTCTCTCTCTCTCTACACACACACACACACACACACACACACACACACACAAAATCAACTAATTAAATTTTTTTCTTTTGCTTTTCAAGTCAGGGTTTTTCTGTGTAGCTTTGGAGCCTATCCTGGAACTCGCTCTGTAGAGCAGGCTGGCCTCGAATTCACAGAGATCCACCTGCCTCTGCCTTCTGCATGCGTGCTGGGATGAAAGGCGTGTGCCACCACCTCCAGGTGGCAAATTTAATTTTTTAAAAAACTTAGGGAAGGATATTTTTAGCCTTTCTCCTGTATGTTAAGAAAGAAAAGACAGGCTCCATCACCATGACAGATAGTCAAAGCTAGGACATTTGGTACTTTTTTTTTTTAATATTTATTTATTTATTATGTATACAATATTCTGTCTGTGTGTATGTCTGCAGGCCAGAAGAGGGCACCAGACCTCATTACAGATGGTTGTGAGCCACCATGTGGTTGCCGGAAATTGAACTCAGGACCTTTGGAAGAGCAGGTGATGATCTTAACCACTGAGCCATCTCTCCAGCCCAGGACATTTGGTACTTTTGCAACTCTCAGGAACCTGTGGTATGAAGAAGACTCCTAGCTGAGAAAAACACAAGCCCCAGGTTGAGGAAGAGGCTCTGCCTCAAAGGACTAGTGAAGAGTGATAGAGAAGGGTGCCAGATACTGCTTTCTTCTGGTCTCTGTGCGTGTGTACAGGTGTGTGAACCCCACCTTACATGTGTGCACACATACACACACACACACGTACATACACACACACGTGTACATACATGCACGCACGCACGCATGCAATCCCAGCACTAGGAACTGAGGCGGCAGGATCATATTAAGAAGTTCATGCAAGTCCAGTGGCTATTTTCTGACCTTCCACAAAGGTTGCTGAAGTCTTGATTCCTGAGAAGGAAAAGCTCCTGCTGCACCCTCACCCTTCCCTCTGAGCAGTCTCCAGGCGTCTGCTCCATCTAGAGGATGTGCTAACTGTGCAGCGGCGGTGTGGTCCTCATGATCGGAAAGGGGGAATGGTAACAGAGGCCAGGTCAGGACGAGGGATAGAGAAACCTTTAGAAATGGTTGAGAGTGAGGGCATCTTCTATAAAGTTTTTATTTGCTTACTATATTTTTTTGGTTTTCTGAGACAGAGTCTTCCTATGTAGCCTAGGCTTGCCCTTGAACTTGTAGTGTTATTTCTGTGTCAGCCAGAGTGCTGGGAACATAGGTATAAAGTACCACACCCAACAAACCATCTTTGTAACTTGCTGGAGAAGGGAGACACAGAGAGGCAAACACACATGATTTTGGTGGTACAAGGTGCTGGCGATCGAGCCCAGGCCTCACACGTGTTAGGAGAGTGATATTGCACTGACCTGTATTTTTTAGTCTCCCTGACCCAAATTAAGACATAGTCAGTCAGGGTAGGAAACTTTAGTACAATATAATTTTAATTTAAAATAATCCCACCTGTGCATATTAAATATATTTTACGTAGTGATACACAGCATATGCTCTTCCTTCTGCTTTTACAGGCATTTTCTACTTTACCAAGATACTTCATACTTCCTTGTTTTGTTTTGTGAGTTTCAAGAAGGTCTCACTATGCAGCCCATGAACTTGCTGTTTTCCTATCCCAGCCTCTGTAATGCTGGGGTTTCAGGTATGGGCTACCACAACTGGCCTCATAATTCTTTTTAATGCTATGCTAACAAGCCATCACCAAGAGAATCCAGCTGGCTCACAGTGCTACCTGGTGGGTCCAGGCCACAAGGAAAGCTGTGTACGCACTTACAACTCCATGTGCCCTCTGGAAACTGTCCTCAGAGGCCAAGCACTGCCTGGTGACAGGCTGGGTACATACTGCTTGTAGGCATCTTCTGGATGGATGTGACCTTGTACCTAATACAATCCAGCATGTGGCACAGGTTGGTTCAGAATGTCAAAGCACACGATCTGTGAGGGCCAGGTTTCCAACTGAGGAGCCTGTCTTGAGCGTGCTGTAAAACTGATGAATGGCTGTCACATTTCCAAGGCTTTGGCTGATTTAGGGAGCTATTGGCAGGCACACTGCTCCCAGTATGTCAGCCAGTTAATTACTTCCAGCTTTATCTTTTTGACAAACTGGCTGTTATCTTTCTATTCTGCAACAGTGAGCACTGCCCCTCTCCTGGTGACGCCTGGGAGTTTTCTTCCCTTTCTCTGCTTCTTCATATCCAGAGAGAAATGAAGTGCTCAGGCAAGAGACTACGAGAAAGAAGATGTGGGTGAGGAGGGCTCAAAGCTCAACCTGAACCTAGTTTGATCTACTTGGATGCAAAGCACACTGGGTATTTTGGGTGAAGTCTGATCTTGGCCTCTGGATGGCCAAGACCTGGGACTCTGTCTAGCATGCGGATGCCATGGGAATCACAAAAGGGCTGGCATGGAGCAATTAGGCAGCTTCCAGGTGTGCCTTTTGTAAAAGCAATATGGGCTGTCTTACACTCCGTCCATCCCTTCTGATGTTGGAGGAAAGGAAACTCGGCCTATCTATGTAGTAAGGAGAAAACTTAGGAGAGAGGTGACACACGGAGAGTGAGCGTCCCAAGGAACTGAGATGACAGTGGTGTCACCACTGATACACTTCACGGTTACAGAGACAAAAGTCAGAGAGAGACTGTAAGTCCCAGAGTAGGTATTAGGGACTCCCCTTGGAGCCCCACATCCACCTCATGGATCCAGTAAGGTAATCTACCTCCGGCTTTGTGCTGAGTGCCAGATGCAGCTACCAGAGAGGACACACAGACAAGGCCTGTCCTTCATGGAGTTTACAGGTTAGGGCCATAGGCAGCTACAAAAGGACTAACGGAAACAAATGTCATGTAATAGGACAAATGGGAAAATAAAGCAACTGGAGAATAATGTGAGGATCGAGTTCAGCCCGGGAGTCAGGAGAGACGCTCCCACTGAGGTGACAATGGGAAAGGCTTGGGATTCACTGCACTTTAGTCCCGAGGCAGGCACTAGTCCCCATAACTGGGGCACCATTTGTTTTTAAGCAGATTTCTTGAAGGAAATACGTACGGAAGAATGTCCCTAAGTGCATAGACAGATGGATTATCAGAGGGAGGACACTTGGGACTTCACCAGACAAAATACAGAGCAGTGCATTGCAGCTCCCAGTCGCCTCCCGCCAACCATCCTGTTCCTCATGGTGACTGTCATTGACATCTAACACTTAGCCTGCTGGGTTTTGTTGCTTTTAGGATTTATTTTCATTTTATATGTATGAGTGATTTGCCTACAAAGATGTCTGTGCACCACATGTATTTGCTTGCAGAAGTCAGACAAGGGCACTGGATCTCCTGGCATTGGGATTAAGGACAGTTGTGAGCCACCATGTGGATCCTGGTGATCAAACCTTGGTCCTCTATAAGCGCAGCAAGTGCTGTTAAACACAGAGTCATCTCCAAGCCCTTTGCTTGTCAGTTTTTGAACTTGTGACTACCCGGTTTCATGCTCTGTCAGACACACCACACTGCTGCATGCTGCGGTACCTGCCCTTCCAGTTGTGGAACAGTAATCCGCTGTGTGAGGCGCTATGGTCTGCATATGCGACTGCTGACAGACTGATCTCCCGGGAGAGCTTGGTTCCCGGGAGAGGCCTTTCCATGACCTCTCCTGAGTGTGGCTGTCGAGCCCGTGTGCTTGCACTGCTGTTGAGAAGACACCTAGAACTCCAGGTCACAGGCTGTGCTCAGCTCTGCGCGACATCATGCTGGTTTTACTCTTCACACTTCCCTCAGTAGACAGGAAAACCCAAACAATCTACTTTTCTGTCAACATTTGCTATTTTTGGCTTTTCTACTTTCACCCTTCTGGCTGGCGTGCAGTGGTGTCTTACTGTGGTTGGAATGTGTGTTTCTATGTGCACTCACGAGATGTACAGCCTTGCACATCTCCATCCTGAACTCGGTGTCTGCTCACATGAGCCACTGGGTGGAGAGGTCTTTATACACCTGAATCCAAGAGTATACATTGCAAATATTGTTTGATTTTCTATTTCTTCTCCGTATCTTTTTTTGTTTGTTTGTTTTGTTTTGTAGACAGGGTTTCTCTCTGTAACAGTCCCGATTGTCCTGGAATTCTGTAGACCAAGCTGGTCTTGAACTCACAGAGATCCACCCGACTCTGCCTCCCAAGTACTGGAAGGAAAGGTGTGCGCCATCATGCCTGGCTCCTCAGTGTCTTCTACTGAAAAGAAATGACTACTTTTCTTGCATTTCCTTTTCTTTTTTACCATGTAGCTCAGGCTAGCCTTGAACTTGCTATATAGCTCAAATGGTCAAAACGTACACTCCTCCTGCCTCTGCCCTGAGTTCTGGGATATTAAGAAAGTGCCACCACAGCTGGTCGGCATGCCTTAATGTTTTTCCTTGTGTTGGTAGTTTTAGTGTTTGGCTTATCTCAAAAGGCTGAAGATAATCTCCTACACCATGGTGTTATGATTTTGCCTTTTACATCCAGAATTTAAATCTAGAATTGGAATTTTGTGTGTGGTGCGAGGTAGGAACAAAAGGCAAATGTTCTCTGCTTGAATGCTAACCAGCTGGTTCACTATACTTATTGCAAAGGTTGGCCTGTCCCCAGAGCTCTCTGCTGCACTATGGTTCTAGGGCAGCAGAATCACCCGGGATGCTCTTTATAGGATCATATGGTACACAGCACTTCTGTGACTCATGGCTTAAGCACAGCATCACTGGAGAGACACGCAGTTACCTTAGACAGCACCACAGAGTTTAGCAGACTCTGAATGAAGGTAAACACTAATGAACCCCACGGAGCTGGTGAAGGCTGCTAAAGCAGCTATTCACTAAGGGAAGTGAGAAAAGAACACACTAGCACAGTGCCAACTCCCAGTCTCTGAGCAGATAACCCAGAAGATGCCAGGAACATCCGATTCCCAAGGCGGAAATAGACGGGAGATGAGGGGAACAAGAAGTGGTCTGAGTCCTTAACGCCCTTTCTTCAGAAATGTAAACCTACTGCTCAGCGAGCTGCCTGAGCAGAACCACCGTCCGAGGAACCGGACTCCTGCGGAAAAGGCTCAGAGGGTACGGCAGGAAGGGCTATGCAGTGTCACGTTTGTGCATGGGACCCACGCTGAGCAGCAAGTCAAGTGACCGTCTCAGTGGCACATGTTCCAAAGACAGCTCCTGCAGTAAGGATAGCGGGACCTTTGCATAGCGTTTTAGTGAAAAGTTCCAGGATTTTACGTGGTTTTAGCACTTCAAATAAAGGGTATCAAGGCTGTAATAACCCCGTTTCTCAGGCAAAGTCACACGAAGGTGCAGGAGGACTAACAGTAACTTGCAAACCACACTGTAAGGAGAGAGGGAATCGAGATTCCTGATCTGGATTGATTAGGTGACAGGGAGTCTTTTCTCTAAGTTTGAAGCTCAGGCAAAAGTTGGGCCTATTCCCTGCTCCCCAGACTCTGACAGAAGTGTGGGTGACCAATCCCAGAGCCATGCCTGGCAGAACTGAGTCTTCCTCTCTGTCCTAAGTTTGTGACATCTCCTTGTCAAGCCATCTTTTTGGAAGGAAGGTGTGAAAAGGAAGACAGTTCCACAGAGGCAAACTACGAATTCAGATTCAACAGGAATTTCTACAGCACTGAATGATGACCAGAAAAAGAGGTATCCAGCCCAGTTAAAACTCAAGTTTGCCCACACTCAGTGGGATGTCCAAACAGCCCAGAACCACAAGGGAACAGCATGGATTACCTTAGCAGGCCTCCCTAGCTCAGCAGTCTCAGTTCCGACTCCTGCTCACCACCTCACCCTCAGTCTGCGTTATGTAACCTTCAGACAGGAGTTTGGAAACTCTTCTACTGCCTGTCTGCTGATAGAGCTGAGCCAGTGGCTGGCAGGGGTATAATCTAATAGGCACAACTGGAAACAAATTCACAGCCTCCTGTCTGAGCCCAGAGACTGTACAGACAAGGAAACAAATACTCCCTCCATTCCCCTCCTCCTTGCCTCTGGCCTAACTCTGTGCTGACCTCACTCAACAGGCACCTGACCCTCCCAGATGAGGTGGGAGGGGCTTTAGTACACAGCATGGTAGGGTGGAGGTACAGGCACTAACAATATTTAAGATGCTACCTTGGTGGGGCATTCAGACTTGGGAAGGAAAGCATTCGGACACCCACTGAGGTCCTCTTCAGAACTTTAGCTTTGAGAAAGGCTAAGGAAGAAAACTGCTAGTGTGAGTCAAAAACTCAGCTTCCTGCAGCTTCACAGACTCCGCTAAGTACAGACTCTACAGGAGACGTCTCAACAGTCCTTTGGACAATGCTAAGGAAGACCTGGCTATGCATTATCCTTGTGGCCTTTGTCAGCCACCCAGTGTGGCTGCAGAAGCCTCCTAAGTGTAAGACACCTGCACAGCTCAAAGCAGCTGTGTGCTGTGAGGAGATGAGGGAGCTCAAAGCCCAGGTTGCCAACCTCAGCAGTCTGCTGGGTGAGCTGAGCAAGAAGCAGGAGAGCGACTGGGTCAGTGTGGTCATGCAGGTGATGGAGCTGGAGAGCAGCAGCAAGCGCATGGAGGCTCGGCTCGCAGTGGCGGAGGGCAAGTACTCGGAGATGACCAACCAGATGGACATCATGCAGCTGCAGGCAGCTCAGACAGTTACGCAGACCTCGGCAGGTAAGTGCTGTCCTTGTGCTCCTTGCCTCACCTCCACTGAGGTCTCCTGGCCCCAGCACTGCCTCTGGATGACCTGCTCAACAGGACAACTTTGGGGAGCCTTTGGGGAGTGCATTATTGTTAAGGGTTCACTTTGTACTCATTGGGGGTTAGTGATGTCCTGCAAGTTTAGCCAAGACCTACCAGTCTCTCTCTGAGACAAAGTCTCATGTAGCCTAGGCTGGCTTCAAGCTTACTATATATATATATATATATATATATAGCCTAGGCCGGTCCTGGACTCTGGATCCTACTGCCTTAGCCTCCCAAGCACTGGAATTGCAGGCATGAAGTATCATGCCTGGCTCCATCCAGTCGATCTGAATCACATAAAATTTCAGCAAATGAGGAGTCTGAACTCCCTTTTGAAGCGTGAAGTCTGAAGTCTGCCCAAAGTCACACAAGGTTGGTGTGACCCTGCTATACTTCCTTACCGAGCACTGACAGATGCAAAGAAGCAGGAACAAACAGTAGATGGTAACAGCTGCTGCTCTAGATGCTGTTTCACCCCATACAGTGTTTGTGTATCCTCAGGACTTAGTGCAGAAGGGTGGCAAATGTCCCCTAGCTCTTCTCAGCACAGACACAGCCTGCAACCTTTTGACCAACACCTTTGTGCTCAAGAAAGGACAGACACCTTGATATTCTACAGTTCTGATCTATTTTCCCCATGTTTGCTAATAAAACTACCCCAAATAACACAAGCAAATGTAATGCTGAAACGCTGATCTTTAGTGGCTGAAAACAAGGCACATGCAATCGCTCTTTAGGAAGACAATATTTCAGTTTTTGGTTAGCTTGGCACAGACAGGCCAATAAATGAATCTGCTGCTCAGAGATAAATCTAATTTTCTGATGTTACTGGAAAACATCTGGAATGAGTATATTCTATAGGTGAAGTATTTCACTTGATCAAGAAGATATATGACTGGCTTCCAGGGAGTAAGACCCTGGCTATCCTTGGTTCAGACAAAGAAAAAGTTTTGCCCAAAATTAAGCCTGAAAAGTCTGTTAGCTAATTAAACAAATATATAAACCTCTTTCAAAGCATGAACCTTGTGATCCTTGGTTTGGGAACCCAAAGGTAGGTGTTCTCATTTACCAGACAAGCGAGCCTTCATTTAGTCTGTGAGATGAAAATGCTCACGCAGAAGAGCAGGCCAGATGCAGAGGCTGTGCCACTTCTTGCTACTGGAAGTCTCCTGGGAGGGCAGGTGTACCTCACTTCTCCTTCCCCAACATGGCCTGTGCAGAAATGGGCACTTTGGGAGCTCCCACTTCCACCTGTGCCAAGCAGGCACCAAGGAAAAAGTCCCAAGACAGGGAGCAAGAAGTGTCTTCTTCAACAGCCAGACTCCCCTAGAAGCAGCTGCTTCTTTGAAGCCCTGCTCTGTTATTCACAACAAGGACACTTAAACCCAGCACAGAGCAGCCTCAAAGCAGCCAAGGAAGCTTTAAATCAAGCCCAAGGGGAAGTGGGAAAGTCTCATTTCCTTGTTTATCAAAACTTGCAGGGAACCGTCCCAATAAGCTCCTTGGGGTTTTGTTTTTCATTTGAATATGTAGCAATGTGAGATTGGGGAGGGGATAAGATTTCAAATCTGTCTCCCTAATTCACAGTAGCTATTACCTGAGAAAAAATAAACCAAACAAATCAAGAAACAGCAACCCTCTGAGGTACTTGCAACTTAGCCCCTGGCTGAGATCCCACCCAAGAAGCCTGAAGCTATTCACAGGGGCAGCTGTCAAATGGCCTTCACAGACCACACCATTTTAGTTTCAAGGTCTGGCACTACAACAGGGTGTCTTACTTACCCTGGAGCTTCCTGGTTAAGGTCCCTTGGCAAAAGTGAAGGATCTCCCTACTCTACTGCTTTATAACCAAGGAAGCCCAAACATGCCCCCACAGTCATGGCACCTGCTTCCATTCATGGGCACCTTACAGTAGAATTAAAATTTTGTTTTTTAATCTGGTTTGGATGCAGCAGGCATGCCCTCCCATCCCTGGGGCCCAAATCCCTTTTCACTCTGGGTGTCTCCCACAGATGCCATCTATGACTGCTACTCCCTCTACCAGAGGAACTACCGCATCTCTGGAGTGTACAAGCTTCCTCCTGATGAGTTCCTGGGCAGCCCTGAGCTGGAGGTGAGGTTGCTACTGCCATGTCTTACCCTTTGTCCTTGAAGGTCTGGTCTACAGAAAGGGAGACTCAGAAGCGAATGTACCACTTGGTGGAGCTATGGGATTTCTCCCTCCAGATTCCAGCCATCTTATTTTCAAATCACCAGTCAAATGTTAACCCTAATTCTTACCAACACATAACTAGCTCACACTTCCGGCAAAGTCCTAGAGCAACTGCTCTCCAGGAGAGGAGACATTAGAAGGAGGCATACTGAAGTATCTCATTCTTCCATTCAAGCTGTGTTTACCTGATGCCCCCCTCCATATACACCCCCAAGCTAACCACCACGGTGCCCCAGCCCCTCCACACTGGGGGCAATATTTCTGCTACAGTATACAGAGTCCACAGACTGACTGCTTGACCCTATAGGCACAGCACACAGATGGGGGAGTCTGTCTTCAAGCTCCTACCCCTGCCCAGAGGATCTTCTCTGTTTCAGGTGTTCTGTGATATGGAAACTTCAGGTGGAGGCTGGACCATCATCCAGAGACGCAAGAGTGGCCTCGTCTCCTTCTACCAAGACTGGAGGCAGTATAAGCAGGGCTTTGGCAGCATCCGAGGAGACTTCTGGCTAGGGAATGACCACATCCACCGGCTTACCAGACAGCCAACAAGGCTCCGTGTGGAGCTGGAGGTAAGTGTGAGCTGTGAGGCCCTGACTGGCCCAGGTCCACAGCACATGACTACGCTTGTTCGGAAGCCACCACCACGGTCTGCTTACATTAGGTCTGGACAGTCACTGTGGCAACTTTACTGAAGCTTCAGTACAGCCGAGGAAGATTTTTTTCTTCTTTTTACCTCTCAGCAAAGTTAAACTACAGCTGACGCAGACCTGGGGAGATGCAGGCCAGAACAGGGTAAACCATAGAGAGATAGAAACACCACTGCCTCTGCCTGGAATCTTTTTAAGTACAGATCTCAGGGATGCTGGGTGGTGGCACTCTAGAAAGCTTCAAGTACAATGTCCCCACTTGCTCTGATAGCATCTCAGAGGGAGATTTAAAACAAAAGTCCAACAGAGACATGAAGGGGCACAGAAAGAACAATCCAGGTGATATGGTGAGTCCAGACCCAAGTTTGGTCTCAGACCTGTGTTTGCTAGCTTTCAGATAACAGGGTGAACTGTAACAGTCTTAACAGAGTCCCACCATTAAGGAGACATTTGGCTGTGGAACTAGAGAGAGAGGAAGGGTTCATGGTCTGTTGAAACGAAGTCCTTTACAGCTTCCCTAAGACTTTGCTCCTCCTTGCCAGGACTGGGAGGGCAACACACGGTACGCAGAGTACAGCCACTTTGCGTTGGGCAATGAGCTGAACAGCTACCGCCTCTTCCTGGGGAACTACAGTGGCAACGTGGGGAAAGACGCCCTCCTCTATCATAACAACACGGTCTTCAGCACCAAGGACAAGGACAATGACAACTGCTTGGACAAGTGTGCACAGCTCCGTAAAGGTGAGGCCTGGGAGGCAGGGGACAAAGTTTGGGGCCTGCAGTCCCGCTGAGAACAAGCAGTGAACTACAGCTGTGCTCTGACTGTGGCGGTCCCTTTGCTGCCAGCTTTAACGCCATCAGTCAGCCACAGCCTAGGGAGCCATCCCAGCCTACTAGCCTCATCTGTTTCTCATGCCAGGTGGCTACTGGTACAACTGCTGCACAGATTCCAACCTCAATGGGGTGTACTACCGCCTGGGGGAGCACAAGAAACATATGGATGGCATCAGTTGGTACGGCTGGCACGGAGCCAACTACTCCCTCAAACGGGTGGAGATGAAGATCCGTCCAGAAGTCTTCAAGCCCTAAGAGAAGGCTGCTGCAATGTAGAGCACGTGGAAGGCTGAGCAGGGCAGAGCAGGATGGGAGGAGGGCGGAAAAGGGTAGGAAGGGAATGGTCTATCATCTTCAACAAAAAGCCACTCTCTAAGGAACCCGAGAGAACTTACTCCGTGCCACCGACGTGAGCACATGCACACACAATAGAACTAACGCACTAGCAAATGGCGACACAGTTAGTAGACCCATGGGGCTGCCACAGGTGCCTCGGGGGGATGACTGTGTGGGCCCAGAGAGCAGCAGCTCGTTTTCCACATGACTTACTGTGGGAAACAGTAATCCAGAGGTCACTGTAGCCAGCTTCTCTAACTGAGGCTTAGGTGCCATGAGCAAAAAGAGTAAACATAAAGAGGACTGTCGTGATTCTCAGAGGAGAGGTCTTGGGAAAAAGAGCAGGTGGTGGAGAGGGGGCTTCCTCTTCTTCAATTCCATGACGTTTCCTGTGTCTACAGGATTTGTTTTGTTTTTCTTTTTGAGACTAGGTCTCTCTACACAGCTCTGGCTGTTCTGAACTCATGTAGTGGTTGGCCTTGAACTCACAGAGATCTACCTGCTTCTGCTTCCCAAGTGCTGGGATTAAAGGCCCGCACCACCATGATGCAACAGGATTTTTTTGTTTTGTTTTGTTTTTGTTTTTTGAGACAGGGTTTCTCTGTAGCTTTGGAGCCTGTCCTGGCACTAGCTTTTGTAGACCAGGTTGACCTCAAACTCACAGAGATCCGCCTGCCTCTGCCTCCCGAGTTTATAGGTGGCATATAGGATTTTCAAAAGGCACAAAGATGTGGGGATAAAGAGCAGCAGTCCAGGCGGACTTGCTTCAAGCAGTCTCCAGGGAACAGCACTGCAAGGCCTGATGTGAGAGGGAGACCAGCGGGAGTGAGCACGGCCTCCGGGCAATCACATTTTTACTCATTCTGTAAGAAATGAACTCAGAGATCCCCTTTAAAAACACTGCTTATAAGAAGAATGTCTGGAAATGAAGGTAGATGGTGCTGTGGTTAGAAACTTAGGCTGTATAGAAGAAGCATCTTGCTTTGTAAAAATAAGAGATTGTAGGCTCTGTTTTAAACATTCAAAATACCTTTTTCTTTTACAATAAATACTATCAAAATTTGAGTATTTTCTTCTAAATTCTTATTATTACCACTGAGAGCATGATAAAAATTTCAGGTAAAAAGTCAGAATGAGCAGTGACCCTTGAGTTGGTTCTGCATTGAGTCAAGGAAACCAAAGGAGCAGGAAGCCAGAAAAAGCAAAGGGCAGAGGGAGGGGATGACATAGGGGGAAAGTGGGAGGGGCCTAGGCCACTGGAGAGCAGGAGCAGAGCTGCCCTCTGGAGGAAGAGTCAGTAAAGACAAGCCATGTCTCTCACTTAGTAACCTCACTGCACCCACAGATCTCTGGTCCTGGGAATATACTTACCCCCATGAACAAGAACCTTGGGGATTTTTCAAAGAAATAAAGTGACAAGAGAAGATGCATAAAACAGGGTCCCAAGGGTGTGCCATCCAAACAGAAACCTCCTCAGGCAGGCAGAAGAATGGGGTGCCCAGCACCATGCAGTTTGGAGGAGTGGGAGGACAGGGAGGACAGGGTGTGCAGAGCAAGGCACCCCCACAGAAAAGCTGATGGTTCTCCCTTCATTTAGCGTGATCCCCAAAGAACTCCTATGGGTCTCCACACTTCGGAGAGAAACTTCTCACAGGGGAAAAGGAAGGGTGAAGAATGGGCAAGCAAGGCAATCCTAGCCCCCACACTTCCCAGCATGTATTTTGGTACTGGCTGACAGATGGTGCCCTCATAGCCTCTGACACAGAGAAGACAGAGCCACCAGGGCCCAGAAGCAGAGCTGGGTGCTGCTGTAGAAGACAAGGACGTTTCGCCCTGACAGGCCCTTTGAGAACTGGGAACAGGAGCAGACCCACCCAGTGAGCACCAGTCCTTGTTCTTCACTGTGTGGATGCTGTGGGACAGAGAGCACACAGCTTTGATGAGATTCTCTACATAGCAGAGCAGAGAAGAAAGGCAGGCTGCTGGGTGCTGTGGCACACGCCTTTGATCCCAGCACTTGGGAGGCAGAGGCCTGCGGATCTCTGCAGGAGTCAGCCTGGTCTATAGAGAGCTCCAGGACAGCCAAGTCTATGCAGTGAGACCCTTTCGCAAAACAAGAAGAACAGAAGAGAGGCCAACAGACCACTGTCCTCATGCACTAGATAACCAAGGCCCCACAGCTAGTATGATGTGTTTCTTAAAATCCGATTCCTCCTAGTCCCCCGCTCCCCTGAGACATGATTATATACTTTCTCATCTATGTGAGCTTCAAGCAGTTTATATTGTCTTAGTGCTGACCCAGCCTGAAGACTACATGCAGGATTTAATTTGTCCCAGAACACACAGGTAGGAAACAGACAGATGGAACCAGAGTGGAAAAATCCTCCCAAATCTACCGGTGAATGCTGGGATTACAGGTGTGCACCATCACATCTGCTCAATGGGTAACTGTTGGTTTTTTAAAAGCAAAAATAAAAAATAAGAAATAGCTGGCTAATGTTAAATGTATGTATTACCATAAGCTCTGGGAACAGATAAATTATTGAGTGGAATATAACTAGGAAAAAACCCAACCACTGTGTGGGGGAGGGATGCTAACAGTCAAAACAGACAAGACACCTACAGTTCACCTGGGGGAGAGGAGCAGGAACTCAGAAGCCACTGTGAAGAAAGAAATTTAGGGAAGCAGAAGAAGACAAGATCTCCTGGGTAAACTGGGGGGGAGGGGAGCATGGGGACCCTGGGAGAGTGTTGAAGGGGAGGGGAGAGGCAAGGAGGGGAGCAGAGAAAAATGTAGCGCTCAATAAAAATTAATAACAAAAAAAGAAAGGAATTTAGTCAATGACTTGAGAGCCCCATCTCAAGACCAGACCCACAAAGGGGCACACAACTCAAAGTGCCAGGACCCCAGAAGGAGCCACCAGGTGTCTCCTACTCTGGGGCAGTTTCCCAACAGAAGCTCTGACCAAGGCTGATCCCACAACTTTCTTGTCAGGCGTGTGTCTATCAGGAGACTGAGGCAAGAGGATTCTAAGTTCACTCTTCACTACATAGAAGACTGTTTCCCAAAAAAACCAAACCAAAACCAAACCAAATAAACAGACAGATCCAACCCCCCAGAAGCAAGAAAACAGCTTTCCCTGTAAAGAGGGCATCACAGTCAACACTACACAATGGTGCTCAAGGAGAGAAGTTTCTGTCTGAAGAGAAAGCTGCAGGCAGAAGAAGCTGAACAGAAAGGCACTGGGGAAACACCCGAAGCACCCAAGCTAAAATCTAAATAAAATAAAACAAAACGCGTCAAATCCAAATCTATTTGCAGGGAACTGTGGTCATTTTCAATTACATTGGCTTAAAAAGCTAAGACGAGTGCTTTTCTGCTCATATTCTGTCTTTCTGCTAAAAATTCCATTAACTTCAATGTTTTTATGATTGTCTCAAATATAAGGAAAAAAGAACGGTGGGGATGAGGAGCTTCAAACAGGTCTCCGCAAAGTCAGCAAGGACACGATAGGTTTAAACTAGCTGTCTGAAGTTAGTGTTAACACGCCCAGTTAGTTACCCTGGTTTCTGTAAGCTATAACATGAGGTTGAACAAGTGAGACGTAGAAGGGAGAAATGCAGGTCTTTGTGTTTCCCGTGCTGAAGCAGTCCCCATGGGACAGCATCTTTGCAATGTCCCCACATGGGACTTCAGTGGATGGGGTAGAAGTCGGATTCCATTTCGACTTGTTGGATCATGCCTTTTGTCACCTGCTGTGAAGGCAGAGTGCGCACAGAGCACAACTGCTGAAGCGCTCTGCTCAGCAGGGCCTACCCAGGAGCTCGTTAGCTGTTGATGTGTCCTGAGCTATCTGCAGTTAAATGATGAACCACGTTAGCTGCTGATGTGTCCTGAGCTATCTGCAGTTAAATGATGAACCACATTAGCTGCTGATGTGTCCTGGGCTATCTGCAGTTAAATGATGAACCACGTTAGCATCTCCACGAGGTATCAGATCTCAGAGTTACCATTCCTAAAATCATTGGGGGAAGTGAGCAGTCCTCGAGGAGCTGAGGCTCATGTTTCTGGCTGCTTGTAACTTGTAACACAACATTTACTAAACAACTTCCTTTTCCATACCCAGAAGATTCCAAACCATCTTAGGTGAGGAGAGAACAAAATCGAACCAGGAAAAAAAAAAAAAATCACTGCATCTCAGACTTTGCTCTTCATAGTCACAGAACTCCAAAGGAGGAAGAGTGGGCACCAAAAAACTCTGTCTCTAAAACCTGCCCCTGCCTCTGGGCACCTGAGTGCTGCTCGGCAGCATCACCTAAGCATCACCCATCTGTCTTTCCCAGGGCTTGTAGCCAGAGAATGCTTCCCGTTGATTTTACTGGGAGCAGACAGCACAGGGTGGGAAACAACGGCATGCAGGTGGTAAGGCTTGACAGCCATCTGTAGCCACATATTTACATGTGCCAGCCACACCTGATGGCTGAACTCCACACTGGACCCCAGTGAAGTGGGGCAGGCAGCAGCACAGGCGTTCAGGGCCTACCTGATGAGGGACTCAAGTATGGCAGGTGTGGGTCCTTTCTGGAACTCCAGTTCTTTGTAGTGTAGGGCTTTTGCATATGCTCGGCACTTGGCAGCTCTCTCACCCAATAGCACGATGCCATTGTCATCTCTCAGTGGCAGGGGGCCCTACAGGAAAGCACAGGAATATGGTAGATGGGGCACACATAAGAGTGGGCTGTGTTCCTGCTTGCCCCTCCTGCCAGCTGGTTTCCTCCCACCATCCACTGGCACAGTGGAGGAAAAGCTCACCTTGTCACTGTGTTCCATGAACTCAGCCAAGTTCAAGAGGGTCTGTGTGACTTCGGCGATGTCTTGAGAAGTGAGGGCCAACTCAATGCTTCTGATGAGCTCATCTTGTTGGTCTTCATTCAGTTCAGACCAGCAGGATACAAACGCAGCATTGAAGAGATCCCTGTGAACCCAGGGAGCAGGGAAAGATGTCAGGAATCTTTCCCGCGCCTCTGCCTGGTGCCACAAGCTCTATCAACCTGCTTCTGGCACTGCCGTTTGATTACAAGGAGCAAAGCTACCTAATGGAGCTTGTTGGAAGTTATCTAACTTCCCCAAGCAGCACAGTAACTGCTGGTCACTACCTGCTCTGTGGCAAGCAAAGGAGGAAACTCGAATCTGTTTGCTTGTTTGAGCCAGGGTCTCACACTACAGCCCAGACTACTCTCACACTCAGGGCGCCCTACTGCTTCACCTCCCAGCTGCTGTGACCTCAGGCAGGCATCGGCCAGCCTAGCAATGGCAACTGTATCTTTTAGGGCGTGTATAGACATGACACCCAGGGAACTGTGGGAGAGTGGGGTGGGGAGGAGGATACAGTAAACTAACTTGTCTTCACGGTTATGTTTCCTGGTGGTTTCTCCATGCTTCTCTGCACTGGGACGAACAGAAAGAAAGCTTCAACATGAACAGATTTAGGAAATAACAGTCCTTAAGTGATTCTTGGAGTATTGCCTGGACAATGTCCAAATTCTTAAGATCAAAAATGGCAAAGGCAGCATCTGTTACTGCTTTCCAAACACACTGAGAGCGTCTGACTGGAGGGACTATGTGAGGGACGACAGACTCAAAGTGCCAGCAAAGCACACAGGATGTCCCACCGGTCTCCAAGACCACAACACTGAGGTGAGATCCTCACAGACTCACATGGATAGATACCCCCAGCTCCCAACATAAAATGCTTTCCATGTTTCTAGGCGCTGTGGCCTGCAGTGGTAGGGGAATGGAGAGCAGAACATGGCCCCGCTATGGTGGGTTTAGAACTTGATGCTGCTTCACTTTCTATTAACACGCTTCAAGGTTAAGTTAGACTAATGTGTGTAATTTTGAAATATGGTAGAAAAAAGGATTAAATTCTAATCTGAAAATCTGAACACTGAAACAAGCCTGGTGTAAATGAAGGAACAAGCTTTCCTTATCTACTCAGAGTTGACAATGGATCCCCAGCTTATATCGGGGACTAAGTTAATAAACAGCCTCTCCCAGGTGGTGGTGGCACACGTCTTTAATTCCAGCACTCAAGAGGATCTCTGTGAGTTTCTGGCCAGCCTGGTATACAGTGTGAGTTTCAGGACAGGCAAAGCTGTTACACAAAGAAACTGTCTCAAAAAACTAAAAACCAAATAAAACAAACAAACTAGACTCTCTAGGAATGACATTGTGCTCAGGATGACCTGGGTAGAAGAGTAACACAGAGCATCAGCTAGGCATGTGTAATCCACACTCATGTGACACAGAGCATCAGCTAGGCATGTATGATCCACACCCGTGTGACACAGAGCATCAGCTAGGCACGTATGATCCACACCCGTGTGACACAGAGCATCAGCTAGGCACGTATGATCCACACCCGTGTGACACAGAGCATCAGCTAGGCACGTGTAATCCACACCCACGTGACACAGAGCATCAGCTAGGCATGTGTAATCCACACTCGCGTGACACAGAGCATTAGCTAGGCACATGTAATCTGCACCCGTGTGACACAGAGCATCACATGTAATCTGCACCCGTGTGACACAGAGCATCAGCTGGGCAAGTGTGATCCACACCCGCGTGACACAGAGTATCAGCTAGGCATGTGTAATCCACATACGCATGACACAGAACATCAGCTAGGCATATGTAATTCACATTCATGTGACACAGAGCATCAGCTAGGCACATGTAATCCACACTCATGTGACACAGAGCATCAGCTAGGCCCATGTAATCCACACTCGTGTAACACAGAGCATCAGCTAGGCATGTGTAATCCACACCCACGTGACACAGAGCATCAGCTAGGCATGTGTAATCCACACTCGTGTGACACAGAGCATCAGCTAGGCATGTGTGCTCCACACACGCGTGACACAGAACATCCGCTAGGCATGTGTGATCCACACACTACAGAGACAGAGAATGTCTAGACAGGGCATTTTGAAACATTAAAAAGAAAACAAAACAAAAGAAAAAGAAAATGTGAAATAAATGAGAGGAACCAAATCATTATGGAGTATGGAGCCCATGACTACTACCACAGTAAATTAGCTCTGCTGATGAAACTGGAATAAATGTCTTCCTTCTGCTGCCCCCTATGGAAAATGGCTGCCTGTTAATTAAATTACCACTATTCCTCACTATATGCAATGTGCCCACTGCAGAAAAAAAAGAAAGGCCTTGCAAACAGGGAAAGAAAGCCAGGCAGGAAGCCCTGGCACACATACCTGGCCATTGGGTTGTAGGCCTGTGCCAGGGCCCAGCACGAGCGCAGGGAAGGTGACGAGGAGTCCTTTAGCAACTCCAGACTCAGCCGTCTCAGCCACTCCAGCCAGTCATCTTTGGAGACCCTCCTGGCAGCTCCCCAGGCCTGTGATACACATGTGACAACAGGAAGCCATTATCTTTAGGGCCATCGCAAAACCGCTACCACCAATGTCACTATCATTCTACTGTGACTTGTAATTCATACCTGTAGTTCCTACAGAACATAAAAGAGAGAAATTTAATTAAAGCACATAAAGCAAAAGCGGGAGCCTCTGAACACAGCACAGCATAGGAAAGGCCCCTTTGCTACCTGCTGGGGCTGGAATCGCTCTGCAGAACCAGCATGACAGGTCTGTTACATCCAGAGTATCTTCAACAAAACCTAAAGGACAGACGGACGGATGGACGGACGGCTGTGGTGCAGAAGTGAGCTGGATACTCAGCTCTGCAGAGCTGAGGTATGGCTTAGTGCTTGAGACCCTCACATGTGAGGCCCTAGGTTCCATCCCTGGCCCCAAAGTATTCCTGGGGCAGCTTGGGCAGGAATGTTAGTGGAACATCAGACTCTGGTGTAGAGGCCAAAACCACACCTAGGACTCAAAGGCTTGAATTGGTCTCAGTTTTGTAACTTTTAGCTCTCTGATCTTGGGCAACTACTTAATACCCTGTGTCTGTCTCCTTATTATAAAGTGGACATGCCAGCTTCCACTCCACTGAGCATCTTAAGGCTTTACTAACGAGTATAATGAACTTTAGTGGTGAACATCACACTAGTGCACTATGTGGGCGTTGTTCTCTAAAGCTCCAATCCTATTTGGAGTCCTGACCCAGCCACTCACAGCAATAACACTGAGCCGCAGGCTTCTCTCCTAACTGTATCCAGATGGTCTAGCTCAAACAGATGAGCAAAAAGTGGCTGCTATCATCAACATGGCACGAACCTGAACTGGCCGGGCTCTATTACTAGGTCCCCAACATCTAGACTTGATTTTGAATGTGAATACTCCCTACGCCATCTTCCAAGTGCTGGGAAAACATGCAAGCACTGCTACACCTCAAAGCTGAGAGGATTTGATTCCCAGCACCACAGAAAAACAGAAGAAACTTTAAACAACTGATAAATACGCCATCCCATTTGTGATTATATAACATACGGAAGCATATTTTTACTTTCAACAAAATGGATTCAAGAGTCAGCGATGGAGGATTTTGCTTAGGGTTTCTGAACTTGATCTGTTCTTGGGAAGATAAACTAGAAATTCCCCTTTTATCTGACTGATGGCGTTTATGTTTACTGTCTGAGTCCTGGGTAGAGGGGCAGGAAAGACGGCGCATGGTTAAGAGCACACATTGCTCTTGTAGAGGATGGGAGTTTGGTTCCCAGCACCCGCATTAGGCAGCTCACAACAGCCTCTAACTCTAGCTATAGGGAATCCGATGCCTTTTCTGCTGTTCGTGGATACCTACATGCACAAGCAGATACACACGTAAGACATAATTTCTAAAACACTCTTAAGTGGAAAGGAAAGCCTGTAGAAATAAACCAGACCATGAGGAGATGTTTGCAAGGCAGAGGAGGGCTCCAGGGTAGTGTGGCTGCCCGGAGAGACGTTCTGCAGTCGTGTATAACAGACACGCCGGAGAGACGCTCTGCACCCGTGTATAACAGACACACCGGAGAGACGCTCTGCACCCGTGTATAACAGACACGCCGGAGAGACGCTCTGCACCTGTGTATAACAGACACGCCGGAGAGACGCTCTGCACCCGTGTATAACAGACATGCCAGCAGTCTCACCTCTGACCATTTACCCTTTGTGAGGTGCTGCCAGGTAACCCCAATAATCATGAGACAATACTGTGACTCATGACCTTGGCCCTCCCTTGAAGTAGCTTGATGGGGGAAATTATCAACCAATCACGTCCAGTTGGGATGTGGCTACCTGAACCCCCAGTTAGATAAACGGAGAGAACACAGGTGCGCTCTCTCTCCATGCGGTGTTTGCAGGACGGATAGGACTTCAGAGCTCCCACTCTTGTAGTGTGAGTCTCCCCTCTTTTCAGTCATTAAAAATACCCGTTCTTCTTGAGCTGGCTTGGTTATTTGTTGTGCCGACCTAATTCATCTACACCTGGTGCCCAATGTGGGGCTTGCCCGTTCGTGGGGCTTTTTGCGGTCTGGCTAATTGTCACGCTGCAGGATGATGGGATAATGGATTGTATTTGTGAGTTATTGTTTTTAGACAATTATATTGGTATAGATTTTTGTATATTAATACAAAGTTAAATTATATTAAATATTGTATGCATGTATGCTTCTACCTCTGTTTAAAACATTGTTTATGTATTGACATAACAATATTGACATATATTGTTTATATATATATTTACCATACCACAATGTACATTACTACCTCCGATTAAGATACTTATACATTGTTTATATTTGAAGGTCATTGTCCTCATTTACTGCACAGTTGTTTATTGTCTTAGTCTTTAAGTTAGATAGGTATTGAGAATCATAGATCAATAGTCATCTATGTTTGTTATATTTATAATTAGACTAATCAGGTTTTTTAGATACATAGAGATTATATTCAGTATAGATAGATAATCTTCAACCTCTTCAAGGAGCTGTAAAAAATGGCCTTTAATCTAATTTAGAGTTTCATAGTTTTGTGGCAGTGAGACACAATCGCTCCTGGCAGCACCAATCTATTCCCGAGAGAATGTTGAGCACCAGAGACACTCCACCTGGAGCCTTTTTTCTTGGCAGAACTGGCCTTTGGGTAAAGAAATGCCCATACCTCAACCACTGACAGAGATACAGAGTACCCGTAAATGGATAAAACAAAACTGTCATATCCTGCCAAGACAGGGTAAGATAGTTTTAAAAAGTTTCTTACCTTTTAAAAACGGTATGTCAGTTACTTTAGGCCTTATCCAAAGTTGGTTACTTCAACATTGCAAATGAGACTTTGGGTGATTGCCCAGGTAGTCAGTTGTCTCTGTCATTTGTTACACATTTTGAAAGTTTCTCGACTACACTTCCTGTCCACTCAAGTAATATTATTTCCCTTCTTAGATCTTTGATGGAGTTAAGGATTAGATAATTATAGTTACCTTCCTCACAATTTAGCCAAGCTTAATTTCAATACAATAGTTAGACTCCTTAAAATAAAATGTTAAGTAAAACTTTTGTTATGCATTCCTTGCTTAATATTGTTTATTGTTTGTAACTTTATATTTGGTATCTGTTCCTATTGTATATAGCTGTGTTGGGTTTGGATCCATCTTGTTTAGACAAAAGGGGGAGATGATGGGGGAAATTATCAACCAATCACGTCCAGTTGGGATGTGGCTACCTGAACCCCCAGTTAGATAAACGGAGAGAACACAGGTGTGCTCTCTCTCCATGCGGTGTTTGCAGGACGGATAGGACTTCAGAGCTCCCACTCTTGTAGTGTGAGTCTCCCCTCTTTTCAGTCATTAAAAATACCCGTTCTTCTTGAGCTGGCTTGGTTATTTGTTGTGCCGACCTAATTCATCTACAGTAGCTATTAGGAAATCCCCAGAGGAAAGGTAGCATTCCTCCTAACCCATGGCTACCTGACCCCTTCCATCTTAAACCAGCAAGCATTTCCTAGCTGTCTGAGGAGGATTGAAATCAATAATTAATAAACCCTTAGTGTTTAATGCTGGGTGTAAGTACAACCCCCAGGCTTGGCTAGAGACTCAGGCCTGCCCAAAGACTCGGGCCTGCCTGGCTCTGTATCTCTCCCAGTGGCTGAGAGGGAGCTGCTAAGAAACAGGACAACACCAGGCTGAAATGCGACCTGGGGGTTGCTCACAGTCTCCAGAGGGGCTGGAGAGTGGGGCAAAGTGTGGGAACCAGCGGCCTGGGGCATTTCAAGTTGGTGAAGTAACTCTGACTATTCCGCTCGGGTTCCCCAGAGAAGCTCTGAACCGGCACATGGCAGAAAGCTGGCCAGATCCCAGGCTGTGTCAGCAGAGACAATTTAGTACTCACTAGCAAAGCTCTAAAAGTTAGATATTCAAAGTGTGGTCCGTGGGCCAGAAGTATCGCACATGGACCTGGGAGCTTGTTAGAAATACAGTATCAGGCCTGACCTCAGATATCCCACATCAGAGTAAACATTTTTTTTTAAAGATTTATTTATTATGTGCACAGTATTCTGTCTGCATGTATGCCTGCAGGCCAGAAGAGGGCACCAAATCTCATTACAGATGGTTGTGAGCCACTATGTGGTTGCTGGGAATTGAACTCAGTACCTTTGGAAGAACAGGCAGTGCTCTTAACCGCTGAGCCATCTCTCCAGCCCCCATAGAGTACACATTTTAATAAGATCCCAAGGAACTAGTAAACCCGACGACAGGGAGAAGAGTAAAACCAGTGCTTGAAACAGCCCACACCAATTTTATGGCTAATTAGGGGCTTACCAGTTGCCATGTTTAAATATGAAATGTCCCCATAGGTTCATGTGTTGGAACACCTGGCTCCCCAGCTTGGGGTGCTGTCTGGGAAGGTTACAGAACCTTTAAGTCGAGATAAGTCACTGGGGGAGGGTCTTACGGATTCATAGCCCAGCCCCACTTCCCGAGTGAGGGTGCAACGTGACCAGCCAGCTTCCTGCTCCTGCTGCCACACCTTCCCTGCCATTACAAACGAGTTCCCCTGGGACTGTAAGTCACAATATACCCACCCCCTTAGGGTTACTCTTGTTGAGTCTTATACCATAGCAGCAGCAGGAGAAACTGAGATACCAGCTCTGTTCCCCTGGGAATGCTATTTGTAACAAAAGGTCCTAGTTCTAAGGAAACACAAAAGATACTTAATTTTCTACATTAAAAATACACACACACACACACACACACACACACACACACACACACGCAAGGTCCTAGTTCTAAGGAAACACAAAAGATACTTAATTTTCTACATTAAAAATAAACACACACACACATACACACACACACACACCCCTTTAATCTCAGTACTAGGAGGCAGAGGCCAACTTGGTCTACAGAGCAAGTGGAAGGACAGTCAGGGCTACAGAGAAACCCTGTCTCAAAGCAAAATAAAATAAAACAACCCCCTCACAATCCTCCTGCCTCAGTCTCCTACGGGCCTGGACTACCACGCCTGCCTGCACTTCTGTTTCCTGTGGCCTGAGCCTGGGAAGGCGTGTCTAAAGGAGAACAGGGACACAGGGGAGTGTGCCACCACCTCCCGACAACAGTGATTTTTTTTTTAATGCTTTAAAATTTATTTATTGTTGGAAGTGGTGGCACACGCCTTCAATCCCAGCACTCAGGAGGCAGGGGCAGACGGATCTCTGTGCGTTCTCAGCCAGCCTGGTCTACAAAGTGAGTTCCAGGATGGCCAGGACTGTTTCCACAAAGAAACATTGCCTTGAAAACGTGTTGCTCTTTCAGAAGACCTGGGTTCAGTTCTCAGGACCTACAGTGATTCACAGCCATCCACAGCTCCCCTCCCAGGGGATCCAAGATTCTTTTCACCAAGCATGCACATGGTACAAATATACACACACACAGGCAAAATACACATAAATAAAAGGAGTAAACCTAATAAATTAAAAATAATTACAGTTACGCACAATGGCTCCTGCCCATAATCCCAGCATTGTAGGATGCAGGCAAATGAGTTAGAGGCCAATCTGTGCTACAGAAACAACAACACTTCAGATGTCCCAGAAGGCAGCACATGCCTGTACTACCACCAGCTGAGTGGCTGGGACAGGAGGATGGCTACAAGTTCAAGGTCAGCCTGGATTACGTAGTGAGCTCAGGACTAGCCAGGGCTGCACAGTATGACCCTGCCAAAAAGCAACAGCAACATAATTCCAAAACAAAATAAAGCAAACAAACAAGCAAACAAAAAAACCAAAGCAAGCAAACAAATAAATGTAAAAAAGTCAGACACAATGGCCTAAATTCAAGATATTGACTTTTTTTTTAAAAAAAAAAAAACAAAAAACCAAAAAAACCAAAAGCTGATTGGTCAGTTTAAATTCAAAGTAGCAAGAGATGAAAGTTCTGAATGAGAAAGGAAAACAGAGCTTTGCTCCCCAAGCTCCCTGGAAACAATGAACCTGCCTTTTGGAGGTTGATGGTGCTGACATGCAGCTTCTTCATGGGTCCCGTTTCAACAGGTCCACTGGCCAGTGCATCTCCTTGGCCACTCCTTAGCATCCGGTGCTGGTAAATCAGAGGGTCTTCTTCTTCATCAGCAAGTGTGTACCCCTGCAAGCAGAGATGCGCTGAGTACCTGCACCTCTACCAGATGCCCCAGCTTACAAAACATTCCCGAACCTCGGCAGAGTCCTGCCTGGAAGAACCAGGATTTCAACAAGCAGTACACAAGGCATGTACATCCAAAATCACCACAGGTGGCTGAGCTCCCCGTGGGGGTCACCGATAAACCTTTAACAGCTAAGTCCCCAAACCAGGCAAAGGCAGACTGAGCTGAATAAAGTGATCAAATGCCCAGGACAGCTGGGCTTGATGCCTGTTTTCATTCAGCCCAAGAGATTAAGAACTATTATTTTTGTTTGTAATCTCAAACAAATACATGAGGATTGTGAGAAACTCAAACCTCAGTGTCCACAAAAACAATCTAACTATACCAAGGTCAGGCTTATTAGTTCTGAGCTGGGTGCGGCCACTTTTCAGCCACATAGGCAGAAGTGAGAGACTTCAACAGAAACCATACAGAAAAACCACACAGCCAACACTGCTGAAGAAAACCACCTTCTCCAGACGTCTGCCAGGCCTAGCCAGGGCTAAAAGGCTAGCCTCAGCCTTTCCTTTGCTGTGAGACTGCCCAGGAGGAAACCTCTTGGGGCCTCAGTGCAGAAGGGCGCTCACTCACCTTGATGATTCTGCAGATGAGCACGTCGTAGCGCTGGTGATTGATCCGGTGTCGCACTAGGACTTTATTCACCATGGGAATGAAGATTTGGTACTATACAGGAAAGGAAGACACTGGAAACTATTATTCTGGAGAACAGGAGGGTAGCTACTTTCCTGTGCTTGGCTGGCTCTGTGGGAGTCCCTAGAACTCCTTTCCTGCTGTGCTGTAATGCCAGGCCAATTCCCATTGCTTCTATCTGCTTTCCTCAGTGTCCAGGCCTCTTGCTCCACAGCCCATTTCCCCATGTATCACTGACAATCATCATTTTAAAATATCAATTCTGTTTTTCCTGCGATCAAAGTCTCCCAAGCCTTCTAGTCTTGCTCATGGTGACTTGCACATGTTGGTGGGCCCTGGTGCCTGGAGGCTTATGACACAGCCCAAGTTCCCAAATCAGCAGATCTGGCCTGAGAGTTTGCATTCCTAAGAAGTTTCCAGGCATAAGGATGCTGATTGGAGACCCTCTGATTCAGACTGTAGTCTCCCCACTACCTAACCCTGTCTCATCTAAGACCTTAGCTACAAGTATTCCCGTATCACTTTGGGGGTTACCTTGCTCTCTAGGGGTGCCACAAATGCTAGCTGCCTACCTCACTGTGAACTTGGTGCTGCTCCTGTCTCTAGCTATCCACCTGACCCTGTGTGCGTGTCTCCAGGGAACTCTCTGCAGCTAAGGAGACTGGAGTCAGGTCCCTGTTTAAATGACAGTGGTGGTGATATTTTGTTTGTACTGGAACAAATGAAGCTTGTCTGAAGATCAGAGTGCAGAGCTAGCCACACTAGTTAGCCATAGAGGTCAGGCAGCAGTGGCACACACCTTTAATCCCAGCACTTGGAAGGCAGAGGCAGACAGATCTCTGTGAGTTCAAGGTCACCCTGAGCTACGCAAGATTAATCCAGTCTAAATGGGAAACAGAGACAGGTGGTGGTGGCTCACACCTTTAAACCCAGTACTTGGGAGGCCCATGGCTTTAATCCCAGTACTAAGGCAGTGGAGACAGGAAGGGATATGGCTGGGCCGAGGAGGAATATAAAGCAGGAGGAGACAGGAATGTGTGGCATTCAGTCTGAGGATTTGGAGACAGGATCTTGCCTACTTTGGTCTGAGGATTCAGTAGAGGTAAAAGGTCTCTCTAGTGGCTTTACTTCTCTGATTTTTCAGCATTTACCCCATATGTGACTCCAGGTTTTATTATTAAGACCAATTAGAATTCACAATACATGACAGTACATTAGAAAAGTCTTCCTTGTCTCCCCTGCATAAACAGCATTTCTCCAAACTTTTACCCAGCACACTCAGGGTGGCAGGGGAGTGGTTACCATTCATTTTGTTTCCCTAAAAAAATACTGTAAGAATAAGGATTTGCTCTTCTCTTTTCCTCTTGGAAAAAAAAATTTGGGGGGGGGGAGGCTGGAGAGATGGCTAGAGGTTAAGATCACTGACTGATCTTCTGAAGGTCCTGAGTTCAATTCCCAGCAACCACATGGTGGCTCACAATCATCTGTAATGAGATCTGATGCCCTCTTCTGGCCTGCAGGTGTATATGCTGACAGAATACTGTATACATAATAAATAATAAAGAAAACATTAAAAATTTTTTTTTAATTTAAAATTTTTGGAGACAGGATCTCCTGTGTCCCAGACTGGCCTCAATTCACTCTGTGCTGAAGTGTTCTTCAATCCCTGATCCTCCTGCTTGCACCTCCCAAGTGCTACTACCCAGTTTTATGCAGTACTGGGGCCAAAACCCAGGCCTTCATGCATTAGCTAGGTAAGCACTCCATCCCCAGCTATTTTCTGCACTCTCTAGAACGACACTTAGCCCACACATGTGCTTCAACTAAAACTGGCTGAACAAAGGAAGAAGAACAATAAAAACTGAAAAAAAAAGGAGTGGCTGAGACCCATCTCCTGACCTATGTACTAACGACTGGAGATTTCATAAGGTTTTCTTCCCAAACAAGGCAGATAACATGGTAGGTCCATCCAGGAGTCCCATCTTACCTTCTTCCCCAGTTGAAAGACCAGCGAAGAGAGTGTATCCATGGCTGTGGAGCGCAGCTCTGGGCTCTGGTCCAGCGTCCGAACGATAGGATGAATGATACGGGATGCATAGTCAGTGAAATCCAGGGACTCTGTCAGGCGGTCCACTGTCTCCAAGGCAGCCCTACAACAAGTGCAAGCTGAAGGCTACCTTACCAAAGCACCGAGGGATGGGAAAGAACGCTCTGAGATACTGTGGCAAGACGAATCCAAAATGTACCCACCAGGAGGGCAGCAACAAGATCTCCATAATCTGGGACATCTCTGAACTAAAATAATGGGAGCGGAAGTGAACAAACCCACAAAGATGGCCTGGTAAAAATAGGGTGCTTACTTCCTCGATGGCAGCGGGACTTCGGGGGCATCAAACAATTTCACAATTGGAGGCAACAGCAAGTGCAGATAGTCATCCAGGTTGGCACCAAACAGCTGGATTGCTGCCAGGAGCTGCAAATGGGAGCAAGAGCATGGGGGTAAACGATACAGGAAGGCATCAGATAACCTGGTGCATGGCTGGGGTGGTATATGAAATTCAGAGCTCTGTGGGGTTCTAAAGATCCCATCACACAGCTCTCGACTCTTCTTTTCTGGGGCGCTTTCCCCTTTCTCTATGTGAGTACACGCTACTTTGCTTTCTCTGTTGTAGTTCGGCTCATGTGTATCAGGTGCTAGATAACAAGGCTGGCTTGAGACAAACCTTTATTAAGACCAACCCATCAAAGGAGACAAACAGGAAGGACAATCAAAAGAGGACTGGGAATATTCTGGAAAGACAATGCACGAGCTTAGGTGTCCTTGTTCCCGGGAGGTTGGGAACCCTACTCACCTTGATGGAGACGATGCGGCCTTGGCTGTTGTCATGCATGAAGACACGCAGCATGTGTGGGATCAGCTGCGGCAGGTAGAGCTTAAACTCACCGCCAAGAGCCACCACAATTTGCTCAATGAGAAGAATGATTGTGCTCTGGATTGAGGTGTTCATGACCCAGAATTCCTACAGAGGGAGACAGAAGGGCAGACCCAGGTGCTCATTTGCTGAAAAGGGAAGCTAGAAATGAGATGGCTCAACAGGGCGGAAGTGTATCGAGCTGTCTGCCCAGATGGCAACTCCCCACCTTCTTCTCACTGCACAGCCAGGCAAGGGGACAAACGATACTGCACTCTCTAGGTGCTGCCTGCCCCACTCCTCCATGCTGTGAGCATACAGTCATGCTAATTTGCTCTGCAAGCCTCTCCTGCTAGACTTGGGCTGTGAGGGCAGAGACTACTCCACTTCACCTCTGACCTCTGGAGCCTCCCCGAGCACCTGGAATACTCTAGTCATCAGACTGTTCACAGAACAACCAGATGTACATCTGCATCACTGCACAAGCTCTTAAGTGTTGTGGGTCCACATGTTACTGGGGTCCAGTCTTATTTCTAGCAGAAGGAAACTCCAGGATTACCAAGATTTCATGCCCTTTCAGGATTTATATTTGGCTGGACAGTATCTGACACCTGTTCCCTAAAATCTGTCCATCAGGTTGGGGTAATGCAAAAAAGTAGGTACTTCCACACCCATGCAGTAACAATCCATAGACCTTACTGATACAGAAACCTGGTCACTCATTTATAAAGCAATAAAAAAGAAAGAAAGAAACCTGGTCACTGGCTCCAGATTCTGCCTTGGAACTGACTGCAAGGCAAACTGGCTCAAGGCTCCTACTCCATTAAAAGCTGTCATCTTAAGTCACTTTCAAGACGGACCTACAGCTTTCTTCAGAGCTTCTAGAGCAGGAGACTAGAGGAACAGAAACCACGCTGCTAATGGCAGCGCACACCAACACCCAGGGTCTGAACAATGCACACGAGCAGTCAGCAGAACGAGGAAAACCAAACTAGAAAATGCTGCGTGAACTTGCCGTTGGCTGTTGTTCTCTGGAAACTGTTTACTCTTGGTAATAACACTGCAGCTCTGCAGGCCCTGCTTTGTCTCATGTTCCTTCACTTGGACTGCACTTGCCTTCTTCAGAGAAAGCTGAGTCTCCCAACTCTAGCACCACAAGCTCTTCACAGAGGTTTCTTTACTCAGAAGCCAGCAGCCTTCCAGGGGGTGTGGGCTAGATCATTGCTTACAGACTGTTCTCTTCCCAGGCTCGAGGGAGCTCATTAAAATGTCCAGGATCAACAATCAAAGGAAGAGCACCTGCTCTGTCTCCTCCACTGGGATGGAACTACTAAAGCTGCATGCCGCGGGAGAGGCCCCTCCTCGGATCCCTGTGCATTGGTCTTTGAGGGAAGTGTGGGGTGACTCAGAGGGCTTCAGCTTCCTACCCTGAGCACACTGCTTCCTTCCTGCCTTCCCTTCCCCAAGGCCATCACTGGGCAGTTAAGCATTTGGCCTAACTCTTTCTTATACTGAGGCCTCCATGGTAGAAACTGGGAGCACAGCAGCTTTTAATGATTTATGCATGCAGGGCTGCTCAGCTCTGCGCCGAGGTGCTGGGGCTCTGGGGAAGTGAGCCATTTTGATATCAGCCCTCCCCACACAACCATTTAAAATTGCACAGGACAGTAGAAAATAGTGTTCCTATTATTGGGGACTCTTCTAGCACTTGCTTAATGCATGCTATGAAATGCTAGGCCCTGAGCCCTTCTTCCTCAGTGCCACTGAAGTATATGACATTTGTGTCTTTGGCAGCTGCAGGGCAAAGTATCACCTTGTTACTCAGTGCCCAACCAGTACTTCGGAGGCCTAGGAGAAACCGATTCCCAATGCTTTTGAGCTGTGGGGTTTATGGGTAGTAAGGAGTGGGGGGCTTTTGTGGGAATCAGAAAGCACTGCCTCAGTACTGAAGTGAAGCTGCTTTGCTGCGGGTTGGGCAAATAACTCAAGAAGGTCTCTGGCAGAACAACTGTTTCAGGGTTTCTCCTTTTTTTTTTTTTTCTGGTTTTTTGAGACAGGGTTTTTCTGTAGCTTTGGAGCCTGCCCTGGAACTAGCTCTTATAGACCAGGCTGGCCTCGAACTTACAAAGATCCGCCTGCCTCTGCC
The DNA here is from genome assembly GCA_004026605.1 of Ondatra zibethicus. NCBI lineage: Eukaryota > Metazoa > Chordata > Mammalia > Rodentia > Cricetidae > Ondatra > Ondatra zibethicus. Next base: position 112,831 of record PVIU01001032.1, on the reverse strand, counting down.
TCCCGAGTGCTGGGATTAAAGGCGTGCGCTACCACCACCCGGCTCAGGGTTTCTCTTCTGACTTCATCTCATATTCTTGTACTTGGGAGCTGGGAGCCTGCAGCATCAATCCCTGTCTACCCTACGCTCAGTGTAACAGCTCTGTGGTGCCCACCCTGTGAAGGAAATAGCCATGCTATTTAAACACATTTCTGGGCCTCCCTTGACCCAAGTGCAGACAGACAGAGCAGGAACTTGTACTCACTCTCATGAGGGTGACTATCTCATCCATGTACGGGCGGATGTGGCTCTTCACGAAGGACACCAGCATCCCCAGCTGCTGGAACAGAAACTGGAACAGATAAGAAAGAGTTCAACAAGCTGGTACCAGAAGGCGCAGAACTCGCAGGCTTTCCCAGAGATGAGAAAAGACAGCTATGGGGTTGGCTTCCACAGCATCTCAGCTACTGAAAGTACGCTCCAAGTAGACTTAAAACCTGCAGCAGGGACGGGATCTCACACACTAGGACAGCCAGTTACTGGGTGGCAGGAGCTCAGTACCGGACTGGCTGGTTTACAGGGCCTTGTCACATCCTGGCCCTGCCTCTGTGGTGGGAAACTGCACACAGCAGTGCTTTGGCTGCGGACTGTCCCAGGTTCTACTCCAGGCCGTACGTGGGAAGCACCTGAGCAGGGGGCTGGATACTGCTGTGTCTGATGTGATGCCAGGATTTTAAGTCACTAAAGACTTTAAAAAATGGGCATGAGGCCAGACATGGTGGCACATACCTTTAATCCTAGTACTTGGGAGGCAGAGACAGGAGGATCTCTGTGAGTTGGAAGCCAGCCTGGCTGACATAGCAAACTCCAGGACAGCCAGTACTAGACAGAGAGACCCTGTCCCAAAACAAAAACAACAATTAACACACCTGGCATGAAATTGTTAGCCAACTACAGTGTAACTTGGCCTAATTTGCTACTAATTACTTTCCAAAGTATGGGAATGGTGGTAAACACATTTAATCCCAGCAGTAATGAGACTTTGAGGTAGGTGGGTTTTGGAATTCAAGGCCAGACTGATTTACATAGTGAATTATAGTCTAGCCAGAGCTACATAATGAGACCTTGTCTCAATAAATAAATATAAAATAAACTCATTGTGGATGTTATAATCAATTTACTAGTAATAAATCGGTAACTTTGTTTTTTTTGAAACAGTGTCTCATGTAGCCAGATCGGCCTTCACCTTGCTATAGCTAAGATGACCCCTGATCTTCAGGTCCTCCTGCCTCTACTTTTCAAGTGCTGGATTTTGGGCATGCCATTACCATATCTAGCTCTCAATAAGGTCTTAAGATATCTCAAAGAAATTGTGAGCCAAAATGAGCAGCAAACTTGGAGAGGGACTGGATAAGGAGTAAGGGGATTCTATTTAGGGCAGTATCGTTTTTAATTATTATTTTTGGTTGCTGTTGTTTTTTGAGTTTTGAGACAGGGTTTATTCTGTAGCCCAGGCTGGCCTCATGCCTTAGATTGACATACTGGGAACACATGTGTGAGCCACCAAACCCAGTAGGTGGCATCTTAAAACTGTCAGAAGAGCTGCCACCAGGGACTAAGAAGGGCATGGGTAAGGGAGCCCCTGTGACTTTTGGGACTTCCCAGCTCTCTGTGTCTGTTCCTCTCCAGTAACAAGGCCAGAGAAACATGCATTTTATTCTTCATCTGGAAGCTTGGCTCAGCTGGGACGAGGAAGAGTGTTGCTTTGAACAGTGAGAACAGCAGGCCTGTGCTCAGAGTACCCAGGAGGCTGAGGCAGGCAGATCAACAGGTCCAGGCCAGCCTGGGCTACACGGTGAGCTCCAGGGTTCTCTGCACTATTTAGCAAGACCCTACCACAACAAACAAGTAAGATATTAAGGCATGCATTCTTGGGGCACATCACCTGCAGAAGTGAGGACAAAACACACAGAATCAGGCTCATCGGCAGCCCGCATCAGCTCCCTAACAAGTACCCACATGACTGCTAAAGTGTTCAATGCAGGGGGACTCAGCAGAGCCAGCGCACCCATCTTCTGTCCCTCACAGGATCACTGGCGGCAATTTTATGAGACGGATCAAGGGGTAGGAAAGTCTAGACAGATGGCGCGTTGGCTAAATTTGTTATAAGAACCTGAAAGAAGATGGAACACCTAAGCCAGAGGCAAAGCAGGATACTGGGGAGTCAGGGGTCAGGAAAAGCACTAGACAGAAAGAGGGAATGAGCCTCCTGGTTCCTGGTTGTGCCCAGGAAGGGAAGCTTGACCGCTGATGCTTAAGGAGTAGCCATGTAAAAGCATAGCATGCAAGTGCTTCATACACAAGCAAAGACTCAGGGACCTAGCCCCTTTTCTTCTCCCTTAGATTCTTTCAAGGTAGAATAAAGGAGAAAGGACAATTATTAGTTATCGATTTATTTAATGATTTACTTAAAGCACTGCTCATATTGCTTATTTGCCAGTATGAGTTCACTTGCTACCTGGGACAGAATGCCCTGGAGAAACAGCTGAAACAGATGGTGGCTGTCCTTTACCACTGCTGACTGCCAAGTAAGCTCCGTAGACTTCTGTTTGCTTGCCTGCCCCTACCCTGGGGTTTTAGAGTATAAAATAAGACGACAAAGTGGACCTGAGATAGAAGCCTTTCAGAAGCTGTCCTGGCTTTGGTCCCCTGGTGACATCTCCCCTCTTCCATGCTCACTGGTGTCAGAGTGCTTATTCCAGAAAGATTCCCGCAGCACCTTCACAGGCTTTTTATTTGCTAACCCTGAACACTAGGCTGGAGCTGGCTCAGTGGTTAAGAGCAGGAACTGCTCTAAAAGAGGCCCCAAGTTTGGTTTCCAATACGGTCTCTGGCCAGCTCATAGTTGCCTGCAACTCCAGTTCCAGGGGATCCAACATTCTCTTCTGAACTCTGAAGGCACCTGCATTCATGTATACATACCCACACAGACATATGACACAGATACATACACATAATTAAAAATAAAAAATAACAAAACCCTTGAACATTAATATAAAAGAATATAAAATCTGGGGTCAGTGAGACAACTCAGAGGGTAAAGGGACTTGCTGCCACACCCGATGACTTGAATTTAATCCCTGGGGTTCACATGGTAGAAGGAGAGAGCCAATCCCTGTATATTGTCCTCTGATCTCCACACGTGCTGTGGGGCATGCACACCTCTGCTCTTGCAAATATAGTAGTGTGTGTGTATGACTTTGTTCCTGAAACACACGGCAGACTAAATAAATCTCTGAATCCTCCCACTGTGAAAAACTGGAAATTAATGCATTTAAAAAAAAATCAGAATCCAATTGTTTTGCATAAACCCAAAACTTTCATGGGAAACATCTGAAGAGAACAAAAACTCTTTTTAATGGCAAAAGCAGAGAAACAAATTGTCAATTTTAACATGAGGTCTAGGTAGAAAACACGCTCCTGAAAGAGCTGCATCGCAGGCCTACTCCCAAACGGGCTAACTACCTGGGGGCCTGGGAACTTAGCCAGACATTAACTTCAAGTTGTCCTGGGTCACTTGGCTGAAGCAGAAGCACACCTGCTCCTCTCCGCTCCTTCAGAGCAGACGTTCCAGTTCTGCTTCAGGAGTGTCTAAATGAAATGACGTATGACCACAAAAGACCCAGAGAGACAGAGAGCAGTGAACTGGGCCAATCAAGGATGTAGAGAAAAGAATATCATCACACTGAAAGTGTGAGTCTGTTTAAGATGCTTACAGAAACCAAAGTAGGAATATAAAACAAAAGCAAGGATGACAGTATAGGCCTCTAATCCCAGCACTCGGAAGACAGAGGCAGGCAGATCTCTGATTTCGAGGCCAGCCTGGTTTATAGAGTAAGTTTCAGAACAGCCAGGGCTACATAGAGAATCCCTGTCTTGAAAAACAAGCAAGCAAGCAAACAAACAGTAACCAATAGTATAATGGAAAAGTTAATATAAAAAACAAAAGTACAGTCAATAAAGAAAAGTTAAGTAAGCATACCTATATAGGATAAGAAGAAAGCAAGAAGAGCAGAAATAACCTCAAGTCAAACAGAGCCATGACAACAGCAGTGGACCAGATGTGTCGCTTTAAGGGTGGATTTTACTGTATTCCCAGTGCTTTGGAGACCCGAGGCAGAAGATGGAGAGCCGGGAGCCATCCTACTCCCACCAAAACAACAACCAAACACCCCAGATTTTAAAGTTAGCCTAGGAAGTTAACCTAATAACCACAAGGGACTGGGCAAAACCCAAGTCAGAAGGCAACTGAGAGTCAAAGGACAGAAAAAGACACACACATCACAGGAGTTGGGGTAGCTATGTTACTAGGCAAATCAATTTTAGGGTAATAGTCAAGATCCCTTAGGGTCACTGCATAATGAGGAAGATTCAGTTTACTCGGAAGATATAACATATTTGCACGTACTTAAAATATAATCTTAAAAATATTTAAAAGATGGGCTAGAGAGATGGCTCGGTGGTTGAGAACAGATACTGCAGTCAGAGAGGACCCATGTCCAGTTCCTAGTATGTGGCTCACCTGTAACTCCAGCTCCAGGGGACCCAAGGCTCTCTTATGGCTTCCTTGGGTACCTGCCCTCACTCACATAGGCATAACTACACACATACACTCACACATATACACCTAATTAAAAATAAAGAAAATTAGTCGGGCAGTGGTGGCGCACGCCTTTAATCCCAACACTCAGGAGGCAGAGATGGGTGAATCTCTGAGAGTTCAAGGCCAGCCTGGTCTACAAAGGAGTTCCAGGACAGGCTTCAAAGCTACAGAAAAACCTGGTCTCGAAAAGCAAACAAACAAAATAATAATGAAAATAAAGAACTATGAGAGCTGATGAAACTATGAAAAATGAATTGCTGCAGACATTTCCTGTGGGCTGAACCCCCTCCAAGGGAGAACCCCAGAGGGAGACCCCTGAATGCACAAGAGCTCACAAGACTCAAGAAGCTCAGAGAGCCTGAGAAGGCAGACTCTGCCTATTTTGGCCACTTTCTTTTTTTTTTTTTTTCCTTAAGGATTAACTATTATATTTTGGCCACTTTCAAGGTGTGTGGAGACCCCATGCTGGGGTGGGGTCTTTGGAGGTACAGCTACCTAAATCACCCATTGTTTTTCCAAGTAACCCTGCTGATCCACTGCTTTACCAACCTGGACTCGGAGGGAATCTTTTCACTGTCTGTTGTTACCCTCTCTAGGATGAACAGGAAGAGACATCCCGGAAAGCAATGCAACACCAATAACACACACTATAAAGGAGATTTGATCTCTGCTCTGTCCCTATTTGACAGACTAGCAAACAAAAACTTAACAAGAATGCAGGACTGGGGATATGGCTCAGTGGGCAAAAGTGCTTGCACAAGGACCAGATTTTAGAAGAGCAGCCATGAACATGCAGCCCACCTGCATCGAGTGCTTGGGAGGCAGAGAGGAAATCCCACAACAATAGAGAGCTGCGCCTGCTACATCACCAGGTTCTGCACTCAAGGCAGAGATCCTACTTCTGTGTATACCATGGAGAGTGAAAGAAGACACCTGAGAGCAACCTCTGGCCTCCATATGAGTGCACACACATTAGCATGCACCCTCCACACATGTAACATATATACAAAAATGTACACATAACACACACACCATCTGGACATAGTACAATGATGTTTGTAAAATCCTGTGGATAACAGCAGCAAGCACCAGCATACAGGAAATCTGTGAAAATCAATGAAGCAACTAAACCATCAGGCAATTTCAGCACATGTGAAAGAATGACAAACCCAATGCAATTAACTTAGAAATCAATACAAAAAAGAGAAATTTAAAACCTTGTAAGTTCACAGATAAAATACCCACTTCTAAACAACTCAAGGGTGAAAGAATAAACCATAATGTTAAAACACAGCAAGGACTTATTTTTGAGCACTAATGAGATTTCATTGTTATTCAGCAAGGAGGTAGGAAACTACTGATATATATTATAATATAGATGACCCCAGAGATATTATGTTGAGTAAAATAAGCTAGACACAGGTCTGCCAATGGAGCTCAGCTGCTAGGATACTTGTCTAGTTTGTACAGAGCCTTGGGCTCCATCCCCAGCACAGCATAAACTGAGAAGGTGGCATGCGCCTCAGGAGGCAGAAGTAGGGGAGAGTAAGATCAAGGCTGCATAGCAAGTTCAAGGCTAGTCTGGACTACAAGATGCCTTGTATTAAACAAAGAGCGAGCTGGGCAGTGGTGGAGCACAACCTAAATCCCAGCATTCACGAGGCAGAGGCAGGCAGATCTCTGTGAGTTTAAGGCCAGCCTGATCTACAAGGCAAGTTCTAAGACAGGCAGAGTTGCTACACAACAGAAAAACCATGTCTTGAAAAACAAAAACAAACAAACAAAAAACCAAAAGCAAGTGGAAACGTAAGCCAACACTGGAAACACCTCCATGACAGCATCATCACTTCCCAGAAAAAGGTAACAAAACAGTCCTCAGAACTCCTGACGAGAAGAAAGCTAAGTAAACATTTGAGTCTGTAGTTTCCAAAGACTACAGATCAATTCGATTTCATGCAAAAATTCCAAATTTAATATTAGATACGGTATCAATAGCTTAAAAATCTGCCATACACAGGGAACCACTTCATAAATATAACTCCAGCAGCACAGACACTGAGAGAAACAATTAATAAATGGGACCTCCTGGAACTGAAAAGCTTCTGTAAAGTAAAGGACACAGTCAAGAAGACAAAACTGTAGTCTAAAGAATGAGAAAAAGGGGCTGGAGAGATGGCTCAGCGGTTAAGAGCATTGCCTGCTCTTCCAAAGGTCCTGAGTTCAATTCCCAGCAACCACATGGTGGCTCACAACCATCTGTAATGAGGTCTGGTGCCCTCTTCTGGCTTTCAGGCATACATATAGACAGAATGTTGTATACATAATAAATAAATATTTAAAAAAAAAAAAAGAATGAGAAAAAGATCTTCACTAACCCCACACCAGACAGAGGTCTGGTCTCCAAAATATACAAAGAACTCAAGAAATTGGACACCAAAAGAACAAATAATCCAATAAAAAAATGGAGTACAGACCTAAACAAAGAACTCTCAACAGAGGAATCTAAAATGGCTGAAAGACACTTAAGGAAATGTTCAACATCCTTAGTCATCAGAGAAATGAAAATCAAAACAACTCTGAGATTCCATCTTACACCTGTAAGAATGGCCAAGATCAAAAACACCAATGACAACTTTGCTGGAGAGGTTGTGGGGAAAAGGGAACACTTCTACATTGCTGGTGGGAATGCAAGCTGGTACAACCCCTATGGATGTCAGTGTGGCAATTTCTCAGAAAATTAGGAAACAACCTTCCTCAAGACCCAGTAATACCACTTTTGGATATATATCCAAAGGATGCTCAATCGTGCCACAAGGACATGTGCTCAACTATGTTCACAGCAGCATTGTTTGTCATAGCCAGAACCTGGAAACAACCTAAATGCCCCTCAACCGAAGAATGGATAAGGAAAATGTGGTACATTTACACAATGGAGTACTACACAGCAGAAAAAATAACGACAGCTTGAATTTTGCAGGAAAATGGATGGAGCTAGAAAACATTATTTTGAGTGAGGTAACCCAGACACAGAAAGACAATTATCACATGTACTCACTCATAAGTGGTTTTTAAACATAAAGCAAAGAAAGCCAGCCTACAAACCACAATCCCAGAGAATGTAGACAACAATGAGGATCCTAAGAGAGACTTACATAGATATAATCTACTTGAGAAGTAGAAGTATAAAAAGACAAGATCTCCTGAGTAAATTGGGAGCATGGGGACTTTGGGGGAGGATTGAAGAGGGGAGGAGAGAGGCAGGGAGGGGAGCAGAGAAAAATGTAGAGCTCAATAAATATCAATTAAAAGAAATCTGCCATAATCAGAGTAGTTTTAACAGAAGGCTATGTGGATATGTTTAACATTAGAATTTATTTCGACATAATGCAACATACCAAGACATCAAAGGGGATTAAGACAGATGATTATTAAAACAAGAGAAAGGTATTTGGTAAATTCAGTATCAATCCATGATTAAAAAAAAACAAAAGTCTTCTAATAATTTAAGACTATAAAGGAATGTTTAAAAGTCATAGCAATAGTGAAAGTGTAACAGCAGCTAAAGTCAGCGAAAAAATCAGAACCAGATTCAAGACCTGCACGAACCTTCCACCGAAACAGCACTGCAAAGGAGATCCAGCAATCAGAAAAAAAAAAGTAAGAAACGATTTACAGTTTCAAATGAACAATATCCAAACTCCCTTCTTTTTTCAGTATGTAATTATCTAGAATGAAAATCTGGGAGCGTTGTAGCTAACAGAGCTAATGAGGATTTAGTGAGGTTGGCAACTGTAGGAACAATGCACGAGAGTGCACTGCAAGCCAGGCGTGTGGCACACAAAAGGCGCGGTGACTTGGGTGGGTAAGAAGATCTCTTCAGTCCAGGAATCTGAGACTAGCTTGGCATCATGGACAGAGATTCTGTCCCAAAAAGGTATTTTGTTTTGTTTTTTAAAAAGCTTTTCCATACTTCAAACACAAAGTCAGGAAGCAGTTTAGAAAGAGATGCTTCCCACCTGTAAATGTCTGTCAAGTTGTTAATGGTCACAGATGGAAAGAAAATGAACTGCACACCTGCACACCCGCAGGGTACATTCTATGACTAGCAGGAACTGCAAGCTACCTTGAACCCCCAGAGGGAGGTTTGTTGCTGGTACACACATCATACACGTAGACATATGTCATGGAATCACTCTTCATATTCTAGAGTTGAGAGAAAATAAAAAGCCAAGAGAGGAGCGGGAAGGGATGGCCAGAGAAAAAGGCTGGCTAGGAAAAAGAACCAGAACTACAGAGTCATCGTGCAGCCACAGGCTCAGCACCTGATCAAGGGTTACCGAGGAATGCTAAAGCCTCTGGGTGAAAGGCAGCTGAGGAACAGCACGGTCAGTCCCAAGAGTGACGTCACAGATTAGTATCAGTACAAAGCAAGTAGGGAAATCTTACAATAGAGAGATCTGCCAGACACTGGCCACATGCTCCAGTTTGGGACCAATGATAATGGGACAGACTGACACCATCAGACCCAGGAATTACACAACTTCATCTATGTAGAACTGTCACTGAAATGTGTGGTTCTGCCTCGTTTCCATGGAGCCTGGTAGTACAGTAATCTCAGCTACTAGGGAGGTTGAAGAACGAGGATTCCAAATTTAAGGCTGATCTGGGCTCATGCTCAAAGTCAGCTGAGAGAATTTACTGAGATCCTGCTTCAGAATAAAAAGTTGAAAAGGGGTGAGAAACAGAGCCAGAGAGTCAGAGTCCCTGCCTGGCAGGTCAGAGAGGCTGAGTTCAACCAAAAACCAGTGTTGGGGCTGATTAAACGGTTCAGTGACTAAGAGCACATCTTTGCCAGAGAGCCTCCCTATCAGACTCACAACAGTGTGTAAGTCCAGTTCCAGGGGTATCCAACACCTCTGGTCTCAATGAGCAAACGTACATATCCCAACACAGTCAAACACATCTACACACAATTAAAATTAATAAAAATAAATCCTAAAACCAAACAACAACAACAACAAAAATCAATGAGATTTAAATCCAGTAGTGAAGAAGCAAGCAGAAATCTGTACTGCAGTCCATTCCGCCTGAGAACAAGGCTGTCCCTTCCCACTAGGCTGTTCACCTTCTAGCTATCCTGTGGGCAGGAAGCAGAAAACGGGTTGAGTCAGCTATCCACGCAGATGTCAGAAGCTGAGGCACAGCAGAGCTGCATGCTGGGGTGCAGAGCAGAGGTGAGCAGGGAAGGTTTATGTACTTACTTCCCGGATGGCCCCATCACAGACCCGGATGACATTAAGGAACGTGGGCATGACTTGGGGCAGGAACTGTACACACTTGAGCCCCAGGGACTTGAAGATGAAGGTGATGGCCTGAACCACCATGGTGTGGTGGTGAGAGAGGGACTGGTCTCGGAAGATCCGCATCAAGGCCACCATGGACACAGCTGGGTAGAACTCATCCAGGGGCAGGTTTCCCATGTTGACCAGCATTTCACTGGTGCTGTAGTCAGCTAGAACAAGGTGACAGAGAGAGTCATAGTATTGGTGACAGGGCTCTGTGTGAGGCTTAACATGGTTAACAGCAAACAAAGCCCTGTCAGAGACATTAGCATGCAGATAGTCTTTCTGCTGCCTTCTGACACCGCTGTGAATAGGGAGCACAGGGCCATTAGTAACCGATGAATAGGCTCTCCCCGTCAGGAGCAAAACCCATTCTGGCTTTTCTATTACCCAAACCACCAAAGCCTGAAACAGTACATGATGGGTTTTCTTTAAATTGCTAGGTTTAACATAGCTTCTCAGCATTACAGTTCACAACTTCATAGCTGAAACCATCAATAAAAATAATTACCCCTCTGAATGAAAATAAAGGGAATTAAATTAGGCAAACATCTGTTCCACAGCTGGCTGGTCCCACAGGGAATGCAGGCAGTCAGCAGGCATATGCCAAACCCTGAGCAGCAAGGACTCTGTCCTGGGACAGAGCCATGCAATGAGGACGTAAGACGTGGGGGCAGTGAGAGATTGGACGGCAGGTGCTGCTGAGGAAAATGAGCACCCGGCCTGGTCCGAAGTGCAATAATAACCCAGAAGGGAAAAGGGATTAAAAACAAAATGATCACACCTATAGAGATCTGGGGAACAGCTTCATTTTGGGAAATTCACATTCTGCTAGAACAGTGGGGAGACCACTGTTTAACTTCACTGTCATAAACAGGCTTGCCCGGTGCACGGTAGACTAAGACTAGAAACTCATATTCCATCTTCTTTCCCAAACCCTCAGGTCTCTCTTGTCAGACTGGGAGCAAAAAAGGACCCGGGACTTATGAGGGCTACTGGTTTTTCTATGTACCGATTCCCTCCAAAGAAACACAAGAAAACAACCAGCCTTCCTCCATGAGTGCCAGGGAGTAAAACACACAACAGAGGCACTAACAAAGAGTGACATTAGAACAGGGGGTCAGGGCGATTCCTAGCTCCCTCACTGGTGTCAAGTAATGTAGACTTAGCCTGCTAGCCCTTGACAAAGACTCCGGGCAGACGTGAAGACTTGCAGCTGTACTGGGTATAGCACCCCTGCTGGATTCAGGTACTAGAGGTTTATCATTCAGAGGTTGCCATGAGATTCAATATCTATCATTTCAATTATCTGACCCAACACTCTTTCTATTATGGTCAGGAAGGTTTTGTGAGCCCAGACTTGATAAGTCTCTCGGTTTCTGACTTACAGGAATCCTGACTCGACTTGGATTCTGACAGGCTGACAGCAGAAGCGTCCCGGGATTGGTCAATCATGCCAATGTTCACTTTGTGCTTGTAGGGATCCAGGGCCCCAAGGAGCCCTAACACTCGGATAGCCTGGGTAGGAAAGAAAAAAAGATAAATACTCACCCCAACATCTGATGATAACAGAGTTCATGGCATGTCTCTCCCAGCCCATACACCACACCTCACATCCAAGCAACTGTCTCCATCAGAGCAGAGACAGAATGGAAGCCCAGCCCAGTGTGGGCAACCACTGCATTATTCCTCTTTCCACTGTCCTAGTCAAATCTTTGCAGACCAGGGGCCGTGCTGTCTACCTCTCTCCGTGTGCCCTGGTTCTGCTCAGTCTTCAAGAAATTCAGCAGCACCTCGAGCAGAGTTGGGTATTTCCTGTAGGGCTCCACCACATAGCCGGTGCTAGCTACCAACTGTCCCAGGGTCCACAGGGCCACCTGAATGGACAAAAGGCCACATGTTTATTGAATCAGTACAAGAAGGGTAAGCACAGGTACATTCTTTGTATTAAGAGTGTAATGGAATTGCAAAGCCGATTCAAAGACTCCATTAATTCACTACCCATGAACGGAATCAGAGTCAGGATATAAAAATAGCTGATCAAGCATAGACCTACAATCACAGAATCAAAAGGTAAAGAGTAGAGGTGGGTGTCATGGCTCACATCTGTACTCTCAGTACTAGAGAGGGTAAGGAAGAGGACTACCTCTAGTCCAAGGCCAGTTTTACCTACACACTGAGCTCCAGGCCAGCCTTGACTACAGAGGGAGACACTGTCTCAAAAACAAACAAAAAACTGTACAGTATTTTCCCACCTTTCTCAGAGGAAATGTGGTTCTTTTATATCCTGAATGACTACCAGGAACTACAGAAAGAAATTAATACTGTTCTTCATTTTAGACAACTCCTCTCACAACCTCAAGTGGCTGGGGAGAGAGAGGGAAGCCACGGGCCTCCACAGGCAGTGTCCGAGCTTGCTTCCTCCCTCCAGGAGCTGGGACTGCAGAGACAGCATTTTCCTCCATAGAGAGGAATGGTGATGCTCCTCCCGGACACCAACTGCAGGTGACTGGCCAGGAGGAGAGCCTGTTCTGAGAGTCTTTTCTCTTCCCACATTCAAAAAAATGTCAAGTGCTTATTGTCTGTCAAGCTCTGTGCATGACTGGGCACACTGCGGTGAACAGAGAGAGAAACTGGTCCCGGGCCCCAGGGGTCTGTCTGCTCACCTGCCTTTTGGCCAGCAGAGAGGAGTCCTGGAGCATGTCCATGATGATGATGAAGAGCTCATCCACCCACTTCCTCATTTCTAGACCACTAACCTGCAAGTGAAAAGACAATGGCAGGCACAATGGGAGATTATGGCATTAAGACGTTATTTTGGGAGGGATGTGGTGGCTCACACCTATAACTCCAAAACTCTAGAAGTTGAGGCAGGAGGAACACTGAGTTTGAGACCAGCCTGTCTCTAAACGAAAATAAGAACAAACAAACAAAAACAAAAACAGAACAAAGAGAAAAAGAAATACTTTGACTTCCCCCAGGGCTAAAGAGTTTCCTTCCACCTATGGAAAGAGAAGCTGTTTCCTCACCTGAGCCAGTTCTCCGATGGTGGCCAATACATTATTGATCACTCCTGGGTTTGGGTCAGGGTCTGGATCTTTCAGTTTCAAAATTAAAGCCTATAGAAGAAGGTACAAGAAAATGAGTGTGGACTGGAATCTGTAGGGGAGCTATCTTGCCCCTAGAGGGCAGCACACTTCCCAAGTCCATATAAAGCTTGGGTTCAATCTCTAACACCAGAAAACAAACAAACAAAACAAAAACTCTCCAAGACCCTCTACATAAGTTACTTCTAGGCTGTGGGAACCCAGAAGTCTCGGAACTGTGGCGTTCCAAGCTTTCTTCCAAACCAAACACAAGCCCAGTGGATGCACAATTTGAAGATGTTTCTCACACGTCCTTTCAACTCTGCCTGCCTATCATCCCTCCAGCCGTGTGTGTGTTAGACATAAAACCGCGTGTGAATAGTCACATCTGAAGCCGGGCTCCTGCTTTCTTTTTTCTGTTCGCTTGTTTTTCGAGACAGGGTTTCTCTGTAGCTTTGGAGCCTGTCCTGTCCTGAAACTAGCTCTTGTAGACCAGGCTGGCCTCAAACTCAGAGATCTGCCTGCCTCTGCTTCCTGAGTGCTGGGATTAAAGGCGTGCGTGCTTTCAAGCTCATTTTACTTCGCTTGAGGAAAATGCACGTGCTATTTACCTACTTCTCCTGTCCAAGCCCAGCTGAAAATGAGCCTAAGCACGAAGGAAAACTCTTTCCTGTGACTGCTGAGACTCTCGGCACTCTTTAACTCAAGGCGCTATGTGTAGGCCTTGTTCCCCAGCCTGGACCAAAGAAATGGTCTACTTGATTCAGTGCAGGAGAGCTGAAGCACCCCATTTCCTGAACACAGAGCTAAGACAGATGCCAGTCTGGACATCTGCTGTGCTTTACCTTCAGAATAGGCTCCATATAGGGGCGGATGAGCCGGGGGGCGTTGGAGACCAAGTGCCCCAGCATGCGGGCACTCTGCTCCTTGATTCTCCCAATGCCACTGTGCTCCAGCTCTGTCAAAATCTGCAGGGAAGAAAGTTAACAGATCATGTCAGAGGGAAAGCAGAGAGGACTGTGTAAAGAGTAATCTGTCACGAACTAGGGAAAAAACCAGACTTCCACAGAGGATCACGTCTCTACCAGACACTCAGCAAACACGAGGATCTGTGAGCTACCAGGATGGATGGCCCTGGATGGCCCTTCTCCAACCACGGCAGTACAAAGTGCTGAGTACTGGAGCAGTGGCACCTGCCAGAACTGTGGTTATAGTTTTCCAGACAAGAAACTGAAGAGAGGGCTCCTGGGGGGAAAACCTCTGTCCAGACACAACATTAACAAGAGGATCTATACACAATGACACAGTTAGAGCAGCTGTGACAGAGAGGAGCGCTAGACCTCCACAGGTGACCCAGGCACATGGAGCTGGAGGAAGGGCTAGGGATCGCACCTTGAGGCATCACTGCACAGAGCTGCCAGGCTTGTCCTCACATCCCTGAAGCACTAGCATAGCAGTGTGAAGCCCAGTCAAGTGGGCACTGGCAATATGGACAGACTTAGGGATACAGCCAAGGGAAGGAAATGTAAGCTCGCTTAAAGTGAACATCACAAAGGCCAATTAGTCAGGAGGAGTCCAGCAGACGGTCTGCAGGGAACGAAGACACTGTGTCTTGGTTGCTGACTTGGTAACTGATTTCTCCAGTCACAGGAGATGGCAGTGAAAGGACTGGTGTGATGCAGGATGGCTGCAGGGACTGTGCCCAGAGAGCAGAACAACGAGCAGGTGCAGTGCAAACCAAGCTGGAGTCAGAGCCGCCTGCACCACTGTGACATCTACCAGCACCCAGGGACCAGACCTCAGGGAAAGGCCAAGGCACTCACTAATACAAGAACATACACAATTCAATTTGGGAAAATCTGTATCAAAACTATTTTTCTGTATTTTGAAATTTAAAGACTAGGGGTATAGTTCAGTGATAGCATTTTCCTAACACATACAAGGCCCTGATTTTAATCCCCCTACATTGTCTAAATAAAGATTTTTATTTTTTAATTTTACGTGTTTATTTTTTAAGTTTCAAGGGTTAAGTTCAGCACAGGGTCAATTCATCTGATGGAATTTCACATTCTCCAACATCAGGAAACAAGCTGGCCTATTGGCCGGGTATGAGCTTTCCAAGGACAAGAGCTGTATCTGGCTTGTTCATCAACACACCACCAGTACATGGCATTATGTGGGACAGAGCAGGTGTACATTAAGTCCTGACTGAATGAACAAACCCATGTTCTCATTTGGAGAGATTTCCATATCTGAGCTGGTAGGCTCAGTAATGGCTGCTTCCTTCCCAGGGCCTTAGGTGGCTTAAGATCTGAAGCAACAGGCATTCCCTAACATGGGCCAGCAGCTATAGGAGGAAGTCATCAGGTTGAAAACAGGACCAACAAAATACAGTTGTCCAACTTGTCAACCGATGATCTCACTGCAGCCATGTTTAAGTATGGAAAATAAATGACAACTTTCCTAGGGTGAGTTGCAAATACTGACATTCTGTGTTTAAGTTCCTCATGTGTTATGCAACGGGTCTATTTCAAAAGATATGGGAGGACACACCAAGGCGGAAAGGATCAGAACAGGCACTGTTCACAGGACCCAGGCTGCAGCAGAGAGGCCGCCTGCATCTCTCTAGAGGACCTGACAGCACACATCACTTAATGAGAGCCCGGGATCCCTGACCAAGCGCAATGACCACAGCACTATGTAGAATCATGCCCACACGTTAAGACTGGCAGTCTCTGTGCTTCGCGACCATCAGCAGAAGAGCAGAGCAGAAGACGGAAAGAGCAGGAAGCCTGAAACCCGCTGCAGATACCGTCAGAGTCAGGACACTGGCTCACTGGGGACTCGCCACAGAGACGGATGAGCCAGCTGCCTGAGAGGTTAGACTGGAACCAAGAAGACCTCATGTCGTGCTGACAAGAGGCTCACACTTGAACTGTAACCAGAGCTGGGAACATGGACTCTAGGTGCCAAATGTGACTTGGCCAAGTACATCCATCTTTCTTCCTGGTCCCTGTCCTCAGCACTTGTCAGCTCACTGTGGAGGTCCTTTCCTTGCTGTCTGTCACACCATTACCTGGATAAGCATCTTGCGCAGGAAAGGCATGACGAAGGCTGGGTTCATGCTACTGAGTCGGCCCACAGTGCAGATGGCCAGCTCTCGGATCTCAAAGACCTGGTCATTTAGAGCCACAAACAGGGCCTGTAAGTTTTCAGCCTGGGCCAGGTGGGCATCAAAGCGCTCATCCAGGGATGCCAAGACACAATAGCGGATATCAGGGTCTGCAAGAACAAACAAGTCTTTGGACAGCTCTTCAGGGTCCCACCCTCCAGCCCCTTCCCAGTTTCTACCTCCACTGCTATCACCCTAGCCCAGTGGTTCTCAACCTTCCTAATGCTGCGACCCTTTAATTCAGTTCCTCATGTTGTGGTGACCCCCAATCATAAAATTATTTTCATTGCTACTTCATAACTGCAATTTTGTTGTTATGAATAATAATGTAAATGTCTGTTTTCCAACAGTCTTAGGTGACCTCTGTGAAAGGATCATTCAACCCCCAAAGGGGTCGTGACCTGCAGGTTGAAAATTGCTGCCCTACTGAGCAAACTCCATCTAACCTTCTGTCCCCCCTTCTAATCCGCTCATAGGAAGAAAGAGAAATTAAATTAAAAAAATAGATTATCTTACACCAAGAGGCTAGAGGAGCCAAGCCTATTGCCTAAGCAGAGAAATGGTAAACAGGGAATGACTGATGTTGATCTCTAGAGGCCATGCGAACGCCTCATGCTCCAGGGTCTCCCAGGACTGCTCCGTCCTAACATTTACCAGGGTCTGTTATCCCAACCACAAGCAGCTTGCTGAGCACATCTGCCACCACTTGCACCGCAGTCTGGCTAACCACATGCGCATGGCCGCTGATGAGGTGAATGGAGGGTGTGAGCAGGCGGGAGCAGGTGCGGGCAGCTTCCATGCGGATCTCCTTGTGTTCACTGTTCAGGAAGTGATCCGCACAGTGGCGGACAAACTGGGTCAGAGAGTGGCCTGGGTGCAAAGGAAAAGGAAAGAAGAGTAAATACTGCTGCTTTGGGACAGAACTGCAGATTCAGCTGCACAGAACATCACAGCAGCACAAGAATGGAAATAGTCAGAAACCCCTGCCAGGCATTTTAAAGCAGTAAATCCCTTCGTGGCTGCAGGTCAGTGAGGAGGAGCAGAGAGCCATCCTGAGTTTTTCCACCTCTGATGTGTTATTTTTTTATGCATGCTTTTTCTGAACACCATGTGCCCCAAACACATCATGAGATCAAGCACAGGGCAGGAATTAAACAGGTAGAGCCTGGGAAGGAAGGGCTGCTATGCACCTGGTACCCTGTTGTGATGACCCTAAAGACTCAGGAATCTAGACACCCTCATCCCTTTCTCAGGGCCACAGCATCCCTCAACATTTCAGCAAGAGCCACTGTAATTTCTTACCTTCGAACTCGAAGCTTCCCAAGGTTCGAAGGGCAAGAGTAATGCTGGCCACATCGCTGGCCTCAGGGAGGGTGGCAAGGCCAGGGGAGGCCAGCTGGTGGGCCAGGCCCTTGGGCATGCCCGGGTGCCGGAGGGGTTTGTGCATAAGGACCAGGGACAGCATCTTCAGGAGCCCGTCCTGGATGTCTTTCTTCAGCTGCGGAATCTGCCGGCTCAGGTCATAGAGCACAGCAGTAAGCGCAGGGCTGCGGAGGAGGAAAGCAGTCACGACGTGGCCAGGGCACGGAGCAGACGGCCACTACCAGGCCAGGGCCACAGTCTGCTCTGGGTGGGAGGTGTGGGCCCTGTCACTGTTTAGTCTCGGAAGTGCTGCACAACCTTGGCCTTGTCTTAGATTTCAGAATAATCAACCTATTTCTGGTTTTCACAAAAGACCTTGTACAATGTAATTCAGCCACCAGAGACTGAGTCTTAGTCAATGACCAAGAAGCAGACAAAGACGTTTTGAGAAGCTAGCAAGTCTCTCTGGTAAAAACACCAACCGCAGTCACGCACACTTACCTAGTACTCCCTATAGCCTGTGTTAGTGGCTGTTTCCTGAACTCTTTCACTTAATCTCAACAACTATCCTAACAGTACAAAGAGTTGTTTTTTGGTTTTTTTTTTTTTTTTTTGTTTCAAGACAGGGTTTCTTTGTGTAGCTTTGGTGCCTGTCCTGGAACTAGCTCTTGTAGATCAGGCTAGCCTCCAACTCACAGAGATCCACCTGCCTCTGCCTCTCGAGTGCTGGGATTAAAGGCGTGCGCCACTGCCCGGCAAGAGTTATTTTCAGACAAGAAGAGAGAAGCAGCTGAGTCAAGATCACAAAGGAGCTAGCAATGAAGCTTGGATTCCTAACCAAGTTATGTGTGTAGCCTGAACCAGCCTGACTACCGAATTTAATACCCAACTAACCTGCCTCTCTCTCCTAAGTCAGACCCATTACTGAGGCTGGGTGGCCACTGGGCCTCTGGCACACACCTCAGGCCCACTGCTAACATGGGCTCCAGCAGCTCCTTGATGTCCTGCTGGATGCCTGGCCCCATTGCTCGCGCCAGCATGCTGATGCACGTGAATACTGTGGCATCCACCTGCACAGTTTTCTGCCTCCTGGAGAGAAATAGAATGGCACTTTAGACATAAAGACATTCATAATGTCCCACCTCAAAGTCACGTTGGGGCCAGAAGGGCAAGTTATTTAGCCAGTGCTGGCTACAAGAGCGTGTGGAGATTAGGGCAAAACTCTACTGGAGCCAGTCCATCAGTCACTGTGGGTATGTATTTAAAACACTGCTCCAGCAGATGGCAGTGCTGTGTCTCACAAAAGGGCTCTTTCTCTGAATTCAGGAAGATGCACCCTACTTAATATGAGGCTGACTTAGTTAGGAAGCTGACTAAGAGGCATGCACATCGGGAACCAGAGGGTAGTGTATCGGTATCCCATGGGAAGACATGTCTCCCTATGATGAGAACGCTGGGTTTCAGGACGGGTAGCTTGTGAATCCCAGAGCAACCCCTGCTGACAAACACACAGAGAAACAAACATAAAGGCTCAATGCCATTGACACTGACTTCCCAGATCAGCCCGGCCTCTCCATCTGGCAAGACGCCAAGGGTCCTGCTCATAGATTCTGTGGTGGAATGACTTGGTAAACCTTAGTGCTAAGGGAAGAGCTGACCATCTGACCTCTTCAGTTCTAGTCAGGGGTCCCTCCACAGCGCCGGAGAACACCATCCTGGACATGCAACATGGTCTCAGGGTGCCCCCTTTCTAAATACCCAGACAGCCACTGCACCTGAAGACCCTGAGCTCGAGTGAAAAGGGGCTGCCATTTGCCTGTCATAACTCAGAGTGCAGCAGCGGGTAGAAAGGGCTTAAACTGTGCAATGGACGGATTAGCTTACTCTCCACCTGAACAGAAAGCACGGTGACACCCTAAGAGAGGGGCTTACTTGTGGGCAAAGTCCTTCGGAGGCAGCGCTGCTCGGATGATGTCCAGTACACGGGGCAAGTAGACCTTAAACTCGGACCTCACGGCCACAGAAAGCAGCCCCAGGGCCTGGAATGCTGCAGTCCGTTCCTTCTCTTTTTTGACACAGCTAAGGACATGGTTCATGGTGTCCTGGAGGTACTGAGTATCTAGTACAGAGAAGACAGCACACGACCAAGGTCAGAGACCCTAGACAGCACTCAAATATAAGCTAAAGCGCCCAATGGGAAGATGCTAAGAATTTAAAGGCTGACCCTTAGACATTTCACGCTTGGCAATCACTCCTCAGGTGTGCCTCTGGGAATAAGAAATGTCTTTTGCTTTTCCCTTAAAAAATAAAAGCAAGGAGGGTGTCTTCAGAAGAGTACTTTATCTCCCTTAGTCCAATTCTTTTGTAATTATATTTGTATGTGTGTGGGTGAGTTGAGGTGTGTTTGCCAATGTGCATTTGAAAGCCAGAGAACAACTCATGGAATGAGTTCCTTCCTTGCACCATGTGGACCACTAGTGGCCATCAGGGTCAGTGGCCATCAGGATCAGTGGTCATCAGAGTGACCATCAGGGTTAGTGACCATCAGGGTCAGTGGTCATCAGGGTCAGTGGTCATCAGGGTCAGTGACCAGCACCATTTCTGCTGAGTCATCATTTTAGATGCGCCATTAGTATTATTCTGGGGAAAGAGTACGCACTTCTGTTCAAAAACTGCTCTTGAGAAGCAGAGCTTGGTGGATCTCTGTGAGTTCAAGGCCAGCCTGGTCTATAGAAAGTTCTAGGCCAGTCAGAGTTACAAGGTGAAGCCCTGCCTCAAAAAAAAGCTAAGGGCTGAAACACCTGACTTCAATTCCCAGCATCTACTCCATGGTTCACAACCATCTGTTACTCCAGTTCTAGGGGATCCAACACCCTCTTTCGGCCTCCAAAGGCACTAGGCACTCATGTAGTGCAAACACACATGCAGGCAAAATAGCCAGATATGTAATTTTTTTTAAACACCAATATCCAAAGTAAATAGACTAAAACATTAAGTCTTGTTTAAAAAACAAAGAGATACACCAGGTGGTGGTGGTGCACATCTTTAATCCCAGCTCTCAGGAGGCAGAAGCAGGCAGATCTCTGTGAGTTCAAGGCCAGCCTAGTCTATAGAGCGAGTTCCAGGACAGCCAGGGCGGTTATACAGAGAAACCCTGCCTCAAGAAACTAAAAACAAAACATCAAGAAAAAACCAAAGAGATTAATCTCAATTATCTGACAGTGTAATGACATTGAAAGTAATATTAAATATTATTTACAATTAATTGGCCATTCCATTTAGTGTAGGCCTGAAAATCTCTCAGCTATTACCTAGAGATTTCTCCTGTAGATATATCAGAGTGAGACTTAAGAACGGATCTGGAAAGCACCTGCATCTTCACTATGTTTATTTACATCAGTAGTGCGCAAGAGCAGGTGTTCCTGGGTACTTGGTGCTGGAATGTTTTTCTTTCGAACAAAGGGATTTTCTGTTTCTCGGTTTGGCTTCTCCTCTGCCACTGATAGTGATCCTTAGGCACAGTGGCAAGTCACAGGCCTGTAGAGTAGTGTTCTGATTTATTTGTGTTATTATGCCCAGCTTGTATTTTGCTCTTTTAAATTTTATTTTCAGGGTATTTTTTGCTCTTCCCAGAGCTCCCACCATTGGAAGGCTTAGGCAGTGAATTCCACACTGTGAGTTTTAGTAACAGGCAGCCTGGAGGTGTGCAATGATGGTGGCTCTCCAGTCTGAATTTCACTGGCGCATTTTAATGTGATGTTTAACAAAACAGCGACCCTGCATCCAAAGGATACACACAGGGCCTTTGTCTTTGTATCCTGTTGCTAGGCAGTCCCCTGAACACACCATGGTAACTATTTCTACAGCACATCAGACTTTGATCAAATTTGGCTTAGTTGTTAAGTTTCTTTTGAACACAGACTTTCAACCCAAGACCATTTAAAGCTCTACTGACCGGGGTGTGTCTGGTCATTAGGAAAGAGAAGAGCTGCTGGTGCCAGAAAGGCAGAAAAGAAAATTTCAAAAATAATGGATGTTTTCCATCCTATAACTTCTCCTTGGTTCAGCAAGTTTATGTGACGGTTTGGTCCTTTTTTTTCTTTTCTTTTTTTTTTTTTTTTGGCTTTTCCAGACAGGGTTTCTCTGTAGCTTTGGAGCCTGTCCTGGAACTAGCTCTTATAGACCAGACTGGTCTCGAACTCACAAAGATCCGACTGCCTCTGCCTCCTGAGTGCTGGAATTAAAGGTGTGCGCCACCACCACCTGGCGACGGTTTGGTCCTTATCCATCACACTGTGCTTGTCAGGCCCAGCCTGCCCAACAATTCACCATCCAGACACCCTGACCCCCACTGGCTTTATCTGGCCTGGATGGCATGGGAGAGTCCATGTTGGGAACAGCAATGCTGAGGGTCAGGCTGACCTTTCCTTTACGCCACTAGATCTTACTTAGTTCTGAACAATACTCAAAACAGGCAGCATGCCACGGAGAAGTACAAAGAGATGCTTGAGACAAGGGCTCACTCTCACCAAGTAGGAGGCAAGGGAGGGACATTAAATACAAACAGGCAACTAGAGTATTATCGTGTGTGCCTCCTCATTTCCAAAATAAGTCGGAAGTAGCTGCAGGAGGCGATAATAACCTCATAGCGGTTTCTATTTATGGGGCTCGCTCTGTGCCAGGCATCATCGGAAGTGCTTAAGCATTCATGCTGTTCATTCTGGGAGGCAGGAATTGTTATTTTATGTTTCACTAGTCAGAAAGTGGAGACCCACAAAGGTCAATAACCTATCCCAAACTTCAGTTACAGATGAATGCAGGATGCACACCGATTTCATCACCAAAGCTCCCGACAGTTGAGGACTGTGGTGGACAGGAACAGCTCCAGCCAGAACAGCTGGGAAGGCCTGCATCTGAGCTGGGTAAGACTCGACTGACTGCAACTCAGTGACCACTGAGGACAGCACGGCATGTGGAAATGCACTGCCTATCACCTGTGGAGACTGCTCTAACTCACACACGCGTCTTCCGTGCAGCGCCGCCCATCACCTGTGGAGACCGCTCTAAACCACTGACATCTTCCATGCAGGTGGAGAGGATGCTCGATGGTCACCATGGGGAAAACTCAGGTCCCTAAACCCACTCTGCCTAGACAGGCACTGTTGACAGTATGGACCTGAAGTGCCCTTCTGTGGATCTCACTCTGAGGCCCAGGCTGGCCTTAAACTTTAGGTGGTCCCCATCTCAGCCTCCTAGGCTTGTGATATAGGTATGAGCCCCAACACCCAGCACAAGAAGTTATGTGTGCTTAACTTGATTATCTGGCCTAGAACTGACCCTTTGCTACACATTGTGATTTTTTTTTTCTGAGACAGGGTATTATGTAGTCCAGGCTGGCCTCAAACTCACTACATGGCCAAGGATGGCTCTGAACTCCTTATTCTTCTGCCTCTGCCTCTAGGTGCTAGGGTTACTCGTGTGTACCACCATTTGTGTGTAGCACCACTTGGATTGCTACCAGGTCTCTTCACAGAAAACGAAGAAACTGGATGGGCATGACTAGCCCTCATGTCAGTGCTGCTTCGAGGGAGGCAGACCCGACTGACTCTCTGGGACCAGCACTTCCGTCCCTGTTTGATCACCCTTAAAGAGGGAATGTCTTCGGAGGACAGCCTCACCTGTGAATGCAGAAGGTCGGAACGCAGCCAAGCGGGGCAACAGATTGAGGATTGTCATTTGGATCAGTGAGTTCTTGCTGCTCCTACATTTCAGCACCCACTGGCACACCTGGGAGAGGAAGGATACAGGGTTGGCAGAGGAGAGGGAGGTGTGGGGAGTAGGGAAGAAGGAAAAGGCCTTTTGCCATTTACCTGATCAAATTTCTCTTCCATCAGGTCCCTGCAACAGCGGCTTTCCACCAAAGTGGATTTGGTAGGGCTGGGGGAAGCCCCGAATCCCATGAGGCCTTGGTGGGAGCTGTACCCCAGCAGTCCCACCAAGGCGTTCGCCTGCTGGGGCTGCACAGCCTGGAAAGTGGTGAAGGGGGTGATGTGCCGGGGCTTTGCCCCGAAGCCCATCAGGTCTTTGCAGTACTTGTCGTGCACCAGCTGCTGCTGCGTGATTTCCTCCATCTCTTCTCTCAGACGCTAGACAGGGCCAGGGAAGGAAAAACACAGTCACTTTTGCTTATGAGGAGCTTGTACCCTGCACACAGTGAGTCTGCAGAGCAAGTCACTTATCCAACCCCGACGAGCAACTACCTGCAACGTTGAGGGTCCATTCTTCACCTGGACTACCATTTCCCTAGAGCCTTGCAGGGGACCAGATTCTGTCCTAACGTTAGGCAAAAGACCACCTTTTACTGAGCAGGAAAGAAACCTCTAGCCTGGAGTTCCTATGTCCAAGTATCCCTTGCAGGTTCAAGAAGGCTGAATTGTGAAAGGAAAGATAGCCTAATGCTGGTACCCTGCGAAGAACATTCTGATCTCTTTCCCTGAAGCTGAGTAGAAACTCAGGCAAATCATTTTCTTAGAATCCTCATCCTGGGGTGGCATGGAATAAGAGTGCCTGCAGTGCTGGTCTGTCCGCTGTTGGAGGCATCCCAACTCATCCTCCAACAGCCTCCCGCTTTTCTCCCACACATACTTTCATTTCCCAGGAAGGCTTGCTACTCTTACCAGAGTCCCAAAAGGACCACCCAAGTCCTCATCTCTATTTGCAGCATCTGATACACTGTGATCTCTTGCATGAGACCATCCTTGTTACTTCTGCGAACCCCACACTCTCTGGCCTGTCTTCCTCCTTCCCAACTGCTCCTGTCTCCTATGGTTCCTCCAAATTTCTCAATTTCAGGTTCACAGAAGCCATCTCTTTTCATCTACGCCAGGTCATGTGAGTTCTTGCCCGGTCTCATGATGTAAATCAGTAGCGACCCCCACGTTCATTTCTCTTAACTAGGTTTCTCCCCAGAGCTACTCACTAGGTCACATAGATGCCCAACATGTGTCTCAAACTTATGCTCAAAACCACCCCCTTCTCCTCATCCTCTTTTCCTATCTCAGCACAAAGCAACTCCATTCTCCCAGTTACAAAACCAAACCCTTTGACTTCTCTTCCTTCCAATCTATCCCACATCCAGAATCCAGCCACTTCTTGGAAATCTATAGCTCTAGGAAGAGCTTCGAAGATCTCTGCCGAGGCAGTCACGTTCCGCTCTTTAAACGTCTTTATTACACTGTGTTTGGAAATGAGACGATAGCTTGTGAGAACTGGGTCCTGAGGAACCGACACAGGTTTTCAGCCTTGCCAGCAGGCACCTGTACTGCCGAGCAAGCCATGCTGACAGCTCTGCAGCTCCCTCTTAATGGAATTTGTGGCTTCAGCCCTTTGCCCTCTGATAATCCCTTCTCAACAAAGTGCTCTCATGAGTCTAAAGCCACCCGCAGGGGTTAAGGACCTAGATGGCTCAGCCAGTTAAGTGCTTACTGCACAAGCAGGAGGACTTGAGCCCCGATGCCCAGCACTCGTATAGCAAGCTGGGCATGGCTACATGTGCCTGCACTCCTAGGGCTGGGGAAGCCAAGACAGGAGCTCCAGAGATCACTGGGCGGCTAGTCTTGCTGAATCATTGAGATCTTATTCAGTCAGAGACCTTGTCTCAAAAAAAAAAATGCAGAGTAATAAAGACAGGTACTCAACAACAACCTACAGCTTCCATACTCTCAAGCACATAAACACATACATGCATGCATGTGAAAGCAAACACACACGCACACACAAATAAATACATTAAAATAAGGGTTTGTTTTGTTTAAGTTACTTTTCTTTTCAACATCTACCATAGCCTACCACTGTACACAGAGTCCACTCAATGGCCTCCTATAACCTGAGCTATCCTCCTGGCTGGACCCAGGGATTCTCAGAGCTTCTCCTGCTCTCCTGCCCAGGCACAGGCACTGGGCCTTCACACAGGTCCATCAGCTGCCTGGAATGGCTTTCTGCTTACCTCCTTCACAACTGTGTGCAAACACATCCGGGTTTTCTTCACTCCATAGCACATAACTCCGTACAGCTCATCACAATGTGTTTTCATCTACATGGGCATGCTCTCCCCAGCTACAACATGGCCTGTTCTGTTCCCTGTTCTTGCTTTGGCCCTCAGGGCTCACTATCGCTGGTACACACTAGGTTCCCCACTAAAACCTGGTGAGCAGGAGAACACAGAATGGGCATAATCCTGACATTTTAGGAAGAACCTGTAACTCACAAAGCGCCTCTGTAAGACCCTTTTCACTTACTGCTGACACCTTTATGCGTGAGGTGACGTCACCTTGTTTCATTAGGAGGAAACAAAGGTCCCAGAATTGTCTGAACTACAGTAGGACTCGGGCAGAGAAATTTCAGAGTGCTACCACTTACACAATATCCACCAGGTATCAGAGGCTGCACTGAGTCCTTTATATACATTTAGAAACCTCTCAGCTGGGCGGTGGTGGCACATGCCTTTAATCCCAGCTCAAGAGGCAGAGGTAGGCAGATCTCTGTGAGTTCGAAGCTAGCCTGGTCTACAAAGCCAGTTCCAGGACAGGCAAGGCTACACAGAGAAACCCTGTATTGAAAATCCAAAAACCGCCGGGCGGTGGTGGCACACGCCTTTAATCCCAGCACTCGGGAGGCAGAGACAGGCAGATCTTTGTGAGTTCGAGGCCAGCCTGGTCTACAAGAGCTAGTTCCAGGACAGGCTCCAAATCTACAGAGAAACCCTGTCTCGAAAAACCAAAAAAAAAAAAAAAAAAAAAAAAAAAATCCAAAAACCAAACCAAGACAAGACAAAACTAGAAACCCTTCAAGTCCAGCACAACAGGAATAGTCCTGTGCAAGGGGAGGAACAGGAAGCTTATGTGAAACCCACAGTATCAGAAGTGGAGTCAAACGTTTCCTACACTCCAAGTGCTGCATTGACACAACACATACAACCGCTATGTCAGGGCACCCTGGGTGAAATTCCACACCAACAGATTCTCCCAGGAAGTCTCATAGGGGGAGTTTTACATCCTGTCTCCCCAGTATCTGTGTAACTACATCTAATTGAAGCCAGCCAGGCTATTCTAGGAGCCCCCTGTGGCAGCCACCAGAATGTGACCTCAACTACAAGAGCCTAACTGATCCACAGGCCCTGGTGCTGTTCAGAGTTCCACGGTCAAGCCTGTGCCATGGCCACATGGGCTGCTCACGGCAACGACAGAAGGCAAGGATGCTGTAGCTTGCTTACTCCTGGATGACAAAGGCCTCCTCTCATGACCCCCTTTGGCATAAGGACCTCACAAAAGCCTCACATAAAGACCAAGAGACATCTAGTGCGTTTTCTCTCTTGTTCATTCAGGCCAATGTGGATTTAGCCCTTCCTGTTTTCTCTCATAGGCTGCAAAATCCTTCCACCTTAACATTAACAAAATCCTTTCACCTTAACTGATTTAACAACTCCTAATTTTTCCCACCTCTCCACACACTTGATCCCACAAGCGGGCAGGTGTCAGAAGTTCACAACACCCCATGAATCCTGTGTATAACACTGACGTCTGTGTCTGCAATAAGAATAAAACTGCTGACCACAAACAGTGAGCCTATTAAATGGACCCTACTCCCTCTCTGACACCATCTCCTCTTTCTCCTCTGCTCACAATATACCAAACATCCTTCCCATGTCAAACTCTCTCCCACCTCAGCCAAGAACACAGCTCCCAGCCAGCGGCAAGCCTCACTCACATCGTGTGCCTCTCGCTCAGATGGCGCCACCTCAGGGAGGGCAGGCCCCGAGCCTCCACTTACCCTCCCAAGCCCATCCCCACGATCTTGCTGCCTGCTTCATGGGTTTTCACAGAGCGTCCTGCCATGATCTTATCTGTTGCCCGCTGGCAGAGCGGCACAGGACCCTGGCCCTCGGCCCCCAGACACATTGCTCACCTCTCCCTCCATGCTGCTGATGCGGACCAGCTCGTTGAGGATCAGCAAGGCCCCGTGGATTCGATCGTCTCGATTCATGCCCTTCTCTTTGGCCAGGGTCTCGTCAAACCCTTTCTCTGCTTCTTCAAATGTGTGCTGAAGAGAGAGGATGCTATTCAAGGATACAACACAGGCACACACACACAAACACAAGGTTCAGAGGCAATCCAGGGGCTGCTAGTGCTGTGTGTCAGCATTCACACTGATTTATAAGCTCTTTTGTTTAATTTAGCGCCAAGGCTCATGCCTTTGTGGCAAATGCTACTGTCACCTCTGACAGCTACATAAAACAAGCCCAAAGGAATTAAGTGACTTGTCCAATGTCATACACCTAAGGCAAGAAGGCAGGCCAGGTCTCTCTTCCCATTTTAGGACTCCTGTGAAGTCCATTTTCTTGGAGGCAGCTATGGGCCCAGGACTCAGGACGCTGGATTGGAGGGAGCTAGCCCTTTGCAAACTAGTAGCAGCTGCATTTGCTGACTCACAGACCCAGTTTCTACATTTTAACAGCTCCTGATGTGAAGGCAGCATATACCAACTATTACTTTGGGTTTGTTTGTTTGTTTGTTTTGAAACAGTGTTTCTTCAGGTAGCCCAGATGGGCCTTGAAGTCTTTTTCTGTTTGTTTACAGGACTTAATCTTGGTTGTTTAATTATATTTTGAAGCAAATATAATGTGGGCACTGCTGGAAAAATTGCAATTATCAAACATTATTTGCTTTTGTTTTTGAGATAGGGTTTTACTACATGAACCTGGATGGCCTTCAACTCAAGAGACCTGCCTGTCTGATTCCCAAATGCTGGGTAAAGGTGTGAGCCACGATACTTGGCCAATATGTGGTCCAGAGGCTGGGGATGTAGTTCAGTTGGCAGCGTTCATCTAACATGCAGGAAGCTCTGGGTTTAATGCCCAACACAGCCCAAAGGTGGGCACGGTGGTTTGTTCCTGTAATCCTAGTACAAAGAGGCAGAGGCAGAAGGATCTCAAATTCATGGTCAGGCCCCAATTCTTATCTTCTTACCTCAGCTTCCCAAGTGCTGGGATTATAAAGGTGTGCCGGCCACAGCCAGAGGCCTTGAATCATAGTCTAACTGACACATTTTCATTCTCAGTAATGCATAAAATAATGGTGTGGCTACCAATGTATCTTTACTAAGAAAGTGCCATAAAGCAACCAGTGATTCAAGGTGAACAGAAAAAAAAAACCATGCAGGCCCAAACAACTGTGACGAGGCTCCATGGCCAGCCACGATTCCCTAAGCAATAGTGCTCTGCTATTAGCTGGTATGGAACCATCTCCTCACCCTGTACCACTGAGGCTTCTGCATCTCCTTTGGCTCCCGCTGGGTGGTGAGAATCAGACAGGCACGAAGGGCAGCCACGGCTCCCTCTCGAATGGCCTGCTTGGGGTCCCACACGGCCACAAAAATGTTGTCAAAGAAGGGTTGCACTTGCTGGAAGAAGAAAGTGGGGACGCTGATGGCCAGCTCACGGAGAACGAGGACCTGGGAAAGAAGGGCAAACAGAACTCTTATTGCTACCAGAACTTCTGTTCTCTTGGGACACTTCCCTGCCATCCTGGCGTGTCTCCCTGCAATGCAAAGCAAAGCCTCATCCCCCTAACTGGGAAAGCCTGGTGCCAGGAAAGGCACAGGCAGACCAACCAATCGTCTCAGTGCTTACCACCTGGCTGCTGACATGCAGAATGCTGGCACCATCTGAACCCACACCCTAGACAGACAGGTGTTTGATGCATTAACATTAAGCTAACAGCCTAGAACTATACCTGCAAGCCAGAATAGTCAATAAATATTTACTGGATGAAAACACATGTTTGATATTCAATTTTGTTACTATTTTCATTTCAAAGAAGACTAGTGTCCTTAGTAAGGCTGCACTGCTACAAAGTTGTGAACGAAAAAGCCATTAGCCAGGGTTAGTTTGTGCTACTTCCTTGAACCAACTGGAAAGCAGCTGGGGATGCTTCCAGCTCTGCTGCACTCACTGCCAGAATTTTTTCTCAAACAGACTGACTCTCCCATCTCATACCCCAGAATCCTTTTCCCAGAACAAGCTTTAGAAGGAAGCAAAGCACAAAACAGTGCCCACTGCTCCCCAGCCCTGGCTGGGCTTAATCCTACAGGCACTCACAGCTGCGTGTCTCCGACCCTCGTTGCGGTCAGCACCCAGCCATTCCAAGGCTCGTTTCACTTCAAACTCCACATACTCAGCAGTGAAAGTATCCCCTGCCATAGCGAGGCGGCCAATGGCCTTGGAGGCCATTTCCATGACAACTGGATCACTTGAGGGGAGGAGGTTCCGAAGGTAGTTGGCAAATCTGCCAATTCTGGTGGAATTCCCACCTTCCACTCCTATGAGGCTGGCTAGAAAAGAAAGCAAAGGTGACCATGTGGTGTGTTCTGGGATGCATGTGGCCTGGAGCTGGCAAATGAGCCCTTACTCCATGCTGAACACATTTCTACATGTAAGAAGGAGGTTTTTCATTTGAACCAGTAGATTGGCTTTTTGTGCCATTTTAACACATCTGTGTATCTTCCTTCCAGGAGAGAAAACTCTTCAGACTGAATGACAATTTACAGGGTTTGTGGCCAGCCTCAGGCAAATAGCAGCCATTTCTACTTTGGTATGTGTGGGCTCCACTGTGACAAAGCCTGCTCTATGTGACACCAGACCTGCCAAAGGCAATATGGGGCAAAAGAATGAAAACCTGGCTTCTAATCTCAAGCCTGGCAAGCCAGTTCTGAGACTCGGTTGTCACCTCTCAGAGTGGGTCTTGCCTACGTCCCAGGGCTTCTAGAATCAGCACTCAGACTACAAGTACTGAAAACCACAGACTCCTAAACACTCAAAACAAAGACGAACTAGATGCTACCCCTCAGCAAGTGCAGACAGGGGTACAGTGAACACGAGATGACTTGTCCTGTGTCCCTAAGAGTTGTTGCGACCAGAAACTGTCCTTACCGATGGCCAAGATGCCACCTTTCCTCTCATTGGCATCTGAGCTGGAAACCAGTTCAAAAATGTGATGGTTCAGCTGATCATAGAAGCGCGTAGACTCCTCTTGGCTCATCTGCAAGGGAAGATGTGCACAGAACAGCTTCTTGTTACCTTTCCGCTGGTGACAACAGTGGTGACAGCTGGCAATTTAGGATCAGGATGGAGGGGTGGCGGGTACAGTTCAAACCAAAGGCAAACCTATTCCCTATTTCCATAGCTTTAAAGGGAAGAGCAACTGATCACATGACCACTGTTTATTTAGCAACTACTTCCTGATTCTCTACTCTAAGGCAGAGAACAGCTTGTCTTAAATTCATCCTAATCCCAGGGGCACAAGGGTGGACAAGTCAGTGTCTTTGACCTCAACTGTGGTCTCTGTTTAGAAAGTTCTGGACCATCAACTCTCCAAACCCATCCCAAATACTGACAGATACAAAGACTTGAAGGTCTGGTGTTAGGGAAAAAAAATCATAAAAAATAAAGAACCGAACTGTGACCACAAACATGAGTAACATCACAGAAACGTGAAATGGCTGCATGGGAGCCCACACACTCTCAGAACATGAAAGCTGGTAGCCTCACAAATATCACTGAGCTGCGGCTGCAATCTAAACCAGCAACGGCACATCAGTCCCAGAACCCAGCAAAGACTGACCCCAAACACACAAGACCAACCTCTCGAAGCTCCATGGTGACATAGTGCTGCAGCTCCTTGGCCGCTTTGGCTCTGGTCTCCTCATTCCGGCTCTTCAGTCCACTGGCGAACTGCTGCAGAACACTCACATTGCTAGATGTGGCGGCACTGGCGGTGGCCGTGGCGGGACCTGTCCCGAGCATCTTGCCCTAAGGTTCTTTGGAAAAGAACACCTTTCAGTATCTTTTTTTCCTTTTATATATTTGGGTGTGCATGTGCACTCCAAAGCACATAAGAAGTTAGAGAACAACTTGCAGGAATTAATTCTTTTCTTCCTCCATGTGGATAACTCAGATTGCCAGTTTTGGCAACAAGCATCTTTGCCCGTAAGCCATTTTTCTGGCTCCTTTATTTTTTTTTAGTCAGCCTTATATTCTCAGCATGACTTTGAACTCACTATGCGACTGATGGCCTAGAATTGCTATCTCGATTTCAGCAGCCCCTGGGGTTTTAAGAGTGCCACCATGACCACTTTATGCAGTGCTGGGACTCCAGCCCATGGCTTTGTGTGTGCTGGGCAAGCATTCCACCAGCCGAGCCTCGGCCCAGCCCATCTCTCAGTACTCTATAAACCGTGTATTTGTGGCCTTAGTAATAGCGCAGATTTCTACGCACTCCTGACAGGTGCAGGATTCTAGAGGGCCAGCCTGCAGACTGAAGAGAAAACTATCTGGCCTTGAATTCTGCTGTAAAGTCATACATGTACTTTAAGGAAGACACTCAAGATTCCTCAACTTCCACAGACAGTGCCTGATTTGTGGGTTGAGCTGAAAACGAATGTGCTTAGAGATTTCCGGAAAGTGTAGCACGCAGCTCTGGCTCGCAGTTAGAACTACTGTGGACATGGTCCAGGGTCAGGTGCCAGAAGCAGCGAGAGAATTAAGGCTGGGATGTCTTTTCCTCAGAGTACCATTTGCTGAAAGGGAGTCATGATTATCCTTCAGCGGCCGTGCCCAACAGAAATGTAATACAAGCCACGTGAGTAATTTTATTTATTGCTTTATTTTTATTTACGCATTTCTGTCTAAGTGTATGTTGCATGTATGCAGATGCCTGGGAAGGCCAGAAAAAGACATCAGAGCCCCTGGAGCTGGGGTCACAGGCAGTTGTGAGTTGCCTGACAAGGTCACTGGGGACTCGAATGGGGTCCGTTGGATGATCTTAAGTCCTGGGATATGGTCAGCCCCCTTGCAAGAAATTTTAAATTTTTTAGTACTCAAATTAGGAGAAACAGGTGAAACTGCTACATTGTACTCAACCCAATAACCCAAAAACTGTCATTTGAAGTTTTATTGGCATATAAACTTATTGATATCTTCCCCATTCTTTTCTGAGACTAAGCTTCCAAAGTCTACTGTTTTCACTATCTCAGTCTGAATCCATCACTCCTCAAGTGCTCACCAGCTACATGTGGCTACAGGCTGTCGCACACAGTACTAGTGTAGCTGGCCCTCCTCATCGTGGGTTCTGAAGCTGCAGACCACCAAATGTGGCTAGAATATGCTGGGGATGAGGGAGCTAGCAAGATGCTCAGCTAGTAAAGGTGCCTGCTGCCAAGACTGATGACTGAGTGTGATCCCTGGGCCCCACAAGGTAGAAAGGAACTGACACCTACACGTTGTTCCCACTTCAACGTGCGCACCACTGCATGCCCGCCTCCCCTGAGAAATAAGTGTAAATTTAAAAAGGAAAAACAATGGGGCAGGAGAACCCTTAGTTTGTACTGAACATACACAGGCTTCTTTTCTTGTAATTATTTGCTATATAATACAGTATAACAACAATGTTGTATTTGACATTAAAAGCAACGTAGGAATGATTTAAAGCATACAAAAGGATATCTACAAGTACTACATCATTTCATGAGGGACAGGCTTTCACTGGGTTGGGAAGGCAGTTCCAAAACAAATCCGCCCTGACAGGAAGGGGCAACTGATCACAGTTGTGAGCTGAAAGAGACCACTCATTCCTCAGCTCTGTGCTGTTTGTCTCCCCCAGTGAGTTTACAATTCAGGGGGGACCATAAAAAGGAGGCTAGCTCACAATGCCATGGAAGTGACATACACCCCCATCCTGCCAGATTACACTAAAAACCAAACACAATTCCTAATTAAGCACAGAACCCTGGGCTCTATTCCCAGCATCACATAACCAAGGCAGGATAGCACTCACTTTTAAGCCCAGCACTCAAGAAGTGCTGGCAGAAGGATCAGAAGTTCAAGGTCATGCTCTAGGAGATGGGTAAATAAATTGAGGAACAAATGGTTTTGAAAAACTTTCAAACACTACACTGCTGTCTAGAAAAAAGGTACTACAAAAGGAACCAGACCCTTTTAGAGAGGAAGAAACCACTCCTGAGTGTGTACACACACGAGGCAGCAGGAAGGAGGCCGACACGAAATTTCTATTCTCACGAAAGTAGAGCATCACTTTAGGCTTTCCCTACAAGCCAGCTGCCCCAGGCTGGATTCAAAGTAACTACTTGGAGTCACAGAATCCCAAAGGTTTTGGTCATGCCTTAGGGAAGTTCACGTTGAAAGGTTGAAACAAGAAGTGAGGACACAGCGTGAGCTCGGAGGGTAGAACCCAGCTCAGCTCGGAGGTCTGGGTCCCCGACAGCTCTCCAGGTGCGGTGTAGGGGGCTGACCCCGGTCTAGGAGGCTGCAGCTCCCGGGGGCAGGCTCCACCGTCTGTAGGTGGTCCTCGAGGGGTGACCGAGACCGGGCATGAGACCTAAAGGCACCACGGCAGGCCCGGAGCAGATCCGCCAACCTGGGGGTCTCCCCGAGGGCGCAGTGCGGGCCGCCCCGGTGGCGGGGCTGGTTGTGGAGGCGCTGCCTGGTCCAGACGGGCGGCTTCCCGGGCCTCCCCCAGCACGGCCCAGACTGGCCGTGAGTCTGGACATCCAGCCGGCCGCAGGTGCTCGGCTCCAGGCCCCAGACTCACCGCGCGGCTTCGGCCACCGCCTCAGCTGCTGCCGCCTGAGCCGGTACCGCCGCTTCAGGCCCCCAGTCCCACCACCCGCCTTCCCCGCTGTCCTCTGGGCCCGGGAGGGGAAGGCGGGCTCGCAGGCCCGAAAGCCAATCAGCGGGCCGAGAACAAAGATGGACAGGAACATTCACCAATAATCATGAAAAAGTGGAGCTTCGAGACCGGCTTCTGGCGGGGCGGGGATTGTTCAAATAGACAAAACACGCGGCCAGTGGCAGGCGAAAGAAGCTTAAGTCTTTTCCGGAGAACCAATCAGTTGTGAGTTGATTTCGGTCACTTCCACGCACACATCCGGTGCGTCGCTACTACGGGTCCCCTCCGTGTGAGTTGTGACCGTGTGGCGCCCGGGTCTAGGGACTGCGCGGACCTCTTGGAAGAGCTGGGTAGAGATTGGGGACCGCGCCCGACGTGATGCTGAGAAGGAGCCGAGTGTTTGACTCCCTCGAATGACTGCAGACGGCATACTATCTTGGGAACCGGTTTACTAGGGGACTCCTGCTTTCTCCTTTGTAAAATTTAATATGCATTTGAAAGTTTTTATTTTCTTCTCACTGCCCCCAGATTGTCATTCTCGAGAGACGATCACCAAGAAACTACTTTAAATGAAAAATTTTAAAGCAAAATCCTCTTTTTTTAAAAAAGAAAAAATTGTCATCAGGCAATAGCCGGAGCTGTAGATGTAATTCAGTTGATTGACTGACTGCTTGCCCAACATGTATGAAAGTCGTGGATTCAATCCCCAGAACCACATAAAGAACACGCCTGTAACCCCAACCCTCTTGGAGGTTGGAGGATCAGGAATTCAAGGTCGGGGCTAGAGAGAAGCCTCAGTGGTTAAGAGCATTGGTTGTCCTTCCAGGTAGCCTGCACTCAGTTGACGGCTCACAACTCCGTGTAACTCCGGTTCCAGGGGATCTGATACAGGGCTCTGCCCGCGTCAGGCGCACACATGGTGCATAGGCGTACACGCAGGTAAAACACCAATATATAAAAATAAATATTAAAAAAATTCAAGTGAAATTTATGCACATGTTTTTTGTGTAATCTTTACTTTTTATATCAGTTGTGATAAAACATCGGAAATTCCTAAATAGCTCGAATTTGAATAAAATATTAAATACATTAATATTAAGAGAAGCATGAAGTTATTAATAATGATAATGCAGATAAATATTTGCTAATAAGGTAAAGGTTCTCAATTAGATTTTTAAAAGTTACGTTTTAAAATTAAGAAACAAAAAAAGAAAATTCCAGAGTACAAATTATACTACTGTAGTACCTTTTATAAAACATCGCTACATTTCTTAGGTATTAAATTGGAGAATGCTGATGGGCCTAATGGCCCATGCCTTTAATCCCAGCACTCTGGAGACAGAGACAGGCATGTATCTGTGAGTTCCAGGATAGCCAAGGCAGTTACACAGAGAAACCCTGTCTCAAAAAAAATCACCAAAACAAACAAACAAATAAATAAATTGGGGAAATGCCAATTAAAATGCAATGAGATTTGTGAAAGACATACTTTCTTTTCTTATTTTTGGGGAGGGGTTCAAGACAGGGTTTCTCTGTGTAACAGCCCTGACTGTCCTGAAACGTGCTTTTGTAGACCAGGCTGGCCTTGAACTCACAGAGATCCACCTGCCTCTACCTCCCAAATGCTGGGATTAAAGGCGCCAGCACTGCCCATCAGAAGACATACTTTCTTTAGATATTACCACAAATTAATTATATAGTAAAAAGAGCTGTTGAAAAAATAAGCTTTCATGTCTGTAGCCATGCCACCCTGAGAGCAGGTTTTCAGAAGAAAGACAATGGGGCAATAAGGAACTATAGAAAAAAAATCTCAAAAAACCCCATGTGGTCTCCATGTAATTAGGTAGATGTAGGTCATGACTTGGGGCAGACCAGGCTCCAGGAAACAGACTAAAAGCAGCAACTCAGCTCTTACAGTAAATTTTTAACAATGGAGCATAAGGGCTCCAGCCTTCAAAATGGAGTCAGGTGGGTTCCTCAACCCTGTCTCAAATATGTATATCTACATCTACCTCTCTCTCTCTCTCTCTCCCTCTCTCTCTCCCTCTCTCCCCCCCCCTCTCTCTCTCTCCCTCTCTCTCTCTCTCTATCTGTGTATGTGACATTTCTCCAGTTTAATGCATAAGAAATGTAACAATGTTTTGTAATTTAAAAACTTTTTTAAAAAAATATTTATTTATTTATTATGTATACAATAGTCTATCTGTATGTATGCCTGCAGGCCAGAAGAGGGCACCAGACCTCATTACAGATGGTTGTGAGCCACCATGTGGTGGCTGGGAATTGAACTCAGGACCTTTGGAAGAGCAGGGAATGCTCTTAACCGCTGAGCCATCTCTCCAGCCCTAAAAACATTTTTTAACTAATTGGGAGCCTTTTCCTCATTTTCAAATGCACACCTGTAATGCTGGTACCTGGGCAACTGAAGCAGGGGGATCTTGAGTTCCAGGCTACATTTGATGCTGTGTCAAAAAGTAAGAGAGGGCCAGCAAGATGATCCAGGATAAAAGCGCTTGCCACCAAACCTAAAGACCTGAGTTCAAACCCCAGAACCCACATGGTGGATGGAGAGAACTTAACCCTGCAAGTTGTCATGTGACCTAGCACACGTGCTTCACCCCATCAACACACATTTGAAAAAATAGCATTAATTTAAAGTAGAAAATGTGAAATAAGGAGTGGAGAGATGGCTCGTTGGTTGAGGACTGGCTGCTCTTTCAGAGGACTCGGGTTCAGTTCCCATATCAGGTAGCTCACAACAGCCTGCCAACTGTAGGATTGAGATGTAGTTCAGATGGTAGTTTATCTACCTAGAGGGTAGAATCCTTGGTACCACCTAAAACCAAGTGTGTGGGTGAGTGTTTATAATCTCAGCACTCGGCGTCAGATCAGAATTTCAAGGGCATTATGGGCTACATTGCTGGTTCCAGGCCTGTCTGGGATACACAGGCCCCTGTAATTTTATTATTTTATTTTATGTGAATCCACGTTTTCCCTGCATGTATATATCTACTGGGATCTGCCTAGTGCCCTTAGAGGCCAGAAGAGGGCACCAGATGCCCTGGAACTGGATTTAGAGTTGGTTACAGTTGCCTTTTGGGTGCTGGGAATCGAACCCAGGTCCTCAGGAAGGGAAGCCACTCCTTTTAACCACCGAACCATCTCTCCAGTCCTTTTTCCAAACAAAGAAAGAAATAAAAACCCAGTATATTGTGTAGGTCTTTGCATCTTTTTTTTTTTTTTTTTTTTTTTGGTTTTTCGAAATAGGGTTTCTCTGTAGCTTTGAAGCCTGCCTCTGCCTCCCGAGTGCTGGGATTAAAGGCGTGGGCCACCACCACCCGGCTGGTCTTTGCATCTTAGTACACAGCAAACTTCCTAGCTCTTTTTTCTTACAGCTATACATATGTAATCCATAACATTGCACCGTATTTTCTTTTCCTGGCTCTCTGTTTATAAACACTTATTTTTTCTTCTTTTCTTTCTCTCTTTCCTTTTCGTTTGGTGTTCTGTTTCTCTCCTTTCCCCTTCCCTTCCCTCTTCCCTTTCTCCTTTTTCTTCTTTAAGACAGGGTCTCATGCAGCTTGGGTTGGCCTCGAACTTATTATATAATGTCCTTGAACTTTCTTCCTGCGGTCATCTTCCAAGTTCTAGGATCACAGCATTTTCAACGTAGGATTTATTGGGGTAACCATCTTCATCACAATGAGTCTTATTTCAGTAAGCGAACCGGCCCAATACATCGCAAAGCCACACGCCCTGAAATCCTTGGGGTGCTAACCGGATCATTTTCCAGTGACTCTTGCTTTTAGTTTATTTGTTGAACCCTGGCTCTGGCCTTTGACCACGCCCCTCGCCGGCCTTCTCCCGGCCCAGCTCGTCCCGGGCCTGGGTTTCCCAGCCGGCCCCTTGAGGCCGATGCACAAGATGGCGGCGCCGGCGGCCCGCTGGAGGCTGCGGGCTGTGGCGTGTTGTTGAGTTGTGGTGCGGGACAGGGAACCACACGGGCCTCACTCAGGTGACAGGTGGTCGGGGCAGTGCCGCCGGCCCCGTTGGGGTGCATGGCCTGCTCTCTGCTGTCCCCTGTTTATACCGCCTTCCAAACCCTGTCCCGGGGCGGAACCAAAGAAAGGTCAGGTCAGGCTGCCCAGCCTATCTTCGTCCTGGGGCGGTCCCCGTGAGTGGCTCACTTTTAGAATTGACTTTAGCCACGTGTCACTTCCATGGCTGCGTTGCAGGCCCCGGGGGAGAAGATTAATATCCAGGCAGGAGAGACGACCAAGGTCGGGGAACCGCTGGGGGACTACTGGCCCGAGCAGGACAGCCTTCCACCGCGTTCCTGGAGACAGAAGTGCGCCTCCTATGTTTTGGCTCTGAGGCCCTGGAGTTTCAGTGCCTCACTCACCCCTGTGGCCCTGGGCAGTGCCTTGGCCTACAGATCCCAGGGTATCCTGGATCCCAGGCTCTTGGTGGGTTGCGCAGTGGCTGTCCTGGCTGTGCACGGGGCCGGCAATTTGGTCAACACTTACTATGACTTTTCCAAGGGCATTGACCACAAGAAAAGTGACGACAGGACTCTGGTGGATCGAATCTTGGAGCCCCAGGATGTTGTTCGATTTGGAGTCTTCCTCTACACCCTGGGTTGTGTCTGTGCTGCTTGCCTCTACTACCTGTCCCCTCTGAAACTGGAGCACTTGGCTCTCATCTACTTTGGAGGCCTGTCTGGCTCTTTTCTCTACACGGGAGGTAAGAATTGACCTGTTTCCTGCTCTCAGGTCTCAGTTGCCTGAACTGGAAACTGTTCCTTTACATAGGAACTGTAGAAGTGTCAAAGACGCCTGACTAAATTAGACGACTTGACTGGAAATCCAAAGTTTGTGTGCCATGGCTACTTTGAAAACTATAAGTTGTGAAGACCCTGGTTCGGCAGTGGATCATGAACATTACCAGCTGGAGACATGGCTTAACCTTTAAGATGTCTTACTTTGGGGGCTGGAGAGGTGGCTCTGTGAGCACTGGCTGCTCTTCCAAAGGTCCACATGGTGTCTTACAACCATCTATAATGGGATCGGTCTGCCCTCTTTTGGCATGCAGGCATATATTCATACAGAGCACTCATGTATGTAAAATACATAAATAAACCTGGTAGGGGAAATACATGATCACAAAGTGGCCCTCCTAGAGTGAGTCTTAACCATTGCACTCCAGATGTGCTGAGCTGACCCCTGCAATTTCCCCAAATGCAGGAAACTAGATTGCATTGAAAAAAAAGGAAAAGGAAAAAGAAGAGAGAGAGAGAGAGAGATCTCTTATTGTTTTCGCAGAGGACCCATGTTCAGTTTCCAGCACCCATGTTGGGCCCCTCACAGACACACTTGATTTCAGCTCCAGGGGGTCCAACACCCTCTTGGTGCCTCAGTGGGCATCATCAGCACACATGCACACAAAGAAACACACATATAATGACGTAATGTGGGCTGGCAAAATGGCTCAGTAGATAAAAGGCTCCTACCACCAAGCCTGATGGCTTGAGTTTGATCTCTAGGACCCACGAGGTAGAAGGAGAGGACCCTACTTCCAAAGTTGTCTTCAAACCTCTCTCACACATGTGCATGCACTCAACATGGAAAAAGTTTAGCTTGTCATAAGAAAGCGGGGTAATAACTATGTAGGCATTTAATTTAATAACTAGACTATTAACATAGGCACTTAATTTAATAACTATGTAGACCATTAACATAGGCATTTAATTTTTTTTGCCATCTTCCCTTTTAATCTCTATGGACCTCTGTGTATCTGGCCTGTCACTAACTGTAGGGTGATGCAGTGGATAACTGGGTGTAAGAGGTGCTAAGTGCTACGGTGGCGGGACAGAGAAGAGGACACTGAAGACTATTTTAAGTAGTTTGGTTGGCATGGGCCTCACTAAGGAGATAACACCTGAACTAGATTGAAGGCGGTGAGAGATGACGGGGTTGGCGTGTCGATGTCTGGAGTAGGACTCTAGGTATGCGGGGCAGCGAGTGCCAAAGTCCCTGATGACTTTGAGGAAGAGGAAGAAACCCACTGTGTGCATGAGGGACGCAGTCCAGGGAGCTAGACGAAGAGGGGTGTGTCTGGGAGGGTGGGAGGCATGCAGGCTGTATAGGCAGTTCCCCCCTTTTGGCCTCTGCACTTTAAAGTACAGGGGCCATTGCAGGACTTTGAATAGCAGTGTGATGTCATGGCTCGAAAGAGTCTCTCTGGCTATGATATTGGGGATGGATAAGTAGGGTGGGCAAGGGTAGAAGAACAAAGACCAGGTCAGAGGCCCTTGAGCAGTTCAGGCAAGATGTTTGGTGGCTTGCGTCAGGGTGGTGGCCACAGAGAGGTGAGGCAGGTTCTGAGCAGACGTTGGAGGTAGACATTGTTTGCCAGTAGATTGGATCTTGGGTAGAAATGTCACAGAATTAAGTTTGACTCGGAAGGTTTGGCCTGTACCACCAGAAAGGTACAGTTGATATTGTCATGCCAGATGGGAGAAAGGCAAGGCTAGAATAGGTTTTGAAGGGAAGAAGTCAGGAGATTGACTTTGGACATCTTAATGTTAGAGCTCCAAGTGGAGATGTGCGGTGTGTAGTTGGTTAATGGAGAGGCCTGGGCTAGAGAGACAGGTAAGGGAGCCACTGGCCCA
Organism: Ondatra zibethicus; assembly: GCA_004026605.1. Lineage (NCBI taxonomy): Eukaryota > Metazoa > Chordata > Mammalia > Rodentia > Cricetidae > Ondatra > Ondatra zibethicus. The sequence continues at coordinate 71,818 of PVIU01001032.1, read as the reverse complement.
TACATAAAGTTATAGAGTTGGTGAGAAAGCACAGAGGACCAGTTCTGGGCCCTGTAGCCCTCTAGCCTAAGAGGAGGGGAAGATGAGGACCATATAAAGGAGACCGAAGGAGTGGGAAGGAAATCAAGAGACTGTAGTTTCTCAGCAGCCTGTTGTAAATTTAGGACAAATAAAAAAGTTTGAGGCAAAGGCAGGCAGATCTATGAGTTTGAAGCCAGTCTGGTCTACATAGTGAGTTTCAGGCTAGACCTTGTCTCAAAAACAAAGGAACAAAATGTTTGCTAGAGACTGAGTATGGTCCACACCTATGATACTGTAATACCTGCACTGGGAGACTGAGCAGGAAGATTTGTACAAGTCTCTCTCTCTCTCTCTCTCTCTCTCTCTCTCTCTCTCTCTCTCTCTCTCACACACACACACACACACACACACACACACACACGAGGCTAGCCTGAGGATTTAATGAAGGAAACCCGTAGGACACTGGTAGAAAGTGTAAGGTGGTGGTGAAGGGAGGAGCCCTCTGCTGGTCAGCTTTCTGCTACTATAACAGAATACCTGAGTTATTCGACTTAAAATGAGGAAAGACTTACTTAGTTTTAGGCTCCAATTTATGGTTGGCTGGCCTATGGTGTTTTGTACATGTGGCGGGAATCCATACTGAGGAAGTCCATTTGGCTTGGGTCTGGTAGTGAATAGAGAAAGAAGAGTGGGCTAGACCCAGACCCCAGTGTCTCCTCCCCACACCCACATGATTGGAAAGAAGAGTGGGCTAGACCCAGACCCCAGTGTCTCCTCCCCACACCCACATGATTGGAAAGAAGAGTGGGCTAGACCCAGACCCCAGTGTCTCCTCCCCACACCCACATGATTGG
>PVIU01001032.1:0-70843 GCA_004026605.1 Ondatra zibethicus | reverse complement strand
CCCCAGTGTCTCCTCCCCACACCCACATGATTGGAAAGAAGAGTGGCTAGACCCAGACCCCAGTGTCTCCTCCTACTCAGGCTCTACTCTTCGTAGAAATTCCACCACTGGGACGACTTAGCACTCAGAGTGCTTGCTAGTCTTGTAGAGGACCCAAGTTTGATTCCCAGCACCACATGGACAACCGCCTATGTAACTCCAGCTCCACAGGACCCAGCATCCTCTTCTGGTCTCCACAGGCACCTGCATGTGTGTGCCACCCACTCACACAGGCACATACACATTTTTAATAAAGACAGATGTTAAAGATAAAATATTCCACCAGCCCAGCGACTGACTCTTCAGCACACAGCTCTTGGGAATTCTCGAAAACATGGCATTTTCTTTATTTTAGGGATGTTTTAACCAGGATGTGGAGGAGACAGAACAGGCCCTGGGTTAGAATTAGAGTCTGGTTGCAGTGCTGAGAGTCAGGGCTGACAGGCCAGAAGTACAAAGGTCTCCTCCCAGTGTAGTCAGAGGGAGAATAGGGCACGGGGTGAGGCATGGGGCTGCAGCCAGAGCATGCTGGGGTCCATTTCCATCGCTCTTGGCTTCTTCCCACTTTGCAGTCTCCAGAGCTCCGTCCTTGTCTCTTCTTTCCCTTGGTTCCTTTGGTGACTGTAGCCATCTCACTTGAGCTGGTGACTCTCAGGCTCTAGGCTCAGAAACTGAGGCTCAGATCTGACGTCTTTGGGGGTGTAGATGCTGGGGACTGGACAGCACCCAGTGCTCTGCTCAGTGGTACAGCATGGCAAGTGTGTTCCTTACCTGTGCACCACACCCTTGCCACACACAGCTCTTAGTCACTCCTAGAAGAAGCCTCAAATCAAATTCCTGTTCATCTCTGCAAGGATATTTGCCACCTACAGATTTTCTTATTTTATTCAATGGCATTTTTCTCCTGTGTGTTTTTTTTTTAAATGTGTGTGTGTCCCTCACATGCTAGGCAGGTACTCCATCCACCACTGTGCTGCACCCCTAGCCCACTCATAACTTCATCCTTCTAGCTCTTTAGACCCAAAGCCGTGAGCATCCTTTTTGACTTTTGTTGTTGTTTTGAGACAGGGTTTCTTTGTATAGCCATGTTTGTTTGAGAACTCACTTTGTAGACCAGGCTGGTCTCAGAGATCTATCTGCCTCTGCCTTCCAAGTGCTGGTACTAAAGGTGTGCACCACTGTGCCTGACTAGACTCTTCTTATATCTGGCACCAGCATCTTATATCTGGCATCGGCAAGTTGTATTTCTGTTAAAAATTCATCTGAGATCTGACAACTCCTCCCCACGTGCTGCCTCCACCATGACCCTCTCCCTGGAGTATTGCAGAAGCTCCTAAGGGCCTCTCCACATCTGCCCTCATCCCTGTTAGGCTATTACTGCCAGGTGTTAGTGGAAGGCAGCTGGAAGCCCTCTGTTTAACACTCGTGAGTGGCTCCCATCTCATCCGGAGTAAAGCCAAGTCTTCCTAGTGACAGCCAGGATGTCGCATTGTCTGCACAGCTCTGCCCTCCCCAGCTCTAACCTGCCCTCACCTTCCTCTTGGACCTGCAACATCAAGCTATGCACTTTATAGGTGCCTGTCTCTCTGTTTGGAACACTCTTCCCTGTCTCTGTATGGCTTACTCTAACTTCCACTCATGTCGCCTTCTTTGGAAGGCTTTGATTTCTGTCTTATTTAAAATCGCACAGTTATCCAGGTGATGGTACATGTCTATAATTCCAGCAAGGAAGCAGAGACAGCCTGGCTTCCAACTGATCCCTGTTGTAAGAGACCGCTCATTCGTTTCCTGGCTGCCCAGACTCCCTAAATAATCACACGGAAACTATATTATTTAAATCACTGCTAGGCCAATTGCATAAGCGTATTTCTGGCTAACTCATATCCTAAACTAATCATCTCCATTAATCTGTGTATTGCTGTGACTGTGGCTTACTGGGTAAAGTTCCATCCCTTGTGTCTGTCTCCGGAGGGGCTACATGGCTTCTCTATGGCTCTGCCTTCTTTCTTCCAGCATTCAGTTTAGTTTTCCCCGCCTAGCTAAGTTTTGCCTTGCTCTAGGCAAACCAGTTTCTTTATTCATTAACTGATAAAAGCAACACATAGACAGTGGGTGCTGGGAACCAAACCTGGGTCCTCTGGAAGAGCACCAGTACTCCTAACTACTGAGACATCTCTCCAGCCCTGTAGATTTTTTCCTTTTTTTTAGATTTATTTATTATGTGTACAGTATGTACTGTGTGCTAGAAGAGGGTACCAGATCTCATTACAGATGGTTGTGAGCCCCAGATGTTTGTGAGCCAACATGTGGTTACTGGGATTTGAACTCAAGACCTCTGAAAGAGTAGCCAGTGCTCTTAAACTCTGAGCTATCTCTCCAGCCACAGCCCTGTAGATTTTCTTTTTCTTTTTGTAATCTCTCCCCACCTGCCCAAGACAAAGTTTCTCTTTGTAGCCTGACTATCCCAGGCTCTGTAGTTCAGACTGGCCTTGAACTCAGAGATCTGCCTGTCTCAGAATGCTGGGATTACAAGTGTGTACCACCACTGCCCATCTGCAGATTTCCTTTTAACATTGGCCTTTATTGGTAGAGAATTGACATGCAGTGAAGTGTGTTTGTTTGGTGAACCTTGACGGACATGAGCAACTGTGTAGTCCCTGCCTCTCTGTCACCCCTAATGCTTCCTTGGGCTCTTCCTGCCAGCCCCATCCATCCTCATCTATGCGCAGGTAACTACTCTTCTAGTTTCTTTCACTCAGGTTAGTTTGTGTGGTCTAGAGTACTGTGTAGAGGCACCCATTCCATATGGATTGCTTGTGACTTTGTTTATTGCCATATGAACTCTGTTTTTGTTTGGGGGGATTTTTTTTTGGTTTTGTTTTGCTTTTTTTTTTTTTTTTTTGAGACAGGGTCTCTATATGGTTCCGGCTATCTTGGAATACACTATGTAAACCAGGCTGGCCTCCAACTCACAGAGATCCTCCTGCCTATGCTTCCCGAGGGCTGAGATTAAAAATGTGGGCTACCATGTCTGACCTCCCTATGAGCTTTGAGTCTGGCTCCTTTTGCCCAGTGTGATGGTTTTGAAGCTCACCATGTTTTCACACGTCAGCATCTGTTGAGAGACACACCACACTGTGTTCTGCTCACCTGTTCAGGGACCTTGGGGTTGTGCCTCTCTTTTCTATTGTGACTGAGCATTCATGTTCAAGTCTTTTTATGAGTATTTGTTTTCATTTCTCTTGAGTAAATGCCTGGAAATGAAACTGCCGTGGCCTCCACTGGGTGACGTTTAAGTCTACAAAGAGCTGCTAACCCAAGAAGAAGTACTTGTACTGCTCACACTCCCACAGCGGCACGAGACTGCAGTGGCTCTGCGCCTCTGCCAGCTTCCTCACTGGGGTGGGAATGCTTAAAAAGAGACTCCCATGTGGGTCGCATCTCTGAGTCAGGAGAGTTCGGGCCATTTCTTACACTCTTAGAAAGTGCCCTCTCGAAAAGCTCTGTCATTTTATTATATCAGATAAATTCAAGACTGTAAAACCTTTCTTATCCTTGAGTGGTTTTGTGCTTGGCTTTAGAGGAAGACCTGCTTAAGGTGGGGACCCAGGTTTCTGTTGTGATTTTGTTTTTGTTTTTTGTTTGTTTGGTTTTTCAAGACAGGGTTTCTCTGTAGCTTTGGAGCCTGCCCTGGAACTAGCTCTTGTAGAACAGATTGGCCTCGAACTCACAGAGATCTTCCTACCTCTGCCTCCTGAGTGCTGGGATTAAAGGTGTGCGCCACCACCACCCATTTTGTTTGTTTTGCTTTGTTTTGAAGCTTGAGTATAGTTCTGTTAGAGTCAAAGCAAGCTGCACATCTCTAGCTGCTGGGAGGAGGGAGATGGAAAGGAGAAAGAAGAAAGCCATGCCTTTTGCAGTGGAGGTAGGCAAACAGCCGTACAGTGGAAAGTGAGGGGCTTCAGGAAGAAGTGAGAGAGCCCAGAGTGTTTGGGGAAGCATAGTCATGGCTGAGGCTTCATAAGAAGCTGAGTCACTTTTTTGCTTGATGATCTGAGGAAGGAGGGGTCTTTGGATCATCCAACCAGAGGTTACGTCTTCCCCCTCCAGCGTCCTGTTGTTGTGCGTGGGTCAGCGAATGTAAGAGAAAGTAGGGGAACATCACACTAGCCTAGCCTGAGGGGAGGCTTCCTGAATACGTGCAGTATGTGGGAACATGGGCTCACCAGTTCAGGGCTGCTGTTCTTTCGCGAGAACCTCCTCCTGGGCACATGTCCTCAGATAATCAAGTTATCGACACACAGTGTAGCCATATGGAATCAGCTTCCTGGTGCTGGGAAACTGAGGGTCATGCCTGTGATGCCTTGTGACCAGGGGTGCTCACTGGTGCCAGCAGACCCATAACTTCCTTGAAGGGGAAGCTAGCCAGATCTTGGTCCTTAGTTCCTATGGTTTTAGATCCCTGAAGATCATTGTCATCTGTTATCTCCCCCCCCCCCCACTTTGGTTTTTTGAGACAGGATTTCTCTGTTTAGCTTTGGAGCCTGTCCTGGAACTCATGCTGTAGACCAAGCTGGCCTTAAACTCACAGAAATCTGCCTGCCTCTGCCTCCTGAGTGCTAGGAGTGAAGGCGTGTGCCACCACTGCCCAGCATTTCATCTCTTATTTTAGACTGGGTAAAATATGATCAGATACTCTGAGGCTGTGCCTTATAGTATCACCAGATCCAAAGGCTTCCCTGTTACTGTAGCAACCAAAGTTTGGATCCTAATGCCCGTCTCCCACCATTGCACATGACTTTACTGTTTCAGTCTGAGTGGGAAATATTACTGACCTGACCTCGGTTCCAGGTTGAAGTGTTTGTTACTGTAGTTCTCTGCCAGATACTGGGGAGCCAAGTCTGGCAAGCCAGATGCTGGGACTTTGATTCCAAAGACACAGGGATGTTGAGGGTTTGAGGGTGTGTTGGGAAGAAGGGCAAACCCAGAGTTTAAAGGAACACTGGAATGGGGTGGGAGGTTCGTATGAGACCAAAAGCCACCTAGGAAGTATTGTAGCATTCCAGAGTAAGGTGACCCTGATTTGGACTTGGGATGTAGTGTGGTGCTGGAGATGGAGGGAGGAGGCTGGAAAGAGGAGTTGCAGGCAGGCCTAGGAACAGTATGGTCGCTAGGAATGGCTTGGTTTTGAAGGAAACCACAGGGGAGCACTGCACGATAACTGTCACTGGTTTCCTCATTATATGAGTGGCGGCTTCTTTATGTGGAAGTGTGTTAGGCTGTGAAATGCCATGGTGTTTCAGTGCGGTCTTTTAAGCCAGAAGAAAGACTAGAGGGGAAAGAGGTAGGATGGACATTCTGCCTTACAGGCTGGAGAAGGGCAGAAGAACTTTATGGTCTAATGTAGTAGATCACAAAGCCTTTTGCATGTTCTTGGACTTGTATCATCTCTGTGTACTGGGAGTTCAGGGCACTTTGTAGCAGAAACTGGTTTTGGGGATAAAACCTAAAAGGTAAACTTGGCAAGTACCTGGCAGTTAAGCTCAGAGACCTGAGTCTGTATTGGGTCATTTATTGGGGTACCCCAATGACTGCATACCATCACAGCCTCTCACCAGACACGGTCATCTCTTGGACAGCCTTTGATTCACACTGCATCTCTGGCTTTTCTGGCTGCAGGAATTGGATTCAAGTATGTGGCACTGGGAGACCTCATCATCCTCATCACTTTCGGCCCCCTGGCTGTGATGTTCGCCTACGCTGTCCAGGTGGGGTCCTTGGCCATCTTCCCTCTAGTCTATGCCATCCCTCTGGCCCTCAGCACGGAGGCCATTCTCCATTCCAACAACACCAGGGACATGGAGTCTGACCAGGAGGCCGGCATTGTCACTCTGGCCATCCTCATCGGGCCCACCTTCTCCTACGTGCTCTACACCACGCTGCTCTTTCTGCCCTACCTGATCTTCAGCATCCTGGCCACGCACTGCAGCATCAGCCTGGCGCTGCCCCTGCTCACCATCCCCATGGCCTTCTCCCTTGAGAGGCAGTTCCGCAGCCAGGCTTTCAACAAGCTCCCCCAGAGGACAGCCAAGCTCAACCTCCTTCTGGGGCTTTTCTACGTCTTTGGCATCATCCTGGCACCGGCAGGCAGTCTGCCCAGACTCTGAGGCGACTATTAGCTCCCACCACAGCACAGCCCTCCTTAGGATGTGCAGAAGCCAGAGAGACTGAGGATGGGTGCAGCTGGCCAGGGTGGGTGCTCAGCATGGGCTGCCAACTCCTACCCTTGTGTGTTAGGATTATCTTCGTCAGGATAATCTGCTGTGATTTGTTTCCCACGTTATGGGGAGCCCTCATTCTAGTGTCCAAGGATGAATTGAACATACTGCCCTTCTGTTGTTTATAATCCCCACTAGAGGGCGTTGTCAGGCCACTTTAGGATGGAAGGCCCATCTCCCTTGTTCTGAACAGAATGTCCTAACAATTCGTGAAGGATCTGTGTCCCAAAAGAGCTGCAGTGACAAAGCACAGGACTGCCCTGTTACCTTGGTACACAGGAAATGGCAATAATTGGTGCCAGGTCCCATTAACATGGAACACCTGTCCCCTGAATGTGCCGCTTGCTAGAGAGAAAGCCCCTCATTAACAACCATGTGGCTCCCGGCTTTTTGCCTAGGTGGTGGGTGGTTTCGACATTTCTGTCCTTCATCTCTCCTTTCACTCAACGCCACTGGTGAGAAAAATGTCAGCTCACCCTGCAGCAAGACAGTCATGCCTGGGGCGGCTGAGGAAAGCACTCTGCTTTCAGTTGGGGGCTGCTTCCCTCTGTAGAATCCACTAGGATGCCAATCATTGGGACCCGAAGTGGTAGTGGGATATGCATTTAAAGCCCATAGGCCTGTCTCCTCCCGATTGCCTCCCCTGCATCTCTGTCTGCCCTTTCATCTGTTTCCCAGTCCCCAGACTGTGGGCAACAGTAACACACGAGTCAGGGACTTGTCCCCATCCACAGAGCCTCAGGATGGGCAAAGCAGGGGCCTGTTGAACGTACAAGTCAATGGATAGCAGTCCTGGCCCCACTCAGCCAGAGTGGGAAGCCTCGCCATTGAAAGAACTATGAAATATGGGCCCCTCCTCTCCCTGCACCTGTTGCCATGCTCAGACGGGGTGGTTTCAGTGAGGTCTCATCTGAGGGACCAGTGGTGTCTCACCCCCTCCTCTTGGACATTTGGAGTGTAACGTCTGCACTGAGGTCATCCTCTTGCACTGAGATGATCACGTCCTCATTGTGATCAGTTGTCTTGGAGGGCACTGCAGGCTTAGCCTGCAGAAAATGACCTTGAGTTAGCACTAGGTCACTTCCTTAGGAAAAAATATGTTTCAAAATTGCCCCGAGTTCCTTTGTAGTCAGGATGGTTTGTCTAAAAGAGAGCCGGGGTCCCTGAGCTTGGAAGAAATCCAGAAATCTTAGACAGGAGCGTTCCTTTCCTGTTCTTCCCAGCACTCCAGGTTTGAGGGCCTTGCCTTTGGAGAAGCACCTAGGACCCCTGCTGGGGGCTGACCAGTCACCCGCAGGACCAATGGCTTTCACAGTCCAGGCCTGACACGGCTACCCTCATCAGAACTGTGTCCACTGCTGCACCATGCTCTGGTACACATTTTAATACCTATTTTTATATATAATCCCAGAGGCCATATTTAGTGCCACATTTTATATACAGGCCACTATAATTTATATCATGTCTCCTGATTTAATGAAGGTTTCCTGTAGATTTGTTAATTAAAATATGAGAAAAGTCCATCAGTGGCTTTGTGTTTCTTTGCTTCCCTCCTGCTTCTCTTACTGTGAGAATGTGCAGAGATCTCGGAGTGCCAGGCTCGGTGGCGGATGCATTTAATTCCTGCACTTGGGAGACAGGCTGGGGGATCTCTGGGAGTTTGAAGCCTGCCAGGGACACACAGTGAGACCCTGTCTCCAAAATCTCATTCCAGGCCTTTGGGACAGTGCAGTGTGGTAGGGGCACCTCTTTACCAGCGATGAATCTGGGTACTGTTTGAACAGCGTTGATGGGCTATGTTGGCTGGTCTTGTGTCAATTTGACACAAGCTACAGTTACTGGAAAGAACCTCAATTGAGAGAGTGCCTCTGTGGGACTGGGCTGTAGGCAAGCATGAAGGGCATTTTCTTAATTAGTGATTGATGTGGGAGGGTCCAGCCTGTGATGGGTGATGTCATCACTGGGTGGTAGTCCTGGGTTTTATAGAAAAGCAGGGTTAGCAAGCCATGGGGAGCAAACCAATAAGCAGCCCCTCTCCATGGCACGGCCCCTGCATCAGCTCCAGCCTCCAGCTCCCTGCCCTGTTTAGGTCCTGTCTTGTCTTCTAGTGATGAGCAGTGGTGTGGAAATGGAAGTCAAGTGAATCCTTTCCTCCCCAAGTTGCTTTGGTTATAGTGTTTCATCCCAGCAGTAGTAACCCTGTCTAGGATAAGGGCCCTCAGAAAAGGTGGTAGGGACCCTTCAGAGCTGGCTGGCCAGACCGCATTGACCTCATTTCCCTCTATCCTTCCCTACTTATATTTTTCTGCTGCTAGGTCACCATGCTGATGGATTAGGAACAGGTAGTAGATGGAGTGAGTTTATGTTTTGGCTAGGCATTTGGCAGTATATCCTTATGAATGAGGTAGAGATATGTGGAATGGATATCACTGTAGCTAGATAAATTCCTGAGGCTGATCGTACCGTGGGAGACAGCTGACGAATCAGTGTGTCAGCGGCAGCAGGGAAGGCAGCCTTCAACGGCACGTTCGAGTGAGCCCTGCCTTCTGCCCTTTGCCCAGCTAGATTCAGCACCTGCTATTAGCAACTGGAGTAAGGCAGCCAGAATGGAAACTCTCGGGAGCCCCGGAGGAAGGGCTTCTGGAGGGACTGATAATTAGGGTGTTCAGGAATTAGAAGGCTGCTTTGAGGGTCAAGAGAACAGTGCGCGTGAATAAATGCAGAGAGATGCTGTTGGGTCTTCCAGACCGTGAGAGCAGATGTGGCTGTGGGTGTTTTATGAATGACACTAGGCTGCATGGTCACACGGCTTTACCGTCTGAGTCAGATTTATCCTGCTTACCCAGTGACTAGCAGGGAATCGAACTCCAGTCACCTCAGGCTCTTCCCAAGCCCATAGGGTTGGTCACTGGGGACCCCTCAGTCTCTTGGGGACCAGAAGTCAGGGATTTTAGGTCAGCCTTTAGTCCTCCCATTCACCAGCTGTAAGGTCGTTTCTGCTGCCTGGTGCTGGGCTTCAGGCCTGGAATTCACTCTGCTTCTCTTGAAGGGTTCTGGATACCGCTTCCTGCTGACAGGTACCATGGGCCTGTGGGGCACACTGGTCCCTGCCACCCCATACCCATTTCTGCCCTGGCTCGGTGAACTATCCTTTCTGTGGTCTCTATCCACCTCTGCTGCTCAGAGCTGTTTCCTTCCATGGCGTTGCTGAACCTTCGCACAGTGTCCTGCCAAGAAGACCTTGGAAGCTTGGGGCTGGCCTGCTCTGGGGCTGGAGGGGCTGATTTATGAATCCAATGTATGCTATTTTACTTTCTGCTACTTCTGCATTAATAACCAGACCCACACCCGGGATCTGGCCCTAACCTCAGACTGAGACAGTGATGACCTTGCGAAGGTTACTGTGGTCCACAAGGTGAATGGAAGAACAAGGAGGCAGAAGGCCTGGTCATCCCTGCACTGGCCACTTTCCATAGGCTGGGCCTGAACCTGCACGCCTTGTTCACCATAGAAAGAGTCATTGTGGAGCCAGATTAAGAGCGTATCATAGAGTGATGCATGCGGACTTCAGAGGAGCCGTTGACAGGATGTGGAATGCTGAATGAAGATAGAGTTGGGAGCCAACTTCATCTTTAGGTGTGTGTGTGCGTGTGTGTGTGTGTGTGTGATGGGTAACAGCTGCAGCAGAGATTTTCCTTTTTCCCAGTGTGGGAACCATATTTTGAAGGTGTTATTAACAAACTGGATCTTATCCAAGAAGCATTTGGAAGAAGGGTGAGGGCACGTAAAACCACGTTAGCCTGGAGACCCAAAAGGGCGCTGTCTTGCGGGAAGAGTGATTGGGCTGGGTACTTTGTGTTCAAAGAGGACAACCGGGGCATGCAGATGGGACTTACCCAGCCCCACGTTTAAGCTCTCGTGTTGAAAGGAACTTCTCTAGCTATGAGTGGAAACAGCAAGCGGGGCGGGTGCCCAGAGCATCCCAGCGGGTGCTGAGTTTCCGGTAACTACAGGCATTCAAGAGAAAAGCCATGGCTTGTCAAAAAGACCAAAAAGACCAAGCACAGCGTCACATCAGAGAGAGCGCAGATGAGACAACTGGGGTCCTCTGACCCTGTGCTACGGTTATTCTGCTGGAGAGTTGCCTCCCAGACCTGCTCAGACCTGGCGGTTGGGAACAGAGGGAACCCAGGGTACAAGGGGCATGTAGACATTTCAGCTTCTCAGTGACCTCCCGGCTGTGTTGACTGATACTCCCTTCCTGTTTTGTTTGTCTTTGAAAAATTGTAGAGAACTCACACGCAAACCCATGTCCGTGCTGTTGGCTTCACTCTCCGGCCCTGGAGGTGGGGAGGCTGACAGCTGCTCTCTCCCGTGTGCCCACTGCTAATGGACTGTCGGCCTCATTCGTTACTGGCTGTGGACCATGCAGGCTGATGTAAAAGCAATGCCTCTGGCAAGAGCCTGCACTCGCTCGTGTCTCAGCCTGCTGACGTTTGTGCTTCGCTCTTTTTCACATCAAGACAACCCTCCCGTGGTGAATGACCAAACCACGGCACCAAAGGGTGTTGAAGCCTGGTCCGGTTCTGCCTGAGGCTCTGGTGAGGGGCTGAGCCTGGCTCATCAGGAACTCACCAGCAGAGGTAGGCAGTTGTAACTGTGAGACACTCTTGTGGTGATATTTTGTGATCTAACAAATAAAGCTTGCCTGAAGATCAGAGTGCAGAGTTAAGCCACTTGTTAACCATAGAGGCCAGACGGTGGTGGCACACACCTTTAATCCCAGCACTTGGGAGGCAGAGGCAGAAGGATCTTTGTGAGTTCTAAAAGAGAAACAGTCTAAAAGAGAAACAAAGGCAGACGGTGATGGCTCACACCTTTAATTCTGGTACTTGGGAGTCACAGGTTTTCAATTCCAACACTAGGAAGGTGGAGACAGGAAGGGATATGTCTGGGCGGAGAGAGGAGTCCTAGAGATAGGATTGCGCATTTGGTCTGAGGACTTGTAGAGACAGGACATCCCATTCGATCTGAGCAGTTCATAGAGGAAGAACTAGTGGCTGGATGTTATGCTTCTCTGGTCTTTCAGCATTCACCCCCTAATATCTGACTCCGGGTTTTTATTACTAAGACCAATTAGATTCGTGTAGCACACTTTCTCATACCGTCTCTTCCACCCCCAAGATGTAGATGTTCTAGAGGAACCAGTGAGGGTCTAGGTCACAAGCTCCCCACCAAGCTGGGTGGAGAGTAGGAGGAAATTGGTGTTGGCTCTGTGGGTGTGATTAAGGGCATGCCTCAAAGTCCAGAATCCATGCTCCAGCCATAACCTGGCTTCTGTATTTCACAGAACAGTTTAGAATCACCTCCATAGTTAGAGATACAGCCAGATTTTTGTTTGTTTGTTTGTTTGTTTTTGTTTTGTTTTGAGAAAGGGTTTCTCTGTGTAGCTTTGGAGACTGTCCTGGAATTTGCTCTGTAGGCCAGGCTGGCCTCGAACTCACAGAGATCCACTTAACCTCTGAGATTAACGGCCTGCGCCACCATCGCCCAGCTAAGATACAGCCAGATTTAACAAGAGAATTCTAGCGTGTGTTCTGTATCTGTTAGTGTGTTTATTGTCAATGGCCCCCAGCAGATGGATGGTGGCCAGGCAAGTGAGACAATGTCTATCTCAGCACCTGCACAGTGATGGGCACAAGTGACCGAGGGGCGTGGGAGTGGCTAGGCCCTGTGGAAGCCCACGCTGATATATTACATGACTGGCTGACACAGAGCAGTGAGGACAGGTGAATCCCACTCAGGGTTGGAAGTGGACGTGAACTATGCGACTCACTCCGAGGGTCTCTTACAGTTGAGCTCATGTTCTGGAAACCTGTGCATAATTAAGGTGTAGGATAAATGAGAACGATGATGGTAAAGTTGCCATTTATTGCAAGCGCTGCGTGCCAGGCCTCGTCCTAAAGCTTAACGACGTTGTTTTAATGTCCTAACAGCTCCATGAATAGGGTATTGAGGTCTTTTTTCGTAAGACAAAAAGCTGAGCAGAGGGAGATGATTAAGTTTGCCCAGGTCTCCCAGCTAGTGAGAGAGCCATGTCTGTGCCCGTGTGGACTTCCTTCCACGTCCCCTTGTCCTGTGGCTGGGTACCTCACAGCGTCTTGCACATGAGGTCTCTATCCACTGGGCCATCCTGGGCATGGGAGGTATGAGGAAGGCAAAATAGGACTGATAGTGGTGGAGGCCTCAGAGGGCCAGAGTCCCTCATGGCCTTCCCATGGCCACAGTGGTCAATTAAGGTTTCTTTTCTTTTTTTAATTGATTTTTATTGAGCTCTACATTTTTCTCTGTTCCCCTCCCTAGCTTTCCCCTCCCCCTCAACCCTCTCCCAAGGTCCCCATGCTCCCAGTTTACTTAGGAGATCTTGGTTTTTTCTACTTCCCATGTAGATTGGATCCAGGTATGTCTCTCTTAGGGTCCTCATTGTTGTCTAGGTTCTCTGGGATTGTGGTTTGTAGGCTGATTTTCTTTGCTTTATGTTTAAAAACCACTTATGAGTGAGTACATATGATAATTGTCTTTCTGGGTCTGGATTACCTCACTCAAGATGATGTTTTCTAGCTCTATCCATTTGCCTGCAAATTTCAAGAGGTCGTTATTTTTTTCTGCTGTGTAGTACTCTATCGTGTAAATGTACCACATTTTCCTTATCCATTCTTCGGTCAAGGGGCATTTAGGTTGTTTCTAGGTTCTGGCTCTGACAAACAATGCTGCTGTGAACATAGTTGAGCACATGTCCTTGTGGCACGATTGAGCATCCTTTGGATATATACCTAAAAGTGGTATTATTGGGTCTTGAGGAAGGTTGCTTCCTGATTTTCTGAGAAATCGCCACACTGACATCCAAAGGGGCTGTACCAGCTTGCACTCCCACCAGCAATGCAGGAATGTTCCCTTTTCCCTACAACCTATCCAGCATAAGTTGTCATCAGTGTTTTTGATCTTGGCCATTCTTACAGGTGTAAGATGGAATCTCAGAGTTGTTTTGATTTTCATTTCTCTGATGACTAAGGATGTTGAGCATTTCCTTAAGTGTCTTTCAGCCATTTTAGATTCCTCTGTTGAGAATTTTCTGTTTAGATCTGTACTCCATTATTTTTATTGGATTATTTGTTCTTTTGATGGCCAATTTCTTGAGTTCTTTGTATATTTTGGAGATCAGACCTCTGTCTGATGTGGGGTTGGTGAAGATCTTCTCCTATTCTGTAGGCAGTTGTTTTGTCTTGTTGACTGTGTCCTTTGCTTTACAGAAGCTTTTCAGTTTCAGGAGGTCCCATTTATTAATTGTTTCTCTCAGTATCTGTGCTACTGGTGTTATATTTAAGAAGTAGTCTCCTGTGCCAATGAGTTCAAGTATACTTCCCACTTTCTCTTCTATGAGGTTCAGTGTGGTTGGCTTTATGTTGAGGTCATTGATCCATTTGGACTTGAGTTTTGTGCATGGTGATAGATATGGATCTATTTTCATTCTTCTACATGTTGATATCCAGTTATGCCAGTACCATCTGTTAAATATGCTTTCTTTTTTCCATTTGATATTTTTTGCTTCTTTGTCAAAAATCAGGTGTTCCAAAGTATGTGGATTAATATCCAGGTCTTAAGTTTGGTTCCATTGGTCTGCCTGTCTGTTTTTATGCCAATACCAGGCCGTTTTCAGTACTGTAGCTCTGTAATAGAGTTTGAAGTCAGTGATTGTGATGCCTCCAGAAATTCTTTTATTGTACAGGATTGTTTTGGCTATCCTGGGTTTTTTTGCCTTTCCATATGAAGTTGAGTACCATTCTTTCAAGGTCTGTGAAGAATTTTGCTGGGATTTTGATGGGCATTGCATTGAATCTGTAGATTGCTTTTGGTAGGATTGCCATTTTTACTATGTTAATTCTGCCTACCCAAGAACATGGGAGATCTTTCCACTTTCTGGTGTCTTCTTCAATTTCTTTCTTTAAAGATTTAATGTTCTTGTCATACAAGTCTTCCACTTTTTTGGTTAGAGTTACTCCGAGATATTTTATGCTATTTGTGGCTATTGTGAAGGTTGATGTTTTTCTGATTTCTTTCCCAGCCCTTTTATCATCTGTGTACAGGAGGGCTACTGATTTTTTTTTTTTTAGTTAATCTTATATCCTGCTACATTATTGAAAGTGTTTATGAGTTGAAGAAGTTCCTTGGTAGAATTTTTGGGGTTGCTTATGTAAACTATCATATCATCAGCAAATAGTGAGAGTTTGACTTCTTCTTTTCCAATTTGTATCCCCTTGGTTTCTTTTTGTTGTCTTATTGCTCTAGCTAGAACCTCAAGAACTATATTGAATAGATATGGAGAGTGGACAACCTTGTCTTGTTCCTGATTTCAGTGGTGAACAGGGGGAAGGAGAGGAGCACCAGGCTCTCTGGGGAGTTTCTCCTGTCCTGACACTGGTCTACAGTGTTCCATTCTTCAAAGTGAGGTCCCCTTGGGCACTCTGCCCTGGGTTTCCAGTTGTCATCTTGGAGTCCAGCTCAGTGGCAATAGAGGTAAGTCTATATTACTCTGGGTGGTGGAGGCCAAATTTCAGTTCAGATTCTGTCCATCTTTGATTATGGCTCACCTCAGTTGGAGAGGAAGGTCCATTCTCAAGTTAAATTTGGGCTCCTGCCCCTCCATCTGCCCTCAGTTTTCTCTTTTCTCCATATTCATCTGGCCACTGGCAGCCCAGTGGTTTTGCCTGGTGAGAATGCAGCCAGCCACCAGGGGGCAGTGGAGAAGACTCCAGGTCACCTTCAGAGAGTTATGTGAGCAAAGGGGATGTGGAGAGGCCCATTTGGGTAAGCATGCTTACTAGGGAAAGGCAGTGACATCGTCAGCTTAGAACAGACAGCAAGAGCTGCAGCAGATGGTGGGTCGAGATCATCTGCTGATTGGAGCGGACCAGGAGGGGCTTCTGGGAAGAGATGGCAATGGGCGGAGCTCGGGCTTCCTAGGAAGAGTTAGCACGGAGAGGTGCTGGTGGGCTGGAGCAGCCATCTTCACAGCTGGAGATGTGCCCTGCCTGCTGCCAAGACCACGCTTTGGCCTTCTCCTTTGATCGCACAGCCAGATAACTGTTGTGTTTAGGCAGATGTGCCAAAAGTTCCCTCATCACTGCCAAGGTCAAAGCCATCCAAGGAGTGATTGATACCTTGTTGAGAAACAAGCAGAAGGGGATAGCAGGGCATTTAATCAGCCCAGGCTACCGGTCTCGAGTCCAGCGGAATGGCCTTGAGTGATGAGGCCCTGGGAGATCATTGCAAGAAGGTCCTGAGCCTGCATCTACTGAGGACAAGGGGTTCATTTCTGTTGTCCCAGGCGCTTTGCTATTTCGTTAGGCCACCCCAATGGTTGCTACACGCTGGCGTTAACACATAGTTCCCTGTAGCAACCAAGGACAACTCATTCAGAGCCTTTCTCTTTTTGTTTTGTTTTGTTTTGTTTGAGACAAAGTTTCTCAGTGTGGCCTTGAATGTCTTGTTCCTTGCTCTGTAGACCAGGTTGGCCTCGAACCCAGAGATCCACCTGCCTCTTCAGAGCCTTTCTTGCAGGAGAGAGCCAAGCCTGTTTTTGTTCAGGTGGGAAAAGTTGAGGTGCTAGCCTCAGGGTCAAAGATTGTCCATGTGACTTCTCACCTACATGCTCCCCAGTTCTGGGCCCACCAGGAGCAGTGCTGGGTAGAGAAGCTGACCATGCTGCAGAGGGTCTTCTGGTATCCCTCGGTTCAGGGTCACATCTTGGCCTATAGTCTGAGTTCAACAAGGCAAGACTATCTCCAGAATGCCCAAGTCCATTACACCAAAGTTGTTAGTATATCTCTAAGTCCATGTGCCTGCGTGTGCACATATATGCGAGGCCATTTGGAAGTTTGTGTCACCCTTAGTATCAAAAATTCTCAGAACCCAGTGCAACGAGCTCTGCTTTGTAGAACAGTCTCAATTACCAGATAACCAATCTCGGTGCGGTCCTGGGAAGGATGCAAGGAAACCAGGGGGACTGTGAGCAAATGATAGCCCAGAGCGGCTCCAGGCAGAGGCAGAGAGATATGGCTCTCCTTTATCCTGTCAGTTCAGAGCTGCGGCTGGCTGGATGCAGAGCCTGGCTGCTCTGCTGAGAAGAGCCATTCCTCCCTGAAGAAAAACTGCAGCAGGGGACCGGATGAAGGCGAAGATAGGCAAATCCCTCAGGTGAGGCTGAGCCTGTGTAATCTGCGCCCCAGGCCTATGATGGATGCCATGGAGCTGGCTCAGTAAGAGCTACCAGAAAAGCCCCTGCCTCCTCAGGAGGACTGATCTCCTAGAGGAAGCTAGGCCATGCCCCGGGGCCCACTGCTTGTCTCTGGGGTTGGGGCACACATCTCTCCCGTTGGTGAACTAACAGCAGCCAGCCACAGTCATATAAATCACAGTCCTGACAGTCACTGGTACCCAGGCTTTGGGAGAATAAGTAGGTCTCTCACCCAGCCCCCTTGTGTCCTGACGTGGCAAGGTAACTTGTGTCAAGACGGTCTGAGGGATTAGGTGACTCCTTCAAGGTCACCTAGCCACCTAGAGGCAGTGCCACAGAGATCCCATTTTTTTCCCTGACCCTAAGTGCAGCATTCCTTGGGTGAAAGTCTTTCTCTTTGTCACTGCTTCTCCTTTCTTCTGAAGGCAAAAGAGGAGGCATGGTTTTCTTTTTTTATATAAATCTCATTTTCAATTTAACTGTCTCAAAATGTTGAAAGAGCCACAGCTGCCTCTTTTGCTATTGTCTCTCCTGTTCTATCCCTGCTTTGTCTTTTTCCCCTCCCTAACCTTTCTTCAGTTTGCCTCAGCACCCCCTTTGCTCTCTGGCACCCAACCAGCTTCCCAAACTGGGTGTTAGCGAGTAGGAAGAAGAGGCAGGGAATGGGAGCCCCACTGGGGAGAGGGGCTCAGGGCTTCTCTTTGGGAGATGGGTGATTTGATCATTGGCTTTGTCAATGCAAATCACCTCAGCCTTCCCTGAGATCTGGAGCCAGCTTTAGGCTGCAGCAGCCTTGGGTGGAGACCTACAGACACGCACCACACCCTCTGGCTCCCAATTCTTCTGCCCTGTCAACTGGATTGCTTCATACAAGCTGATTGTCACATTGGAGCAATGCCATGACCCAGTTTATTAATGAGGAAGCTGAGGATTTTTCAGCAGGGTTAGCGCCTTGCTGATTACATCCCAAGATTCAGCAACCCAAGAGCACAGCACCAGTGGCGGAGCTGGACTTAGGGACTGGGTCTTTTGACTCCTAGCCCAGTGTTTTTCCCACTATGCTCTGTGGCCTGGGCCAGCATCCCTTCTGTACGTTGTCATAGCCTCCAGAAGGCAGGACTGAGGCTGGGGGATCTGTGGCCTCCTGAACCTCTTGAAACTAGGGGTCAACCCACCAGAGATCTGAATGCAACCAAGAGGCCAGCATGATCTGCCTCACAAGTCGACAGTGGCTTGAGATGGCTCCCCAGGTGAGGATAAACGCCAACAAGCGAGGAGCCTCTGATTGGGAGATAATCTCCCTGAGAAATGATGAGCGCCAGTTGCTTCCGCAGCTGCAGGGCTGCATCTGGGCCCCGGTGCTGATGTTTGCACCACCCCCAAGATCCACATTGTCATCGGCTTGTTGTAAAAACAGATGTTACTGTTCTCTGTTCCTGTCTCTTTGTCTCTAATAGGCACTTAAACGCTGGAGGGGGAGCCAGCAACGGAGACAGAAATCATGTGACTGTTTCAGGCTTTGTCTGGAAGGGTAGGCTACTGTAAGAATTGGGATTTGGGAGTGGGTGTGTGGGAGAACCAGCCCCTGCCCTGAATGCTTCTGGGAAAGTCCTGGGAGAAGCTACCAGGGTGACACAGGGCAGTGGGTGTTGAGGAGTACCTAGAGGAGCTGCCTTTAGGACTGGCCCCAAAGCTTAAGCTAGAGGGAGGGGGTGCTGGCCTTCTGGCCTTCTGCCTCCCAGGTTTGGAGACTTGGAAGGGGTCAAGGGCTGATGAGTTTGAAGTGTTTTGTACAGTTCTCATCTGGGCCTTCTCCATCTATCCATCCATCTATGCACCCGCGCATGTGTGCATTCATCCAATTCATCTACTGTGCCTACATCATCCCTGCATCTACTGCACATTCCGCATCTGGCAGCAGCATGCAGGTTTGCAGGTAAAACATTTCCTGAAAAAGACTAGGCACCCCTTATATCTGCTCAGCCATGACCATGATTTAATGGGAGCTTGGAGCCCTTTCTGCCCCTGAACAGCCCTGAATCAACCTGCCTCAGTGCCCTGAGCTCTAGCATCCATCGGCCTTGAGGTCGGAAGCCATGCTATTTCCCAGAGGTCCGTGCTAAAATACTGGCCTGTAACTGAGAAGGTTCTCAAAGAGGAAAAAAAAAAGTCCATGTGTCACTGTGGAGAGCAGCGGAAAAGTCCATGTGTCACTGTGGAGAGCAGCGGAAAAGTCCATGTGTCACTGTGGAGAGCAGCGGAAAAGTCCATGTGTCACTGTGGAGAGCAGCGGAAAAGTCCATGTGTCACTGTGGAGAGCAGCGGGTCGGGCCTGGGCACGAGATGAACAGGTTCCAGTGGGAGAAAAATGAGGAGCATCCAGCCCATGGGTGTCGCTTTGAGAAAGAAGATCTGAGGGATGTCCCAGGAGCACTGGGGATTAACAGGAGTGGGTGCATCTCCTGGGGAGACCTAAAGCATGCTCTCTTTAGGACAACTATGGTGTCCACCTTTTTGCCTAGAGACCCTCAAGGTCTCCGGTCTAAGAAGGATTGATTTATTTATTTAGTATGTAAGTACTCTGCCCACGTGTACACATGCAAGCCAGAAGAGGGCATCAGACCCTGTTATAGATGGCTGTGACCACTGTGGGTATTGGGAATTGAACTCAAGACCTCTGGAAGAGCAGAAGAGTAGCCAGTGCTCTTAACCTCTAAGCCATCATCTCTTCAGCCCTAAGGCAGGGAAAGCATTTTATATTCTACTGACCCATAAAACTGGGGTGCTCAGAGATTGACTCTGTCCCTACAGATCCCACAGATCTCATGGGGCAGAGTGGCAGGGGGAGAGGCTTTTCTGTTCGATCATCTCCCCAACATCTCCAGTCTGCTCCGGCCCCATACCCACTCAGGTCTGTGGTCTTCCCCACTGAGCTGAGGACTGGCCGTAGATGAGGCTGGGCCCCACCAGAGGTTGTTGAGGGCGGAAAGTAATCTGCTCCACTTAGACAGTTTTCATTTTGTTTTGCTTTGAGACAAATCTAGGACAAGAAACATAGATCAGGTTGGTCTTGAACTTTCAGCAATCCTCCTGCCTCTGCTTCCAGAATACGGGATTTATAGGTGCCACCATATCTGGCCACCGGACAATTTCCATGAGAGAACCTAGTCATTGAGTTGGGAGCTGGGGAGACTCTGCTGGGCTGTCCCCTTCACCTGGTAGATATTAGCAAACTGGGGAGGTGCCCAACAGGCAGAGATACCTTGGTAACTTCTGACTACTTAATATTCAGAGCCCATGTTACCATCTCATAGCAGAGAGTTTTTTGGGGGAGGGGGAGTCCCTTTGCGAAGTACATTGAATTTCACTTTAAATGATTTCCATAAAGACAAATATTATTATCAGTGATAATTCTCAGTGGGCGCCCAGGGTACTGAGTGCCAGAATGTAGGGTGGGGATGGAGGGCACATACAGAGGTGACCGCAACCTGTGCCTCCAATCCCTGTGGCCCACACTCTTTATCCTGCTCCAGGAAGCACTGAGGGGTTCTGTCCAGCATCTCCGGAAGCCTCTTGGGCCCTGTCTTCCTCGTGTCCCCTCCAAGCAACCCCACCTTAATATGAACACAGCTTTGGTAGCTTAGCCTCACTCCTCACCCCCAAGTGACAGGAGACTGAATGACAAACACGGTCCAGAGAAAATGCAAGGACAATGGCCGGGCGCCCTCAACGGCTGCCTGGTCTCTGGTGGTCTTTTCTTCCTAGCTCTTTGTCCCACTTATCCACCCTGGCTCCTTGCTCGCATCATGTATGCTTTATACACATTTTCTTCTGTTGTGGTGCTGTGGGTTGAACCCAGGACCTCGCACATATGAGGCGAGTGCTCCACACTGAGCTACATTCCCAGCTCCTCTTGTGTGCAAAAGAGGTGCCCTGGGGAGCAGAGAACTTTGGTCAGAGGGGAACATATAAAAATTTAAGAGCAAAGAGCCCCGAGAAGCTGGACAATCATCTCGTCCCCAGACAGCCCTGCACGGTAACTGTCTTAACCACAGCCTGTGTCTGGGGCCTGGGCCATTGGCCTTTAAAGCATTCCTCCACAGAACTAATCTCTAGTGTCAGAAGTCAGTACAGCAGTCGCTCCTGCTGGGGACATGAGAAGGGGATAGTGTGGGCACGGATTAAACAGGCACATTTGCTTGTCATTGAATGACAAACTGTGATTGCTCTGCTCGAAGCAGGTGACCCCTCCATGCGGAGGTTTCCCCCAAGCCCCCAGAAAGGTAACAGCTCTTGCTTGAGTAGCTGTAGGATCACGCATGCTCTGTTTGGGGACAGGGCTTAGGGAGCCGAGGGCCCTGGGTGCTCCCAGTGGCCTTCTGGCGGGATGTGGAATCAGTGCCTTCTACATCATGAGCTTCTTGGTTTTTCCCTTGAGACAGGACATTGCTCTACAGCTGTGACTGGCCTCTAACTCTCCACCCTTCTTCCTTAGTACGAGGATTCCAGTGGTTGCCACCCCTGTCAGCCACAATATGCACTTCGTTGCTATCATATTGCTAACTTATGTAGACCAGGCGAGCTCATAGATCTTCCTAAAGGCCTCTGCCACCACGCCTAGCCACAATCACAGTCTGCTTTTTTTTTTTTTCCCCAAGACAGGGTCTCTCTGTGTAGCTTTGGCTGTCTTGGAACTTGCTCTGTAGACCAGGCTGGCCTTGAACTCACAGAGATTCGTTCGCCTGCTCCTGCCTTCCAAGTGCTGGGATTAAAGGTGTGCACCACCATCACTCTGCTTCTTTTTTATTTTAAAATTATATTTGCTTAGTTTGTGTGTGTGTGTGTGAGTGCCATGCCAAGTATGTAGACTTAGGTCTTTCTAACATGTGGGTCCTGGGCATTAAACTTGGGTCATTAGGCTTGGTGGCAAGTGCCTTTACCTACTGAGCCATCTTGCCAGTGCTTGTCATGTCTCTCTTCTTATCCAGAGCTTGAGTCTGCCTTCCTACTCCTTGACCCTGGGTCAGGCTTTTGGCTTACTGATTGTTAGGATGTGATGTAAGGCCAAACCTGGGGCCTCAGAGTCTTGCGGCTTCTATCCTGTCCCTCTTGAAACTTTTGGAGCTGGTCACACAGTGGACTGTTTGTTCAATCCTCTCTAAGGAAGAGGAGCCACGTGAAACAGAGTATGAGCACCCCAGCTGAGGTCCCCATGCCACCCAGACGATGCCAGCACACAAGCACAGGTGTGAGAGCTCCGTGTGCCCCAGCCATACGCTCGCCATAGCAACACTAAGAGCCCAATTCCCGGGCCACGAGCATGGGAACAGCTGTCATCCTAAGCCAATGAGTCTCATGATGGTTTATTTCCACAGCAATTCACAACACACACACATGCACTCACACACACACACACACACACACACACACACACTCACACACGCACTCACGCCACGCTTGCTTGAGCACTCGCTAATCAATGCCACATTCTACTGGGGGTGGAACCACACCCTCACAAGCCCCGCCCCTTCTGTCTAGAAGCTTCAGAAGCAACTTTCTTCCCAAGATTTGTTTCTTTCCTCATTCTCCCTGGTTTCCAGGGCTGGCACGACAGTGCCCATTGCTCTTTATTAGTTTAATATATGTTGAAGCCTCCAAATAGATGCTGAGGCCCAGGTGGAGCAGACGGGATGTGACTAAGTTCTGGGGGATGATTGATAATGAGTAGGGACTGGAAAATCAATTGTGTTAATTCCTGGTCTGTCACTGGGACCGAGAATTAATGAGAAAATCTGTCTAACTTAATGGTATTTACACATTATACAGAGTGTGATAAAATTGTCTGCAGGTGCTGCCTGGCATTCCAATTATACCAGGACTGTGCAGCTGAGGGGCAGCCCAGGACCCAGGCTGGGCATGGAAAGCCTCCCTAGGCTCCTTTAACTTCCTCACTAACTTTGGAGTAGGTTCCAAGCTCCTGAGTGAATGCCACTGGCATAGATGGTCCAAACCAAGCATGGGCCACCCAGCTGGCACAGAATCAGGGATGGGTTAAAGGGTACACTTCAGGTCCGTGTTGGGAATATGTACACTGTTACCAAAACACATGCATGGGTTGGGTGTGATGGTATGCATCTTTAATCCAAGCACTTGGGAGGCAGAGACAGGCCGATCCCTAGGAATGCAAGGCCAGACAGGGCTATGTAGTAAGACTCTGTCCCCCTAAATAACAAAACACTTTGAGAATTACTCAAAGGAAGAAACGTTAATTTTAGCTCACAGTTTCAAGGGACTCAGTTCATAGCTCTCGGCTCTGTTGATGCTGGGCCTTGGTGAGCTTAGAATGTCATGGCAGCAGGCATATGGAGTGCTGCTCAGTTCACGGTAGACAGGAAGGAGAGAGGGGGCAGTGAGATCGGGTATAAGCTTCAAAGGACATCCATAGTGGCCTTCATCCTCCAGCTCCACCCCACTTAAAGATTGCCACCAGTTGGTGGACAAAGCATTCGACACGTGAGCTCACAGTGGGTAACCATCTAGAAGCCATGAAGGAAGCGGAACAGTGGTCGAAGAGGACTTGAACTTACATGCTGGCAGAATCTGTGATTTAGGGATGTGGTCCTTCTGAACTCCCAGTCCTGTTCTCCCAGAGGGAGTCCCGCAACATACCCACAGGGGAGGTCACTATCGGAAGGCTGTCTTGACTCACATCCTGGACGCTGCAGGAAGAGCCTGCTTTGGGGCATGCGCCTGCTTCTGTGAAACTCTGCAGACAGGGCCGGTTCTGGTGGAGGCTTGGTAGCTAGCCTTCAGATGGCTCCAAGGAAGGTGGCTGGGACATCTTCAACCCTTATTAGTAATTCCCCAGTGCTAACTAGTAATTCCCTCTCTCATGCTGAAGAGGCTGTCTGATTTGGGGAACCAATGAGATAATATGGTCACTCAGCCTTGTGCTCACTCTGGGGAGCCTTTCCTCTGGGTGGGGAAGGGTCCTATTGTGGGAAAAAGGCCAAATGCCAGCATCATATAGGAAGCCTGGGCTGTGCTGCTTTATCACAGTCCCTGACCCAAATTGTTCCCCAATTTTTGATCCCCAGAAACTGGCAAAGGTAGAGATGTTTACGACTGTCTTAAGTTGCTGAATGTGGGGGGCCACTTTTACAGAGGGGGCAAAAAAGAGCAAATTACAGTTAGGGAGTGGAGTGGGCAGGCAGAGCCAGGGTGACCACATCCTGAAGTATGCATTCATAAAAGCCTTCCACATGCCTTTCCTATGCTTCCACCTTAGTTTGGAAAATTTTTTTTATTATGTACATGTGTGCGTGTCTGTGTGCGGTTATGTGCATGGGAGTGTAGCTGCCTGAGGGAGCCAGAAGAGATCGTAGGTTTCCCTGGAGCTGGAGTTACAGGTAGGAATGAGCTGCCCAGGGTAGGTGCTGGGAACCAGAGTTGGAGCCTCTGCAGGAGCGGCTGTGCATCTTTAACTGATTAGCCATCCGTTTAGCTCTCTGCGTTGATTTCAATTATTTTGACTTTATTTTAATATTTTTTAATTCTCTCTCTCTCTGTCTATGGGTTTGTACATGTGAATGCAGTGCCTGCAGAGGCCAGAGATGTCAGATCCCCCTGGAACTGGACTTAGAGGTGGTTGGGAGCCACCTGATGTGTTCGTAAAGTTTTTTTTTTAATTTTTTAAAAATTTAATTTACAAATGATAATGGGAGTGGCCATGAGCATCCCATGGTGCACTGTGGAAATGAGAGGACAGCTTCGTGGAGCTGGTTCTCTCTTTCCGCCTTGTGGGACCCTGAGGTTGAACTCAGGTCATCAGGCTTGGCAACAAGAGCCTATACCCACTGAGCCACCTCACCAGCCCATTGTCCTGGTTTCTGCCCAAGTGAAATCCCTCCTGTGTTTTGCTGTTTCCTGAGCACACGGCCCCCCAACCTCTGTGCCTTTGGAGGTCCTTTAAGACTTAGCTTCCTGTGAAGGTTCCTAGGGTACTTTGTCACCTTTTTAGGCACCCTGAGGACCCTCTGTTCCTGGATGGATAACTGAGGGAAGTGAGCAATACAGAGCATGGAACATGAATGACATCAGCCCTTTCCATCCTTGCTCCCTGGCACCCAGGGGATGCTCAGTGTAGGTGGGCGGCAACTTTGGGGAGGAAGAGGGGGTCTGTGTGCAGCTTCACTCACAGTGGGGCAGGAGAGGGCAGAGCTTGGTTGGTAGGAGACACTCAGGCTCCTGATTAGTCCCTGTCGTCAGTTTTGGGGTGTCCATCTAGGCCCACAAGATCCTTCTTACCTACCACCCCAGAGTACCCTTGGTCTGGGGATGAGACATCACTTTGGAGGTTCCTGTGTCAGTGTGTTCCTGACACCCTCTCTTCCTGAACCCTGTTCTTCCTTGCTTGATGTTTCTCTGCTCACCAGACAGCTCTCCCAGTCTCTGCCCTTCCTCCCTGAAGGGCAGAGGAGCAATAGTCAGACAAATGTGACTTCTGAATCAGGTTTAAAGGTCTTTTCCCAGAGACCCTGAGCTCATTTCTTCTTTCTGTGTCTCCAAAGTGCCAAAGCAGCAATTCCGATTTCAAATGCCCTGAGCAGGGGTGCAGCTGAGCTTTTTATTGCACACGATGAATTTGTTATGTGGGGATTCTTTGGCCTGAACGATGGCTTAACGACCAGCATTGCCCTGCTTCTCAGCCTGGCCAGTGCTCAGAGGCCAGAGGGCCTCTTTGTCCGCTTGCTTTCTGAGAGGAAGGCTGGCAGGGTCTGTGAGCTTTGGGGCCAGAAAATTCCCCTGCAGGCTCCCCTGCTATGGCCGTCTGCTCTGATTTGTGGAGAGCCTTGCAGGCTCAGAAACCTCAAGACATTTGGCCACCATCCCACAGCAGGGGGAACAGGGCTAAGGTTTGCTGCTAGGGCTATCTGATTTCAAGACTCTGCTCTGAATTGCCAGCCCCAAATGCCTCAATCTGTGAGTCCCTGGCCTGGGCACTTTATAGGCAATGAGTGCCCTCCTTCTCCCAGCCTGTCGTCCTTCCAGAGGCCTCTTGGACTTTCCATAGGATTAGCCAGAAACAGAACAAATGAAGCCTGGGGCTGAGTTGCCTGGGTCCTCAGCAGCCCAGTTCCTCAGCTTCCAGAAGCAAATCTGAGCCCTAGCAGTTCCTGTTTATCCAAATCTTCCACCTGTCACAGGCAGAGGGAGGGGTGGCCGCCCAGCTTTATCTCCCAGAACTCTGCAGAGCCGGTGAAACCTGCAAGCCAGCCGAGGAGAACGAGATTAAAGACGAAAAGGATTAGAATCTACAGGGCTCCTGCGCTCTGCAGAGTCTCTCTCTGAAGCGTCTCTACGATCTCTCTATTAGACAGATGGGCAAAGCCAGCTGCAGCAGTGGTCAGGGCTGAGTCATCTCCCCCACCCCCAGTCCCCACCCGAGCCACTGGAACAGAGCGTGGTCAAGGTACAGAGGTGGGGAGGCAGTGTGTTTGGAAATGGGTAAAACAGAAGGGATTGCAGGTGCAGAAAGAAGAGGACTGGTGTAGGGTAGACATGGATGCCACATCCAGGCTGAGGTCATCCTGGCCCCCTTCCTCTGCCTCCCCCAACTTGTATTCTTTAACTTTTCACTGCATGGCATGCTGCTACCACATTCAGAGCCTTTAAAACTGTTACTATTACATCAAATATATTTTTCTTATTTTTAATTGTGTGTCTATGGGTGGGTGCATGTGTACCAGGTAACAGATGTGGAGGTCAGAGGACAACTGGCAGGAGTCAGTACTCGTCTCTGTCATGTGGGTCCCCAGATGGAACGCGGGGTGTCAGGCTTGGCAGCAGGTACCTTTGCCCTCTGAGCCATCTCTCCCATCTAGTTGTGGCTTCCTCATGGAAAGGGAATTGGGGCTCATCTCATGCTGAAATGAAGAAGCAGCATCGCAGCGTTCTTCCCTTAGCTCTGTTACTTAAGAGCTGTGTTACACCAGCAACTGTTTGCCTTCTCTGTGCATCAGTTTTCTGATCTGTAAAATGGGAGGGAGTACCTACTTCATAAGGCTTTGAAAGGACTTAGTATTTTCTCACTGTTGGGACTAATCTAACACATAGCAGGTCCTGCAAAAAGGTGGGCTCGTGTGTCCAGTTGCCCCACATTCTAGTCCCTGGTGACATCTTTCTTTGGAGAAAGATGTGGCCATGAAGAGAGGATGGGGTGTACAGATGAAGTGGGTAGTGAGGATCTGATGCCCACATGGAAGCTGCCAAAATTACGATTCAGATAAAGGGTCCTGGAGACAGCTCTAGTGATTGCAGATAGACCCCCAGGATAGCCCAGCCATGAGACTGACTGCCAGGAATACAGGCAAAGCTGGAAGCAGAGACAGGCGACCCTCAGGACTTCATAGTGACTTCAGAGATCAGATCATGACACAAGATGGCCATTTAGCCTTGTTCACTCTGGGAGGTACCCCAGGCAGGGCCACACAGCGAGACCCTGTTTCAGAACAACAACAACAAAAGAAGCTGCAATCATCAGATAGGGATTGGGGTGCTGAGTACAGTAAGAGAGACAGGTTAGACACCTGTAGGGTACTCGGGGTCACCATGTAGCTTGGTCCTGAGTGGGTTCAGAAATTAGGGTCTCCAGGGCCTGCAATGAGCAGAGCTAATGGTAAAGGCTTTAAAAGATGTAAAGACTGTGTTAATATATCTGTAGGATAAACTCTCTCCTGTGCCCATTGTTAAGGGGACAGTTCAGTGGCTTTAAGGAGCTCTATGTATTGTGCCGGACACAAGGGACCACCCTTATGTCGGGAAGTCTTTGATGTGGCCTTTTCTGGAAGTGTCTGCCTGCCTGAGGACTCCCACCAGCCAGCCTCCCTGATCACATCAGGGGCATGATGGGAGGAGGGGGAGGTGAGGAGGCAGCTCAAACCCGCTTCTTCCCTCCTCCAAGGAGAGGTGTTAAAATGATCCACCTTTGAGGTTCCCTCTCCGCTTCAAAGACCCACGGCTGCTCTGAGGATGCCGCCGGAACAACACGGCATGAAAGGGAGTTATCAATAGCTACCTGGGGCCGGGGAACTCATAAACCTTTCATTAGTGTTACATCAGTGCCGGCTCAAGTCCTCGGCAGTAGATTTAGGTTGGATGACAGATGTCTCCATAAAACGTCGTATTGGAAAATTAGGGAAATGGAAGGCACTTTGGTAGAGGATTTCCCAGGAGCCCCCATTCTGAGCCTCTCCTGTACTTTCACAGGGATCCAAGTGTGGTGGTTGGGAGGGGGTGTGGCTCAGAGGGACACCTCCTGAGCCAGTCTTCAGGGAGGACACGGGTCACAGCTCTGCCCACTATGGGAGCATCTCCAATCACCAGGCTGACTTCATGGTCCTTTTTTTGTTCGTCTCAGCTGCAGGGGAAGCAAGAGTCAGTTTTCCAGATGTTTCTTTGAGAGGAGGAAAAGAAGACTGGCTATCAGCGGGAGCTGAGGCAGAGCGGAGCCTTAAAGCCCAACTAGACCTCAAGTTAGAAACCAGAGCAGGGCTTTCTCTGGCTAATGAGACCCACTAACTCCAGCACCTAGCGTCCTGCTACAGAGCGGTTAGCAGCCTCCTGCATGCCATGCTTTTCATCTAGGATTTATCTTTATATTATTCTAATCATTACCTTCATATTTTGCAGAGAAGGAAACAGACCCAAGAGTTTCATCCCAGGACATACTGGGCTACCTCGTGAGGTCTGTGTCAGGCTGAGCTACATAGTCAGTGGTTGTCCTGGTTTCATGTCAGTGGCTGTGATAAAACCCCCTCACCAAAAGCAACTTAGGGGAGAAAGGGTTTATTATAGTTCCATCATGTGGGGAAGTCATTGCATCAAGAGCTTAAGACAGCTGGTCACTTCATATCTACGATCTCCAGCAGAGAAAAAATAAATACACAGGACTCTTTTGCAGGCCCCACCTCCAAAACAGGCTATGGTGCCACCCACTTTCGGGACAATCAAGACAGTCTTCTACAGACACACTCACAGGCCAGCACAATGTAGACAGTCCCTCACTGATACTATTCCCAGGTAATTGTAGCTTGCTTTGAGTAGACAATTGGAGCTAATCATCATAGCCCCTAACTTGAACAAATATTTAATGTATATAGGTATTACAAATGTAACAGCCATTGGGATTTCTTTCTTTCTTTCTTTTTATTTTTTTGGTTACATTTTACAATTGTAAAAAAAAAAATTGTTTTGGAGTGGGGGATGGGGAAGAAGTGATTTGCCTAAGGTAACACAGCTAGAAGATGATAAGGACTGGATCTGGTTCCCCAGCTCAGGAACTGTTTTTCTAGTACTAAAAGCCGAGCCAGGTCCTCACACAGTCAAGGGCTCTCCAACTGAGACACATTTCCATCTCATTTTCCATTTTATTTTGCAGCAAGAGCTTGCTAAATTGCCTAGGCTGGCCTTGAACCTCTGATCCCCTCAACTCAGCTTCGCTTATGCTGGGATTATGGACATGTACTTCCAAAGCTGCCTTAGAGTCCCCATTTGACTTGAGTTTGCTAGGCTACCTTCCTTTTAGAATCTAGGTTTCTGTAGACAGAGGCTGCTCTTTTATTTCCCGACCACCCAGACCCGAATAATCACACAGAAACTATATTAATTTCAACACTGCTTGGTCTATTAGCTCAGGCTTTTTGCTAACCAACTCTTATATCTTAAATTAACCCATTCCTATTATTTTATACTTTACCACCAGGGTTGTGGTTTACCAGTAAGTTTCCAGGGCATCTGTCTCCTTTGGCAGCTACATGGCGTCTCCTCGACTCTGCCTACTCTCTTTCTACATCTCTGTTCAGATTTTCTGCCTGACTTTACTCTGTTAAATCATTGGCCAAAAGCAACTTCTTTATTAACCAATGGCACTAAAACATAGTCACAACATACAGAGGGGAATCCAACATTGGGCTTCCCTTTTGTTTGTTTGTTTCTTGTTGTTGTTTTGTTTTTTAAGACAGGGTTTCTCTGTGTAACAGCTCTGACTGTCTTGGAACTTGATTTGTAGACCAGGCTGGTACTGAACTCACAGAGATTCACCTGCCTTTTCCTCCTGAGTGTTGGGATTAAAGGCATATGCCACCCCTGCCTGGCAAATCCAGGTTTCTTTATCTCTAAAATCAACCTTGGTCATCATCGGTTCTCAGGAATGACAGGTGACAGCTGGCCAGGAAGCTGGCTTAGAGTTCTGGGGGCACCAAGTACTTGGTCAAAATATGGGTAAAGTTCTTCGTCAGGAAGATGTCCACACTTTGGCTTTCTTGGGGCCTCTGTGATGTCTCAAGCTGAAGAAACAAATGTTTATTCTTTTATTCTTCTCTCATACATTATATCCCATCCCCCGTTTCCTCCACTTCTCCCAGTGCCTCCCCACCTTCATTGTCCCCCAGATCCACTTCTCTGCTTGCCTTCAGAAAAAAGAAGAGGCCATCCAGGCAGTGGTGGTGCATGTCTTTAATCCCAGCACTGGGAGGCAGAGACAGGCAGATCTCTGTGAGTTCGAGGCCAGCCTGGTCTACAAGAGCTAGTTCTAGGATTTCAAAGAGAAACTCTGTCTCAAACAAACAAACAAACAAACAAACAAGCAAAAAAGAACAGGCCTCCCAGGGATATCAACCAACATTATGTTATAACAAGTTACAATAAGACTAGGCACAAATCCTCTTATCAAGGTTGGACGAGGTAAACCAGTAGGAGGAAAAGGGTCCTAAGAGCTGGCAAAAGAGCCAGAGACACCCCACACTCCCAATGTTAGGAGTCCCACAAGAACACCAAGCTACACAACCATAATGTATAGGCCAGGGATCTAGCTCAAACCCATACAGGATCTGTGTTTGTTGCTTCAGTCTCTCCGAGCCCCTATGAACCCAGCTTAGTTGGTTCTGTAGGCTGTGTTCTCATGGTGTCTTCTACCGCTCTGGCTCCTACAATCCTTCCTCCCCCTCTTCTGCAGGGTTTCCCTGGTTCTGCCTGGTGTTTGACTGTGGGTCTCTGCATTGAATGACTCCTCTGTGATGACAACTGGGCTAGGCACTGATTTTGAGTATAGCAGAATATCATTAGTAATCATTTCATTGAATTACTTTTTTCTGGTTGTGTTTGCTTCTAACCTGGGCCTCATGGCTGTCCAGTCTCTAGTCCATGGACATTCAGGCAGTGTCAGATGTGGGCGCCCTCTTGTGGTGAGGGCCTCAAGTTAACCCTGATGCTGGTTGGCCACTCGCACAAATTCCTCAGCACATCTTGCAGGCAGGATAGATTGTAGGTCAAAGGTTTTGTAGCTGAGTTAGTGTCCCAGGCCCACTGCTGATTATATAGCATGGCCAGTTTAGGTTCCTTATCACCCATTACTAGGAGCCTTCACCATGGTCACTCTCGTAGATTCCAGGGAGTTTCCACCGCACTAGGGTTCCTCATCACCTCCCAATGTCCCCCAGTTCCAGTCATCTCTCCCAGTACTCTCTCCCTCTGCTCCCCCACACTGATCCCTCCTGTTTCCATCCCCACCTGCCTCCAGTCCATCCTCAAAATCTATTCTAGAGAAAATGCTTATTCTGCTACGCATGAGGAGACTCATTTCTTCTCTGCTCCCCTCAGCTTCCCCTTGTGGTAGCTCCGGAAGCAGGATGAACAGAGGACACTAGAGACAAGATGTGTCCTCCAAAGGACCCCTCCTGGTGGCCCGGGGCTGGCTCAGGTTTTGCTGCCTGTGTTGTTCTCCAGTCTCGGGACCCCTGCCCACCTTCCTGCCTTCTTGTATGGTCTCCTAGGGACCTGCCTTAAAAGCTCAGAGAGACTAATTACAAAGAACAGCTGAAGCCGGGCGGTGATGGCACACACCTTTAATCCCAGCACTTGGGAGGCAGAGGCAGGCGGATCTCTGTGAGTTCAAGGTCAGCCTGGGCTACGGAGTGAGTGCCAGGACAGACTCCAAAGCTACACAGAGAAACCCTGTCTTGAAGACCCTCCCCCCCAAAATAACAGCTGAGAAAGGCTATTAGGAAACTGGCTGGTGATTTGGACTGTGTTTCAGAACCTGGTGGTGTTCCCTGGTGCTGCACTCTCCCTGCAAACCAAAGACTCTAATTTCCTCTCCTTTCCTCCTTCTTCTCTTGTCCCTGAAGACCAGGAGGGCAGGGAGCCAGAGGGGAACTCTGCAGTCTGGGAAGCATAGTGTCCCAGGAGAACCTTTATGTGCGTGAGGATTTAGTTCCCTGTCACTGGACTCCCAGAAAGGTGTGCATGTGTGCCAGGCTGTGGTAGAAGGAGAACAGGGAACTAGTGGAAGATTTGTGTTCACGGAAATCTGGGTACCTTCTCCCTGCTCCTGCCAAGAGTCTGTCTGTCCATCCAGCCCCCTCTACTCAGGCCCCTCTGAAGTAAAGATTCTTGCTCCCATTCTCTAGATGAGAGTAAGATTTCCCCTGGAGTACCTTGTGTAAGCCAGGCGGAATTAGGTTGAGGCAGGAAGATCCAAGTCAGAGGCCAGCCTGGACTGTATAGTGAGATCTTAACTGCAAAATAATAATAATAGTGATGAGATGATGATCCAAGTTGACAAAACCTTACTCCATTTTCTTTTTTAAAATTGCTTTATTACATCTGTCTGTCTATCTATATATCTACCTACGTACCTGTTTGTGTGTGGGTGTGTGCATGTGCCTTGGCATGTCCATGGAGGTCAGAGAACAACTTTGGGGAGTCAGTTCTCTCCTTCCATCATGCAGGTCCCAGGGATTGAACTCAGCTCATCCGACTTGGCAGCAAATGCCTTTCCCCCCGAGCTCTCTCTCCAGCCCTACGTTACTCTATTTTCTTGCCATAAGCCAGAGATTGCTCAGCAATACATGGTTAATGCATTGGAATGTTCTCAGTAATGCTATGAGATAGATACTGCTGTCATCTGCAGTTCGGACTTCAGATGAGGAAACAGAGGGCCAGTTGGGTTTTGCAGCTGCCTTGGGTTACAGGGGTTGAAAATGGGAAGCTAGGATCCAAATGCAGTTCTGCTGACCCCAGCAACCAGGAGGCAGGCCTAATGATCAGGCTGAATGCTTTAGGGCAAGTCCTGTTCCTTTAAGCCTCAGGGCTGCTCCTGGCCAGGTGCCTCTTCTGTGGAGGAGGTTGGAGGGACGGGATCACGGCTGTTGTGAACAGGATTTTGCAGCTGCTGCCGGAGTCAGACTTAGCCAGCACAAGCAGAAGAGGGACACTATCTGTTTACAAGGTGGAGGAGTCTAGGGCTGGATCTAGGGATCAAATGATGCCATTGAGGTCTGGGTGTCTGGCTGTCTCTCTTTGAGGCTTATTTGTCCCCAGCCCTCCTGCCTTCATGGTGGAAAGGTAGAGAACACACGAACACAGTTTAGGCACAGCTGAGAGACCTGGGGAAGATGAAATACATCCAAATATATCCTTGCCGGGCTCCTGTCCTGGGATAAGGCTGTGCCGACCCAGAGTGACACTTTCCCTAATCTATCTGCCAGAAAAGTCACCCAGTCCTAATACACACCATCCATCCATCTACCCATTTATTTACCTACCCGTTCACCCATCCATCTACCAGTACACCCATCTACCCACTCATCATCCACACGCTCAACCAGCCATCGACCATCCATCTAGCTACGCACCGACCCATCCATCCACTCAGTAAGTACCTCCCAGCCCTGACCATGAGCCCAGCACTGTTCTGGGTCCCATGACTGATGGCTGCAGTGAACCAGGTAAGCAAAGCCCCTGCCTGCCTCCCGGTGCTCACATGCTTGCGGGATATGACCATTTGAGTAATCCAAAGAGGGCTTAAGGCCAGAAAGAGATATATGAAGAGGCAGTGGCCTTTCCCCAGCCCAGAGGACCCAGGCCCCTTCCTCTATCCCTCCCAGCAGAGCCTGGGCAGCCAGCCCTAAACCTTTTTGCACTAGCCATCTGTGGGAAGGTCACCCAGGCTATGGGAGGAACATGTGCCAAGGTATTGATAGCCAGGCCACAGCCCTGCTGGGCAGCTCTGCTAATTACAGTGACGAATGGGTTTAATTTACTTTGAAAGAATAATATGGATCACATCATTGGCACAGATTAGCTCTAGAATCTGCGCCTTCCTCCCCACGCAGGTGGGCACTCTCCCTCTCACCGCCTGGCACCCTTGAGCCCAGACACCTGGCACTAGCCTTGGGGAAAGGGGCGGGGCTTGAAGGGATGGTTTTTGTTTTGTTTGCTCATTACCATGCTTACCCCAGCAGGCTGCCAGCTGGTGGCCCACTCTAGGGAGCTGAGCATGGTAGTGCCAGGTGGGGACAGGCTTGGTCAGGATAGGCTGTGTTTTTGCTTGCTCTCCCTGTGAGGATAAAGGACTCCGCCTGTCAATCCTTTAGTCCAATTAGGACAGGACAAAGACAAACGATGCAGCGAGAGGGAAGGCAGCCAGGAGAGAAGGCAAACACGTCTTGGAGAGAGAGTGAGTTAGAGAACCTGATGTCACCCTGGGGACATTGGCTTCAGTCTTGACATTGGCTGTCAACGATGGTGGCAGGTCCAATCTTGCTTGGCTTCAATCCCTCCACCTATAATTCAGGAGGCTTGGACGTGCCGAAAGGCTTCTGGTTCTGAGACTCAACATCTAATTCCTGCCCTAGGGCTCTACCAGGAGCAGAGCAAGGCAGGCCTGTGGCCCCTTGTGAGATGTCCTTTGCTTGCCTGAGGTTCTGGGACCAGAGCACGGTCCTAACGATCAGCTACCCCAGACGTGGGAACTACCAAGGTCTCAGTGGGCAAGAGGCCAGATTGGTAATTGACTCCCACCGAGGGGGAGCCAGGCAGCTTCATCGGTATGCAGCCGGGTACTGGGTGCTTAAGAGAAACTTATTAATTTCCCCTCCACAAAGACTGAGACTTCGACAGTAATCACAGTATCACATCGTAATAATAATAATAAAAAATCCTTTTGTAGAGGTTGGGAATAGAGATGGGGACTCTGGAGAGTTCAACAGAAAAGACTGTATTAAGATAAAGGAGATTATAGCCAAGCAGACATTAAAGGTTGTCATTGTGTGGTAAATCACATCTGGGAGGTCCTGAGACTACTGTCTCCCCTGGAGGTAGCAATGAGGCCTCTGGCCTGCAACCCCATGCAACACTGCCACCCTCCTAGCCAGCAAGGTCACTAAGAAAGGGAGTTGCCCAGCAAACTCAGGTATTGGTGTACTTGCCACCCCAAACTGGACAGTGGACCGCCCTCAGAGGCAGAGGTGGGGACAGTGCCCAGATTTGGAAGAATAGAGGTCTCTGTACTGGGCTGCATTTTTTACAGTTCTGTATTAAAGAGGCCTTCGGAGGGGGGGAACTGAGGGCTGGTCATGGTCTGGATTTTCTGTGCTGTTGACATCGTCCTAATGACAGGAGCACAGAGCTTAAAACCCTTGACACTGTCCTCACTCACCTCCTAGACACATGTTTGATTCAGAATGACTGTCCCAACAGGCCAAGTGGGAGTCTCCCTCCTAGTAGACCAGCTCAAAGGATTCTGGCTACACATACTCGATGCCAGGTGATGATTGGCTGGGTGGAATGCTGGCAGAGCTGGCATTGGTGGACCCTTTCTTTGACATTTCTGTTGGAGCCACATGGAAGGGGTAGTTCTGGCTTAGATCTAAACTCTTAGATCTAAAAGTTACCCTGGACTCAGGACAAGAAATTACAAGCTGCTCATAACTAGAACGTTACGTAGAAGAGTTGAGTTAAGAATGGGCCCCTTACAGAGACAGATGGATCTCTGTGAGTTCAAGGCCAGCTTGGTCTACAAAGTGAGTTTCAGGACAGCCGAGAAACTCTGTTTTGAAAAACCAAAAATAAATAAATAAAAATAAAATAAGACTGGACTCCTCTGGACCATCAAGGAGAAAGGAGGGTTAAGAGAGCAGAGTGTGGTTGGGCCTGGCAGTGTAGATCTGTAACCCCAGCTCTTGAAAAGACTGAGGCAGAAGGATCAACACTTAAGACCTATCAGGGCTGCAGAGTGAGTTCAAGACAAACTGAGCAACCTAATGAAACCCTTTTTTAAAAAAATAAAATAAGCCTAGGGAGATGGCTTATGGGTAGAGTGCTCCTGCATGAGGACATGAGTTTGTCATTCTGCACCCAAGTAAGAGCCAGGTATGGCCATGTGTGCCTGTGACTTCATCACCGTGTGTGGAGACAGACGGATGGAAGGAGGGTGGAACTGAGGGCGAGTGGAGAGGTGAAGGGTTGGTTGATGGGGAGGGTGAGGAGGAGAGGAGAGGAAAAGAGTAGGGGAAGAGGTCTCACTGGCCGACCTGGTTCAGTCAAAGCATCAAGGTTAAAAGCAAGAAGACCATCCAGGCCATGGTTGCACACACTTTTAATCCCAGCACTTGGGAGGCAGAGACAGGTGGATCCCTGAATTCGAGGCCAGCCTGATCCACAGGGCTAGTTCCAGGACAACCAAGGCTACATGAAGAAAGCCTGTCTTGAAAAACCAAAACCAACCAATCAACCAATTAACCAACCAACCAACCAACAGAACAAACAAACAAAGAAACACCAAGATGACAACGATGAAGCAATTGGGAAAAAAAACATCTGGACATCAATCTCTGGTGCTACATGCACCCCTGTGGCCATGCGCGCACGCGCACACACACACACACACACACATTTTTAAAAAGGGTTCAGGATGTGGTTTAGTGGTAGAGGACTTGTCTAGCAAGCACAAAAACCCCAGGTTCAATCCCCAGTAGGGTGTGTACACATATGAGAGATGGGGGAAGGAGAGGAAGACACAGAGGGGAGGGGAGGGAGGAGGAGGAGAAGGAAGAGGGAGGTAGATAGATCGGCAAGTGACTCATCCTCTCTGTGTATCGGCTACCTATAATATCTAACCCACAGGGTTATGATGAGAATCAAATTTATTATCATAGAAGCCGGGCATGGTGGCACATGACTTTCAACACCAGCCCTTGGGAGGCAGAGGCAGGTGGGTCTCTATGAGTTTGAGATTAATCTGGTCTACACAGTGAGTTCCGAGTGATCAAGGGCTACCTAGTGAGACCCTGCCTCAAAAATATCATATACAAAGTTCTATAAATAATAAAATTCCACTCTTGCCTCCTATTGCTCCACCACAAGACTGTCTCCTGCCCCTCACCTACTTTCTGCAGATCACTCTGGGAGGTACCAGTGGTCACCCAGGCTTTGGGTCCAAATCCTAGCATCAGCGCGGTTACAGGAGGCTAGTGGGCGCTGCTCACCATTAAGTTGGCAAAGTTACAAACTCAAGGCTAAACTACAGTAGACTAACTGGGCTGGGACCGTTGGTCCCAGAGACAGACCTGTGTAAATCAAGCCCGAGGGACTAGCACTTCCCTACCCGTGGCCCTCCACCGAGCTTCTGCAGCTTCAAGCCCAGGGCCCAGGAGCCTCTTCTGCAGCTGCCTCGGGTTTGCGGGACTAAGCGGGGAGGATGACCATGTTAAGTGTAATGGGGTTGGGCGGAGGGAGCCAAGGCAAGCCATCTCTCCACTTAATGTGCACATTTAAGGATCATTGAAGAGTGTGAAAACATTTAAAAGGAATGCTAATTCAGACAGGAGAGCTCCGTTCTGGAAAGAAGACCTTGCAGAAGGCAGAGCTGGACAACATTGCGTGAGGATCCCAAGTGACTCTGCTTAGAAGTCGCCCCTCACACGGGGTCAAGGGTCTAGGAATATGCTCCACCTGTCTTCACGGACACAGGCATGTGGGAAGGTTCAAAGCAGAAACTGGCAGAAAGCTTGGCTTTGGATGTAGGTTTTGGCCTTGGCTGATCTGGAACCTTCTGGAAGTGGGGTCTTGGTCTTCATTATGTAGAGAAGGGAATAGAGGGGATGCAGCTTAAAGGGGCTTCTGGGTTGTGGCTTGAGCTGAGTCTTGAATAATGGATGTGAGAGAGTGGCTGGGGCCTGTGACCACGCTGGGGAGATTGGTAAAGACCCAGGCTTCTTTTAGCCCATCTCCACTAGAGTCTCAAAGAGTAAGAGACTAGAGACGACAGTTGCTCTTTCCTTGGGGACTCCCCTCCCCTACCTCTCTGGAGGAAGGTAGGCTTTGAACTTCTACAACTGCACGTGCCATTTGGCAGCAAGGCTTGAAGCTGGAGGCTGGTCACATGCTCACCAAGGCTCCTCCAGTCCCCTCCCTCTTCCCTTGGGAAGTGTGTCCCTAAGGGTCTTGCAGGCCCTCTGAGCTCTAGGACCCCAGCCTTCCCATTTACATGTCCAGTCTGTAGATGGGGGGATCTCATCCTCCAGTGGTCAAGACTCTTGTTTTCTGCAGAGTGCTCACCACACCTGAGTCAGAGCTTGCTAGGCCAGTCAGGAGGAAAAGGCTTGCCCGCCACCCCGCGTGGTTATTAATAACGTCACTGGGCTCCGAATGCCTCTTTAATTCCTCTGCTTAAACCACTCTAGAATCCATAACACTTGCCCCTTAGCCTGTGGTTATTCCGCTCCCTTAATGGCCTTTTATGGAGGGACCTTATTGAAAGCTTTTCTCCAGCCCAAGTAAATCATGTCCTCCGGGTCATCCTCGCTGCAGGTTTATTAACTCTGTACAAGAAGTTGGAGGGGCCAGAGGGAGGCCAGAGCATCCTCTGCGCTCTGTCCTGGCTGGACATTTCCTGGTCCCTGCCCCTCCCCCCACACTCTCAGGCCAAAATCCTTGTGGGTGACAAGGGCCTGGAGACCGGAGTGGCACACAGGAAGTAGGTGGAAGGGCTGTGTGCACATCGGCTACCTGGCACATCATTTCTGGGTGCGTTAGTCATTTGGCTCACAGGTTACTGGGTGACTGGTCAGTGATCTGGTACGTCGCTCCTGTGCCAAGAACAGTATTTACCGGCAGGGAGGGATAAGCAAAATCAGTATAGTAATTTGGGGCCCCTGGGGCCCCAAATTGTCAGGCACAGGACCACACTCATGCAAGATGGAAATAATTGGGGCTTTATATAGGAAGAAGAGTTGCTCGGAAACCCAAGACCTCTCTCCTCACTCTGCTACAGAACCACAGTGGCCCTAAAAGTGAGATGGCCCTGTCTATATAGAGAGAGCCCTTCCCCCATTCTCCTCCAACCCTTCTTCCTCCTCCTTCCTCCCTCCTCTTTTTCCTTTAAAAAATAGTCTATGATTGTATTAATCCCATTGATATTTTTTGAGCTCCATATGAGATGATCATTAATATTTTTTTCAAATTACATCTATTTACTTATTTTGTATTTGGGAGACAGGCAGGGGGCAGGGATGGTGTCTGTCCACTGCTCTGACCCAAGGGCCAAGAATGCTGTGTGCTTCATACTAGA
Organism: Ondatra zibethicus; assembly: GCA_004026605.1. Classification (NCBI taxonomy): domain Eukaryota; kingdom Metazoa; phylum Chordata; class Mammalia; order Rodentia; family Cricetidae; genus Ondatra; species Ondatra zibethicus. The sequence goes on along the minus strand of PVIU01001032.1, from coordinate 31,821 downwards.
TGCTCGGTACATGCTTGCCGAATGAATAAAAGAAAGGTGTGAATCTTCTGCCTTGGCAGGAGGTTCTCCCAGGAACATACCTGTGGGACACCTCAGCTCCCTCTGGCCCCTAGGCCTCCCTGTGTCAGTCTCAGGAGGCGGAGAGAAACAGGATAAGACCGAAGCTCCCAGGCTGAGCTGCAGGCACTGCACAGAACCCTGAGGTGACAGCCGCTCCCAGGGAGATGGATGCACCTGCCCAGCCGACTGCCCCGAGAAGCAGCTTCCTATTAATAATTGCGGTAGCTCCTGCCAGGAGCTGGGGAGGGCAGTGGCAAGGGAGACGAAAGGATGCCCTGTCACAAGCTGTGGTAGGCACGCACCAGGATATGGTACCTTATTTTCTGGAAGGCAGGTATGCCTTTTTCCATTAAACCTGGCTAGTAAACGGGGCCTTAGCTGATCGTGTGCCTTCCGGCATGTGGAGCCGTCTGGCCCTGTTCAGTGGGCTGTCAAGCCAGGCAGATAGGGCAGTACTGTCCTTCCCATGGAGGCCACAGCCAGAAGGGGACAGAGACCTTTGCCCACACTCTTGCTTCTGTCCCTAGGGTGGGTGTTAGGGGCAGAAATAAAGGTGAGTGTGGGGGAGAGGGACAGGAGAAGGGAAGGGAGATACAGATGCTATGCAGGTCTACTAGTGGCTGCCCATGGTAGGGAAGGAAAGGTCGCCTGGTACCCAGATTCACCCTAGTCCTAGAGGGCAGAGAGCCTGGGGCAGTGCTTCTCAGCCTTCCTAATGCTGCGACCCTTTAATATAGTTCCCCATGTTGTGGGGACCTCCAGCCATAAAATTCTTTTTATTGCTACTTCCCAACTGTAATTTTGCTACTTCATGAGTCATAATGTGAATATCTGATATGCAGGATATCTGATATGTGACTCCTGTGAAAGGGTTGTTTGACCCCTTCAATGGAGTCGTGACCCACAGGTTGAGAGTCACTGGCTAGAGGAATGAACAGAACCCTCAACAAGAGAGGGTTGAGCTGTTCTCTCTCCTGACAGGCAAAGAACCTGCCACAGTTATTTTTAGGGGAACACAGCACCCCGTCACCTCTTGGAACACCTTCTGTTCCCAACAGAGAGCAGCTCCAAGGAGCTGTCAAAGGAGAAGGCTGAGGTTTGTCCCAGCCCCCAACCCCTTGGCCTGCCTGGAGTTCCTCCCCTGCCCAGCCCCTGCCTTGCTTAGCTCTTTCTGGTCCTGCTCAGTCTTGTTTCTTCTCAGCCCCGATCCCCAGGCCCAAGTCCCCAACCCTGGGCAGTAAGAAAGTCCTGGCCCCTCTGTCACTCAGCCTCTAGCATACCCACTCTGTTTCTGAAATGAAGACATGGCCCGACTTTGTGTCCTCTGACCTCTTGTTCTCAGGTGCAGCCTCTGAGGGCTCGAGGTCGGAGCTGGAGGTTTGCAGACCATTCAATCAGTCCTGAACTAACAGGGGCCATCATTAGCAGGTCCCTAGCTAGGCCATGTTTCCCAGCCGTCAGGACAGCTTGTTCACAGTGCCAGAGAAAATCACACTTGCTTGTTGGGGGTGGTGTGGGACTTGTGAAAAGTCACACCCTCTTCTAACTCCTCCAACCTCCTCTCTGACTTCTCCCTTTGCTAGGAGGGTGCAGTGTACCCTCTGAAGCCTTCAGCATCGCTGTTGGTTCCCAGTCCTGACCATCAGTTGAGATCTGAGTTTCAACCCCTGCTTCCTGAGTAGCCTCCCTGCGTCCAGCTGAGCTGAACATTAGTTTTGTGACCTCACACGATGGGACATGGATATCAGGGATGTTTAGCCACTTCCCTAAGGTCACAGAGCCAAACCCGGCAGAGCTGGGTCTGGGTGGTTCCAGCCTGTCTTCCCCAAGAGAGGTTGCCCTCATATCTGATTGGGGTACACTGAGTAGGTGCTTCTAAGTGGCAGGGCCTGGGTGAGGGTAGGGGTGGTGATGTTAGGTGGTGGGCAGGCTGTGCAGTTTGGTGCAGTGGATCTCCCATGGAAGCAGGAGGAAGCTCAGCCACACGCTGGGTGCTAGTTCAAGATGAGAAGTGATGAGGCTGGGAGAGAGCTCTGTGGGTAAAGTCTGGCCTGCAAGAATGCAGATCTGAGCGTGGATCCCTGGCATCCACACAGCTGGGTGTGGGGTGGGTACCTGGTGCTGAGGAGGCAGAGGCAGTGGTGATCTCTGGGACTTGCTATCCAGTCAGTCTAGCTGTATGCATGACCAAGGCAACTTAGAGGAGGAGTGTTTATTTGGGCTTGTGGTTCCAGAGGGTTAGAGTTCATCGCCATCATGGCTGGGGAAGCATGGCAGCAGGCAGGCATGGCGGCTGGAGCTAAGGGCTCACATCACAACCTACATACAGGGACAGAGAGTGAACTGAGAATGGTGCGCGCACGCGCGCGCGCGCGCGCGCGCGCGTGTGTGTGTGTGTGTGTGTGTGTGTGTGTGTGTGTGACTTTTGGAACCTCAAAGCCCTCCCCCAGGGACGCGCTTCCTCCCAAAGGCCAAGTCTCCTAAAAACCTCATCAAACAGCACCAAACTGGGGACCAAGTCTTCAGATGCCTGAGACCATGGAGGGCTGTCTACCATTCAAACCCCCGCACTAGTTGAGTTGGCAAGCTTCGGGCTCAGTGAAAGACGCTATCTCAAGGAATCAGGGAAAAATTGGTAGATAAAGACCCTCATCCTTGCTCTCTGGCCCTCACACAGACAGCTCATCACCTGAGTGAGCAGGAGCCAGGAGCGGAAAGAGTAGGGACCAGGAGAGCTGGGAAAAACCCTTCAGAGTGAGTCAGGAGTGTCCCAACTGGCAAGGAGGAACCCCGCAGAGAGGCCTCAGGGTGGCAGCAGCAGTTGAGGGCTGGTGAGGAACTGAGCCATGCTACTGACCTCATTCCGTGATGCCGACTTTGTCTGTATGGGATTTGGTACCCACAGAGTACATATGATGCATAGGTGGCACACATAGAATGTACTTTTATGAGTACATGTGGTATACATCCAGGCAGGACACATGTGATGTATTTTCGGTATGTGACCCACACATGGAGTGTGGCACATGTGGGGTATATCTTCAGTGTGCATATATGTCTTGTGTGGTGTTTATGGAATGTGGTGTGTAGTGTGTACATGGTGTGTCTGCTAGAGAATGGCACCCTTCTTGTCTGTGTGGTTTTTTTTTTTTTTTTTTTTGCGGGCATTGTCATCTGTATTCCAGACTCTAGGGGGCGCACCTCCCCCTCTGCCCACCCAAGTCCCACTTTCTAGGTCCCGTGCAAGCAGGTGGAAACTTTGCTTTTTATTGAGACTGATTTATTATTGAAACAACTTGAATGGGTTTCAAAGTAAGTTAAATGAGAAGAGATGTTCAGGTCTGGTCTCATAAATCAAGGAGCATCCAAAGAAAGAAGGAAACAAAGAATTCGCAGGGGCCTGCAAACAGATGGGCTGGCGAGCAGGGAGAGAGGGAACAGGTTTCTGGCTGACAGGGTGTCTGGGGAATAAATCTTCTCCTTCCCTAGCTGGAGCTCAGAGGAAAGGCCGCTTCTCCCCTTGTTGCCATCCGGGGAGGGTAATGTCTGGGAAGCTCTATCCTCTCTGGGGCGCTGGGCATTCCCAAGGGCTCCTTCCCTGGTCCCTAGTTTCTGGAGCCAGGAGGAGGCAGTTTTATGGGGGAAAGGTTGGGTTTTGGGGCTACAGTGATTCTCTGGTTCCTTGGTGTTCATGAGAAAGATGTGAATCTTTGAGCCTGGCTATAAACTGTTTGAACTGCTCAGAGCATGTATCTTTATTGTGGTGTCTGTCTGTCGTGTGTGAGTGTGTTTGTCTGTTACTATGTGTGTGTGTGCTTGTATGTTTGTAACTGTGTGTGAGTGTATGTGTCTCTTTGTGTGTGTCTGTCTGTCACTGTTTGTGTGTGTGTCTGCCTGCTTGTCTGTCTGTCACTGTGTATGTATGTGTGTGAGTGTATGTCTGCCTGCTTGTCTGTTTGTAACTGTGTGTGTCTGTGTGTGTGTGTCTGCCTGTCACCGTGTGTGTCTACCTGCTTGTCTGTATGTTTGTCACTGTGTGTGTGTCTGTATGTCTGTCACTGTGTGTGTGTGTCTGTCTGTCACTGTGTGTGTCTGCCTGCTTGTCTGTCTGTCACTGTGTGTGTGTGTCTCTGTCACTGTGTATGTCTGCCTGCTTGTCTGTTTGTCTGTCACTGTGTGTCTCTCTGTCACTGTGTGTATGTCTGTGTGTATGTGTGTGTTTGCCTGTCGCTGTGTGTCTGCCTGCTTGTCTGTCTGCCTGTCAGTGTGTGTGTCTGCTTGTCTGTTTGTCACTGTGTGTGTGTGTGTGTGCGCGCGCGCGCGCGCGTGTATGCCCCAGCATTCAGCAAGACCTGGCCTGGAATGTCAACTCTATTCCAGAAAAGAGAAAGCTGTGACTACAGCCTCATCTCCTCTAGCTTTGCCTCTGTGCCAACTGCCCACAGTTGAGAACAATGTGGGCCTCCCTCACCCACGGCAAAGCCTGGATCTTCATGCTTGGGGACCCACTGGTCAGGGGATGGGACACGTTAGAGGTGGAGGTCAGCCACCAGCTAAAAGATGGGACCTCGTGGAAGGGAAACTGAATCCAGGTGGGGGCTGGTAGACACAGATGTCACCAAGGGCCACAAAGAGCCAATTGCGGGAAGACAAACAGGATAACGGGCACAGGGCCTCCTGGTGGCACTTGGGAAATGAGCAAGAAGTGAAAAGCCTCAAGTACTAAATCAAGAAAGCAAATGAGGATGGGTAGACAGGGGCCTCAGTGCCAGCGTCTGGGCTTCTTGGCGCCTGGCAGGTAGGGTGGTCTTAGGCGCTATCTGTGAGGTAATGTCAACCAGGTCCTCCAGCCCAGCTGCCGGGGGAGTGAGTCCCGCTAACCTAGTCAGCCTGCCTGTCATTTCTGTTTCTCTTTTGTCTTCAGAATAAAGAGACTCGGCAACTCCCGGGCTGCTTTTGACTCATCTAACTCTTCTTGTCTCCCGCTCCTGCTGGTGGCTGTCTTTATTAGGCTACAATTCATGCGTTTTCATCCCCCCTCTTCCCGGTCCTGCTGTGGGACAATGGCCTTCTCCACAAGTGTGCCAAGCGTCCCTGTCGCACTGTCTGTCTCCTGGAGATGCTGGACGGCTCGCCCTCCTTCCTTGTGTTTCTGACCAGCTCACATTCCCCATGGCCTGATGGATAGCTGCTCCCAACCCTGCCACTTCCAGCTGTCTCCGTGGCTCGGGCTGCAGACTGACAGGATTCATACATCACGGTGGCAAGGCAAAGCCCTGGGAGGGGGTAAAGGGCAGAGTGCAGATGTAGTGGAAGGGTGCTCGGATCCTCGGTGCGTGGAGCTTATGAATTTGCTCCCTCCAGGTTCAGCGAAGCATCCCAGTTGCACCAGTAGCTGTGTGACGGCCTTGCGTAGCTCTGTGGATGCTGAGAGAGTAAGGAATAGGCTGCTGCATATCAAGTAATTGGAAGCTAGGCTGGAGCATTCACCTAGCATGCACACAGCCCTGGGTTCGAGCCCCATCACCACATAAACCACGTGATGTGCCTGAGACCCGCGAGACTCTGTCTCATCAAACAAACAAGAGTGGTTCAGAGGGAAGCCTGTTTTGATTTTGATGTTTGGATTTAGTTTTCGTATATGAGTGTTTTGCTCACATGTGAATATGTGATCCAGTGTGTGCCTAGTGCCCACTGGGGCTTAGAGGGTGGATAGGATCCTTTGGAATTGGAGTTACGGATGGTTGTGAGCAACCATGTGGGTGTTGGGAATCGAACTCAGGTCCTCTGCAAGAGCAACAAGCAAGTGCTCTTAACAGCTGAACCATTTCTCCAGCCCCAGTGGCTGTTCTATGTAAGTTGCTGGGATTGGCTTCTCTGATCCAGTAACAGTTAAGCTGAGGCCTTCAGAAGGAACAGTGGGAGCTGTGGGGGGCATCAGAAAGTAGCACAAGGCAGTGGGAAAAGCAAGTGCAAAGGCCCTGAGGCGGGAATGAGCTTGGTGAGGGAGGACCATGGAGGAGACATATGACTGGATGGGAAGAAGAGAGGGGTGCGCAGGCTGGCAGGAGCGGCAGCTGGGTAGGAAGCTGTAGCTTGTGGTTAGTATCCCATCTGCTGCCCTGAGGAAACATGGCGCTCTGGCAGCATTTTAATAGCACAGGTCACCTGCCGTGGGAAGTCCTTTGGTTCTAGCAATCTGAAAACGACTTGGCCCTCCCTCCTCATCTACCTGCCCAGGACCCACAGAGCAGCTTACAAAGGCCGTTTCCTACCTGCTGCTCTTTGTTTCGGATCCAGGGCAGGCAGTTTGGATTTTTTTTTTTTTTTTTTTAATTAAAAAATTTCTTTACTGCCACGGATGGAGAGGAGCTTAAAGCCTGAACCCTTGTACCAACTTGGCAGCTTTGTTTCTGCTTTGTAATGTGGTCATGAAGCTTCAGTAGGTTCTGTGCTTGCTGGAGGCACGCAGGCCATATGGCATGAAGGAAAGGGACGTGGCTGACCACTGTTTTATGAGTGGTTATAAAAAAGGTCTTCCTTTCCAAACGAGAGAGAGAGAGAGAGAGAGAGAGAGAGAGAGAGAGAGAGAAAGAGAGAGAGAGAATCTACCTCTACCATTCATGAAGTCTCTCCAAAAAGCCACGCTGAATACTGTGGCACATGCCTGTGACAGGAAGATCCCTGTAAGTTCGAGGACAATCCAGGCTACACAGTGAGACCCTGTTTCAAAACACATCACAACACACCCAGCACCGGGGGTGTGATGAATGCGGAACAGGTGAACGAACACATGACATATGCACCACCATCTCCCAGACTGCAGCCTTGGCAGACATTGCTAATCAATCACAGAGCACCTCCCCGCTGAGCTCGGATGCAGCCTCAGAGTTCTGGAGAGCCTGCATGGGGTTAGTTTTATAAGAGGAAACATTTGTTGACTCAGCTGCAGGAGCAAGTGGTCCTGGGGTTTCTCTCCCGGATAGGGGGAGCAGGCTGGGCTCTGAGCTCCAAGTCCTGTCCTTGAACCTGGGGCAGCTCTTTCTGGCTATGCCTCTGGCCTACAAATGGTGAACAGCATAGCCTCAGAGGATTCCTCCAAGTGCTGCTTGGAGCCTGACGTTTGTGCAGCCGAGGTCCCACCATCTTGCAAGTGAGCAGAGTAACTGGGGCTGTTTGAATCCCTGGGTGGATTTGTTCTGGCTACCAGATGAGGACCACATTGTGACAGATGAGGGCACCAGGTGTTTAATGAGCTGGGATAGAAATGGCAACCTAAGGGGGGGGGTCATCGCATCAGCTTGGTTCCAGGGGCCAGGAGGTCAGTTATGTAACCCCGACGTGGGGAGAGGGGTGTGTGGTGGTCATTCAGGGGCTGGGGAACCAGAAGACAATGAGCAGGGGTCCTGACAGTGAAGAATAGGGAGAGGTGAGGGACAGGAGAAGGAACAGAGTGGGGCTGCTTAGGGCCGGTGCTCTCATCCCAGGACGCCCTGTCAGGAGCAGGTGACAGCCCTTGCCACCATTTCTTTAGCAGTCATCTAGCCTTGGGTTCCCAGGACCCTGAGGATGTAGAGTCACATTCAAGTTTACCTGTGCTTTGGTGGCCTGTAGGAGGGCAGAGAGACAAACACAGCTGGGTGCACGGCCTCGCACTCTGCTCACTTGCCTCAGTTTCTTCATCTGCAAAGCCAGCTTCCTGTTTCCTTGACAACGGGCTGGCTGCCCAGGCTGCTCCAGCCCTCTTAGTCCTGTCATCCGGCCTGTGGTAAGTGCTAACCTGCTGGGACCATCTTTGCCAATGCGGATTCCTGGTCTTTCTGTCCTTGGGATCTGACTCCAGAGTCAAGGCATAGGAATGCGTCCATTAGGGCTTGCCCACCTTAGGAGCCCCATCCCTGGGGTGGGACAATGGAACAGGGGACCCAGTGGCTACTGCGTGTGGGTCACCTATATGTAGGTGGCTAGCCTTGGCTAATCCACATCAGGCTGCTATGCACAGGAAGACCCAGCAGAAGTGATACATGGGTTCATTCTACCTCAGGCATCGTTCCTTCCAGGCCTTTCCATCGTGGGGAGGGCTGGGGAAGGGTAGGGAAGGTATGAGATCAGCCTCTCCCCTTTCTGGAAGAGCAGGCCTGCCCTTGACCAGGAGCAGGAAGGAGCCTGGTGACCTCTGACCCCTTCCCCTAAGGGAGCCTCGAGGAGGCCGGGAGAGGCCTCAACTCTGCTCTGTCACCAACAGCAAAGGATAACCTCAGGGAAGTTGGCAAATTGGATCTATGACTCAGAGTTCTCTGGAGAGGGGTAGCGGGGCAGAGTCAGGGAAGAAGGGACACCTCCTGTGCCATCAGTATGGCCACTAGTATTTAGAGAGCAGTGCTGGAGGTGAGTAAAGTTGGCTTTGTCTCGGCGACTGGGAGTTTACATTTCTTTTTTTCTTCTTATTTTTCCTTCTTTCTTTCCTTTCTCCCTCCCTCCCTCCCTCCCTCCCTCCCTCCCTCCCCTCTTCTTCCTCTTCCTTCCCCCTTCTTCTTCCAGGATTCCATGTCCCAGGCAGGCTTTACACTCACTATGTGGCTGAGAATGACCTTGAATTTCTAATCCTCCTGCCCCCACCTCTTGAGTGCTGTGATTCCAGACATGGTTAATGGCGCTGCTGGGGACTGAACCTGGGGCCATGTGCACACTAGACAAGCACCTGTGTCAACTGAGCCACATTATCAGCTTCCTGTCTCTTTTGAGTCAGGGTCTAACTATGTGGCTCAGGCAGATTTCAAACTTTCCATCCTCCTGCCTCCACCTCCTGAATGCTAGGCGTGGAGGCTGTCAGCCCCAGTTCTTTAGAGAAACCTTCAGGGACAACTGCATTTCAGATGTTGGATATTTTTTCAGATTTTAGAAATTCAATGTTTTCTGTATTTATGGCTCCTTCCAGTGGACTCCTGTTTCTATAGCAAAACGCACAAGACAAAGCTGGCAGGTGTTTGTAGAAGAGGCTTGAAGGTCAGGTCAGCGATAAGTTTGCTGCCAAGTGAGTTTTTAGACACTGTTTCGTTTGCTTGTTTTTAAAACTTTGAGGACATTGGAATTATGATAAAGGGACAAGAGACTTTCCACTTCCAGGGGTACATGGGGGGGCTGTCCACTTCCAGGGGCACACGGGGCGCTGTCTACTGCCAGGCAGGCGTCCAGCCTGGCATTTCACCATGTTCTTTCACTGTATTAAAACATCTGTTTCTTATTGCAAAGTCAGTTTTGCTTTTTTTGTTATTTCAACTTTATAGAAGAGGAAGCGCAGACACAGAGAGGCTAAGTAACTTGCCCAAGGGCACACAGCCAGGAAGCCACACAGCTTGGGTAGAACGGACTTCTTAGCAAAGCTGCCTCTGTCACAGTTTACAGCTTTGTGTAGGTGTGGGAGGAAGGCAAGAAGATTCTTACCACATGGGGGGATGAGACTGGAGTGCTTAGGTCTCCAAAGCCCAGGGGAACGATTTCTCCCCGCTTAGGGAGTTAAAGGAAACACCAGAGGAGGTGGTGTCTGTGCAGACAGAAGGGTGAGTGGGCACCAGTTAGGCACCAGCAAGGAAGGGAGAAGTGCCAAGTCAGGGGGCAGCCGCGCAGCAGTGGGCAGACTGGAGGGAAGGAAAGACAGACAGCAGTTGTAGGGGGTGCCAGTGGTCAATCCTCCTGCCCTCTGGGACCATTTTCCACCTTGCTCAGGATTCTGGGGTGTCCTTACCCCAGAAGCACCCTCTTCGAGGGCTGGCCGGCCTGTCCCAGAAGGCCCTGGAAGGGAGGACCACTCATAGGAGAACTCAAATCAGTGTCTGGTCTGGTGAAACTTGGGGTAACAGCAGATCCTCTGTCCAGGGCAGGACTTCCTCACTTGGGGAGCTGGGGTCCATCTCCCTCCTCTCTGATCTGGTGTGGGGTTTGGGGACTCCAACCAACACCAGCCACAGACCCTGAGTGCCTACAATCCACCAGCTGCCTCTCTCCTGGAGACAAGGCAGGAGCCTGACAGATGAAATCTTTATTATTCCGATTTATTTTTTATTTGTGGCGTGTGTGTGCATACGCGTGCAAGCCGTTGCATCTGGGGCCCAGGCAGCTGCCGAAATCCCCACAAATGTTGCTCATGAATATTCCACGGCAGCACTGGCCACGCTTTGCAGTCATTGATTATTTATACATGAAATAACGAAAGCTTCATAAATAATCAAAGAGCCTGCGTGCCAGCTGTGTTGCTACATCCCTCCCACCTGACGCAGGTGAGGGACGGGTCCTCCACACTCTCAGGGCGGCCTTGACATTCACAGACCGTGGAGGATTACGCCCTGCATGGGATGGTGTGTGTGTGTGTGGCTCCGGAGTGCCTGCACCTGCACTTAGGGTGTGCTTGCCAACTAGGGCTGGGGCCACACACCTGGCTGTGTGGCTAGGGTGGTCTGTGCTGGAAACTGGAAGGTGGTCGGAGAGAAACACCATGGAGTTCTCCTGTGGGGATAACAGCAGGTTCGGTGGAACTCCCCTCTGATTCAGGAACCCTAACCTCCATGTAACCCCTCTACAAGCACAGTGGGTCTTCAAGGGACAGAGAGTCTTGGGTCACCCTTGACCCTCCTTTATGATGTTTGGGGTGGGGGTGCAGCCGGGCCTGGGGTTGAAGGCAGAGACTCAGTGCCCTCCCCTCTCCATTTATCAAACTACCACAGCCTGACCCAGGAGCGACCTCTGTTTCCAGGCCCCTCACCTCCCTTATCCCCAGTACTTAACAACTACCATTACTTCATTTTATTTATATAATTCCTTTTGACGTGGGAGGGGGCCTCTACATAAACCAATCTGGCCCTGAGCTCACCACATAGCCCAGGTTCAAACTCTTCATCCTCCTACCTCATCCTCCCCGGTGTGGTGGAATTTGAGCCGCTTAGCCAATGTCTTTGGGGGCAGCAAGCCCTAGGCGAGCTCTTGTCTGCGTAGGAAACAACTTACAAGCGGAGGGAAAGGGTCTCTTGCTCTCTTGTTCTCGCGCTGTCTTGGGTGGCTTGGGGGTGGTGCTCTTTACCTCCTGGGCAGAATGACTGGACGAAGGCAGCTGGATTAGTGTTGTCATCTAGCCCTGTCTCAGGGAGTGCTTACCCCTATTTTAGACCTAAATAATTCTTGAGAACCTTTACCAGACTCTCGTGGATTCACGCTACACCCAAGTTCTGGGAACACAGGCGTGCTCCGCCACGCCTGGCTCCACTCACCCGTGGGGCAGGCAAAGCGAATATGCCTTCTTGCAGAGAGTCTCAGTGAGGTTGGATAACTGGCCCCCAGCTTCAGAGCTGGTCCCTAGGAGAGTCTGTCTGTCCTGTTGCTCCTTGGGCATTGCTTCCAGTGAGGGGACTCAACACCTGCCATCCCAGCAGGCTGGAGGGGGGCAGCCTAGGACCCCTCTGCTGTGTGGGCATCTGATAAAGGGGTGCATATCATCTCTCCAGTCATTGAAAGGAGGTGGAGAAACACTAAAGCCGTCTGCATTGATGTGTGTGTGTGTGTGTCTGTCTCTCTGTATCTGTGTATGTGTGTCTGTGTGTGTGCAAGATCCACACATGTAATAAAAATACGCACATAGACATTCAGATTAGTACATGGAAAACCAACAAGATGGGTAGATTATGCTGTCAGTTTCCCTTCATGATATTGCAATGCACTTTTGTATGATGTCATCACTGGAGAGATGATCACCCAGTCAAGGGTATGGTCGCAGACAAACTTATTATCTCAAAATTTTTTAATTAAAAAATTGACCCAAAGCTCCCTTAAGTAATTGCATTGATTTTACTCAACTTTTATCTTATCTCAAAAATTCAGTGTTGGGGCTGGAGAGATGACTCAGTGGTTAAGAGCACTGGCTGCTCTTCCAGAGGTCCTGAGTTCAATTCCCAGCAACCACATGGCGGCTCACAATCGTCTGTAATTCCATTTCCAGGGGATCTGAGGCCATCTTCTGTATTCTGTGGGGAACTGCACACACAGAGAGCCTAGACTCTCATGCAGGCAAAACACTCAAGCACACGAAATAAAAAAATTTAAACGACAGAAAGAAAAAACAAAAGTGCATTTGTGGAGTGAAGGCCTTGTGATGCCTCCAGTATGAAGACTGGAGGACCAGCTTCCTGTGGCTTCCGGAGCAATCCCTGCCTCTTAGCTGCCTGAGGTTGGAAGGCTGAGGACACCTCTCGACAGCATGCCCTTGCTGCCTGTCTCTGTAGCCCACATAGCTGGCACTGCTGACGTGAGGTCGAGGTTATCACTTGCAGTGCAGGCTGTGGCTCAGTCCGAAGATCTGGGAGAAAAGATGAGTAGCGGCTGAACTAATGAGGTCAAATCACACAGGACCTCCTTCCTCCACCGTGGCCACTGGTCCTGCTTCTCCGGCTCCCCTGGGATCTCCCCCAGGGAGGACGAGTCTGACCCCCTCTCTGCTTCAAGACCAAGGCTGGAATTATTTAATGTCAAATCAGTAAAGGCGTCACCAGCTTGCAGCCTAACCTCTAGGAGAAGTGATTCATGACCCACACCAGGCATCGAGCCTCTCCTCCCCTGCCCAGCCCACCCTGCGAGGGAAAAGAGATAAATTACTGTCATTGCTTTTTATGGTATACATAATCAGGTGGCAACATGGAGCCTCGACTCATCTCAAAGTCATTTACAATGAATTATTCATTTGGCTGAAAACAGCCTTCCATTGGAGGGGGAAATAGCCTTTCTCCTGGGCTGTGGGCTGCCCTGTCCACTGCTGGGGAGGGAGCTGGGATACCCCTGGGACGTTTGCCTCCATCCTGGAGAGTGGGACAGACGCAGGGGAGGGTGCCCCGCTTCTGAACTGCATTCCCCTAATTGACTTCTGGAGCTTCTCCGGGTCCCCAACTCTCATTCCTACTCTTCATCCAGACAACTCAGGAAGGAGCATAGGCCTTGTTCATACCAGTTGGCACCTCACCTTCCTCCTCTTAAAAAATTTCTAAATCTATTTTTAATTTTTATTTTTATGTACAATAGTGTTTTGCTCGTGTACAGTGTGTGTGCAGTGTCTACAAAGGCCAGAAGAGGGCATCAGATCCCCTTGGTACCGGAGTTCCTGTGGGCTGCCACATGGATGCTGGGGATTGAACCTGGGTCCTCTGGAAGAGCAGCCAGTGCTCTTAACTGCTGAGCCATCTCTCTGAACCCTCTATTTACTTTTTAGTGTGTGTGTGTGCGCGTGTGCGTGTACGTGTGCGTGCGCACGCACATGCATGCACCCATAAACATTGGGTCTCTGGTCTAGAGCTCAGGTTGTCAGGTTTGGTGACAAGCACCTTCACCTTCCAAGGCATCTCACCAGCCCACCTTTTCCACTGAGTACCTAGTAATATGTGCTGGACCTAGTAAGGTTATGGGAAGTAACAAACATCCCCCTAATTTCTCCCTCCCCTTCTCTCAATTCCCCTCCCCTTCTTTCCCTTTTCCTCTCTTCCCTTCCCCCTTTCCTCCTCTTCTTCATTCTCTCTCCTCCTTCCCACCTTCCTTCCCATTTCCCCTTTCCTTTCCTTTAGTCTCCTTCCCTCCTCTTTCCTCCCTTCCCCTTCCCTTCTCTTCCCTGCTGTGGCTGGAACCCAGATTCTCTGCTGGACCATCGCTGTCTCCATGGAAGCTCCACCCTCCCCCACTCCATCCCTTCATAGCTTATGCTCCCTGGAATGATTTGTCCTAGGCCTGTGTCACCTCAGTCTGGGGAGCCTCCCCACGTCTGCGCATTGCTTTCATGTGTCACTTCCATCACTTTGGTAGGGGCCAATGCTGCTCCATCATACCCAACTTCAGGTAGGTAGGCGAAATGCCACCACCTACTGTGTGCCCTGAGGGAGGCAGCAAGAGTGTGAACACCCCCTGATGATGCATCAGGCCCTGGGAGGGAGCAAAGGGGACCCAGTTTTCGCCCCAGGAACTCAAGGTGCAGTAGTTCACAGACACAGGAATTCAGGGACTTGGTTGAGACAGAGGTCTTCTGGAGAACACTGGGAGACCTGACCTCAGGGGATTTGAACCATTGGAGCCATTGGCGCTGTTTGATGGCAGACAGGTAAACTCACTTCTTTGTCTTTCCCTTTCCTTTGGGTGGTGGAGGCGGTAAGTGACACCCAGTCATGGGTGGCTGTGACAAACACAGGAGGGCACGTCCATAGGAGCCTTTGGGAGGTGAGGCCCAGCGTGGAGTGCTATGAATTCATTTGCAGCTTTTATATAACAGCTGAGCTGCTTTTCCCAGGGCTACATAGTTCCCTAGATGCACCCCATTCTCTGAGCCCAGCCTGGCTTATAGAGAGATCTCCCAAGTCCTGCCCCTGCCCTAGAAAGAGAGTGACCCACTCTGGAGTCCTCAGGGGTAGGCTGCTTCCTGGTGGGCCACTTGAGAAGCCCTCACCCCAGCTTCCCCTGCGTGGGAAGGCCCCAGGGCAGAAGGCTTCCTTTTATTGGTCCAGCTCCTGTTCACTGAGTGGCAGCTTGGGTGGGCATTGGGCTGGGGCTATAGCAGAGGTCCAGCTGCTACTCAGGTTTCTTTGCGACCTTCCTCCTTCCCAGCTTGATTCTGGGACCCCTGCAGTGATCAGGGAAGACAGAGCCCACGGGAGGGTGGGCGGGTGGGAGGGAGCCCCAAGAGCTCGATAACTCCACAGAGAGACTCCCCTGAGATATCAGACATCAAAAGGCTGTGTATCCCTACATGTGTTTCCCTCATCCTCAGATTCACACATTCCTTCCCTGAATCCCAACCCAGCCCAGCCCCCTTCCCCAGCCCAGAGTGCCCCCCCCCGCCCCAGCATCCAAGGAACCAGAGACACCCTAGCGGCAGACTCCTACAGTGAAACTGGACCTCTTTGAGACCTGTAAGAAGAGCTACCAGATCTACGGCATGGGCCTGAGTTTTGCTCAGAGCTCCCACCATGCTGCTGCCAGGCACAGACCTCTCGAAGTGCTTGCTGCCAGTCAGCTGGGGGGTAGCTCACTTCTATGGGGGGCACTGGGGCTGGCCAGATGTCCCTGTCTCTCTGATTCTTGATCCTTTGCTTCGAATGGCCAACTGGCTGCACAGGACACTCCCTCTGTAGAAAGACCGCCCAGGCTCTCTGAGTTGTGATGCCTAGGGGCAGCTCCTCAGTCAATGACTGTGTATAGGAGGACAAGGCCCCCTTGCCTGGACCTGGAATACCCCTAGGTATAATTTATATGCCAGAACCCCCCACCAAAAAGGGGGGGTCAGACGAAGGCTCAGTTCTGCTTGACCTTCCATCTGTAGCTTAGCTTTGACCATTTCTCTGTCGGGCTGGTCACTCACCAGTGACTTCCAGGGACACTTACTTAGATGGGAAGAGTCAGAAATCATTCCCTCGGGTTTCTTCTTAGGAACCTTCTCTGAGGCACCCACTCACCCCCTTCCTTCTTGGCCAAGTCTCAATTTGATCCCTGAAGTACTTCCCTACTCCATGTGGCTCTGTGAATGGGACTGGTCCATTCCCATCCACCTCGCTCTAGACCCAGTCTACAGGGACCAGGTGACCCAGACGTAACTCTAACACAGGATCAGAGCTTCTGCTGACGGTGAGATAGAGCCTCACTGTGTAGACGAGGATGGCCAAGGATGTAGACTCATGATGATCCCTCTGCCTTCTGAGTGCTGGGACTGATCCACAGCCCGAACTGACGCTCGGCTGCGCGTGATGGCTGGAACCCTGGCAGCCACACTGAGGTGGAGAGCCAGCACGCTGAGTATGGCTAAATAGCTCAAAGGTGAGCAGCTCCTGGGTTCTGGGTGACATGGGCAAGGCTCAGAATTCATCAGTCAGGGGCTGCCCGTCCCAGACTACCGTTCTGTGGAATAATAAATCCTCTCTTTGACAGGGCCATTTTGAGTCAAGTCTATTATCATATGCCACTCAAAATATCCTAATGGATATGATTTTATTAATAAGTGATGCTAAGTCTCTGGGCAGGGCAGATACCATCCACTTCTGTGTTGTGTCTGATGGGTCCTACTGGGTTTGTGCCGTACACTCGATTGGGAATAAATCACACATTATCCCACGGTGTGGGTTAAAGAGCGCATTTTATTTGTAAAAGGAGCACGAGCAAGTCAGGGTCGACAAGCAGAACAAATTGGAGGCAGCTTGCCAGGGCCAGCAGGGAGGACTCCAAGTTCACAGCCCAAGAACACAGTGCACATGATTCTTCTAATATCCAACACGCCTTCCAAAAACCACCAGTTTTCTCCTTCGAGACTGTTCATCTTGTTTCCTTCTTTGCTATGGCTACCAGGAAGCTCAAAGTTGGATTTCACTTTGTATTTGGTAGAATGCGCATCACTTTTGGCTGCTGTTAACTTATTTTCCCTTGGCTCCAAGCTCCTGTCTTCTGATTTTTTTTTTTAATTCTTTGGGCCTCCACATATTTCTGTAAGTTTTAAACAAGGAGCAGGATGTGCCTCAGCTGTTCTTCAGGTTTCCTGAAGCTGCAGTTAGAATTACCCTGAGGATGGTGGCTGCCAAGCGAAGCGGCTTTTGAGAGTCTCCCCAGGCATTTGGCAGGCTAGGGGAAAGCTGAGAAAGGATTCCTCCTCTGCAGCTCCAAGCCGGGCCTCTTGGCTGCCTGTGAGGTACATTTTTGCTGCCGTCAACATCCTTTGACCTTCTTTCTGCCCCCTTCTGGAGACTAGGCAATGGTTCTACCTTTAGTTTCCAAATGCCCAGCCCGGCCAGAGAAGTGTGGGAAATCCTTTGAAATTCCCAATGAATAAGAACTTTGAGGGCTTGTCACCATGGAGACCAATGGCTTGGTTGGTCGTCATGGAAACCCGTGGGTAGGCTCTCTGCCTGAACTCCTCAGCATCACTGAGAAAAGAAGGCCAAGAGATGGAGAGACAGAAGCATGGGGCAGTAGGAGGGAGCTGGGAGCCAGCAGGTTTCCCTAGGCAGGTCAAGAGCCAGGGCAGGATGATATGGGGCATTGAGGGGGAGGCGGGGAGAGCACCTTGTTTTCTGGAACTTTCTATTCCAGCAAGCTGCTACTCTTTTCTCCAGATTATTCTGAGAGGCCCTTGAGCTCTGACCTCCTGTGCTCAACCCTGAAGGCCAAGAGGGGACCTGGGAGAGCCTCCTCCCTGGCAAAGCTGCCAGGAGATCTCCATGACAACACCCCGTCCCCACGTGTGGGATCCTGAGCCCTTGGCTAGGACCTCAGGGAGTTGCCTGGGTAACCAGGCTCCCTTACCCCACTTCCCCACCAACCAGACCTCCTCAGCCCTGCCCCCTCTTTGCGATGGGCAGCTGAGTGGATGGATGGGTCACCATGGAGACCCGGCTCCCCTCCAGTTACCCGCTTTCTGAAGCTCTTGCATTGAGGAGCATGAGGGGGCTGCAGGACGAGGAGACAAGGGTTTGAGATCCTCTTTCTGGCCAACCAAGAACATCCTGGTTACTCCAGAAGCATCTTTGCGGGTTGTGTGGGGCCCAAGGGAGGGGCTGGCTTGGGTCCCAGCTTTTTCTCCCTACCAGGCTGGTATTGAATTCAAATCCCCATGCAGATGTCTCTGCTGAGGGTCCTGGGCTCTGAGGATCAAACTGGCATGTTTATGAGTTCGGGAGCCTGACCCTAGGCATCCACCCTGCTATGCTGCAGAAACCGCAGAGCCTGCCAGCAGCATTGGCTTGTTTCTCAGCTAGAAGGCTCAGGTACCTAAGCAGCATCTATTTTCCAAGAAGAGACAGTGGCATGATTAGTTGTTATTTTATCTAGCTAATGAAAATACATAAAAAACAAAATGGCCAATTAGCAAGGCCATTCATCCCTCTGGACTGGCTGCTTCTTTCCGGCATGAGAGGCCAGCCATCCTCTGGGGCAGGCTGGCCTGCCCTCCTCTGGGCTCCCTCCTCCTCACCCTTGCACATTGGCAGGCAATTCAGGCT
This sequence comes from Ondatra zibethicus, assembly GCA_004026605.1. Classification (NCBI taxonomy): domain Eukaryota; kingdom Metazoa; phylum Chordata; class Mammalia; order Rodentia; family Cricetidae; genus Ondatra; species Ondatra zibethicus. The sequence continues at coordinate 13,762 of PVIU01001032.1, read as the reverse complement.
CCAGTTCCTGGGCTATCCTGTCTAGCATGCAGGTGACCCCTGATCCCTGCTGACTCCCTATCCTCACCCTACCCCCGAATTGATATTTTCCTCACTTTTCCATCTCCTCCTTTCATATCCAATAAAAAACTTTTTCCTTTCTTTTTCTTTTTTTATTTTTTATTTAGACAGGGTCTCTTGAGCCCAATTTGACCTCAAACTCACTGTGTAGCTAAGGACAACCTTGAACTTTGATCCTCTGTTTCCTGCTCCCAAGTTCTGAGATTACAGGCATGTGCCCACACACCCCATTATCCGATATTGAAGACTGAACCCAAGACTTGGTGCATGCTAGACGAGTGCTCTACCCACTGAGCACTATATTCCCTCAGCCCTCTTTTTAATTTTTTTTTAAGAGAGGGTATCATTCTGTGGCCCAGGCTGACCTATAACTCACTGTGTAGCTCTGACTGACCTTGAACTCAAGGTCCTCCTGCCTCAGCCTTAGTGTTGGAACTACCAGCGAGTGCTACCAACTCTGGCTGAACCAAGAATTTTCTTTTCTCTTTAAAATATTTATTTTTTAGCCAGGCAGTGGTGGCACACACCTTTAATCCCAGCTCTCGGGAGGCAGAGGCAGATGGATCTCTGTGAGTTTGAGGCCAGCCTGGTCTACATAGTGAGTTCAAGGACAGCTAGGGATATGTAAGGAGATTGTCTCAAAAAGTTTTTTTTTTTAAATTAACTTTATTTATGTGCTTGGGAGTGTGTCTGTGTGAATGTATGGCTGTGTACATGGCATTCGGGTTCTAAAGAGTTCCCGGCAGCTCTGAACTACGCAATACGGGTGCTGGGAAGTGAACATTTGCTGGAAGAGCCGCAAATGCACTTAACCACTGAGCCCTCTCTCCCGCCCTAACCATTACATAAGCTTCTCTCCCAGCTCCTCCTCACTGCTCCAATGCATGCCTAAGTCCTTCTTCCAAACATACTCTGTAGTGTCAAGGCCACTGTGAATGTCCCTGCCATCCCCAGGACACCACCCTTCAAAGGATGGGGGAAACTATCAGAATCTCCTAACCCTCTGAGTCAGGGGGGTGGAGTTGGGTTCCGGTGCTGACCCCACAGCTACCTTAGGGCCAAGCCTGGCACTCCCAGAGTTGCTCTGTACCCGGGCCTCTTCTGTGGCAGGCCAGTAATCTCCTGCTGCCCACGGGGGGGGGCAAGGCTGCTTCCTTCCACTCCCAAGACCCACTGAGCTAAAGGGAGCCCAGCAGAGGCAGTCCTGGAAGCCTCCCAGAGAGACCTGCCATTGACAGGGGTTGGTGGTGAGGGTGGGAGGTGGGAGGTGGCCGGGGGGGGGCAGGGAGGGATGGGGAGAGCTTAGGACTGTTGGTGACAGGCAGCAAACTCGCATGGTCATTTCATCAGATCCCTCCAGCACAAGGAAACTGGGCCCCAGCAGCTGGGGGAGTGAATGACTCCCAGAGGCAAAAGAAAAGCAAAACAGAGCCCAATATGGTGGCCCAGGCCTATAATGTCAGCAGTAGGGATGAGGTAGGAGGATGGAGACTTCAAGGCCAACCTGTGTTAGGAAACCAACCAACTTTAACATAATCTTTAGTTCTTTTCTTCTCTGAGATAGGGTTTCTCTGTGTAACAGCCCTGGCTGTCTTCGAACTCGCTCTGTAGACCAGGCCCATCCTGGAACTCACTGAGATCTGCCTGCCTCTGCCCCCTGAGTGCTGGGACTACAGGCGTGCACCACCTCCACCTGGAAATCTTTAAAATTTTTAAGCAATATTTTAAATGTATCCTTTGTCAATTCCATACATGTGTCTTGTATCTCCGTTCCCCATCTTACTCCCCCTCAGACTCACCCAATGCTCCTCCCTCCTGCTTTCCTCTATCTTTAAAAAGCAACTCACCGAGACCAGCCAGTGCTGACTGTACGCACACAGCTGTGGGGGCTTCCACTAGGGCATAGCAATCTACCAGAGGCCTTGCACCTGAAGAAAATTGATTTTCCTTCCTCAGAAGCCATCAATTGCCCAAAGCTCCTCAGCTAAGGAGGGGACTTGTGAGCCCCTCCCCCTGTCTTGGGCAGGTCTTGGGCAGCTAACCACAGATGCCATGAGGCCCTGAGTACGATGGCCACGTCATGTCTAGAGGGACAGTGGTTCACAGCACGCTTCCCTGCACCCCAGCTTGACACACTTTCTTCCCTTAAGTGACATTCCCTATGCTTTGGGGTGGGATGGAAGTGATCTAGAATGTCCCGTTTAGGATGGAGCACTTGACAGCCACAGATGCTCAGATCTTTGACCACTCATAGGTCTCCGTGCTGGCTTCTGCCCACTGCAGGGAGAAGCTTTTTCAGACCGAGGCTGAGAGCAGAGTCTACCATTAGAAACAAATATTTAGGAGTCAGTTTAACAACATGACTATTAGCAAAACAGCCGTAGCTTGCTCTCCTCTCTGGCCTAGGACTTCCTGAGGCCAAGCTTACAGTACCAGGCACAAATTCATTCCCATGGAGCAGGCAGGACTCGATCTAAGCAAAAAAGTAGTTGGTTGCACCTGCACATCGATGTCACTATTGCACAGGTGGGTAGAACTTGCCTGGCAGGTTGGTATTGTAGTATTCAGAGGCCAGTGCTGGGTAAAACCACTGATGCTTTTTCTCCCCAACTGGCCTGCTGGTTGGCAGGGAGGAAGTTTCTGGTCGGTGCCAGGTTTATATTTTAATTATGTGTATGCGTGTGTATGGGTATGTGCAGTTGGGTGCAGTGCCCAGAGAGTCCAGAAGAGGACAGTGGATCCCCCAGAGCTGCAGTTACAGGTGATTGTGACCCACCCGATGTGGGTGCTGGAAACTGAACCCATCTCATCTCCAAGCACCCCCAGTTAGATTTTTTTAAAAAAATATCTTGCAACCAAAGTGTGTGGTGTCTTGAACAATAAAGTCTTATTGGCAATAGCCTATGTTGTTTTGGTGGTCTCTGGGGTCTCCCTGAGTAATAACTTATAGGGAGCTACCACATGCCCGACACTGAGATTGTCATTTAATAACTGATGTCTCCTGGGGAACAGTCTCTACCCTGAAGAAGAGTGGGCACGTGGGGGGTGAGCAGAGGAAACCACTGGGGAAGGGAGCAGCCAGGGAAGCAGACCCATGGATACACAGGTCCCCAAAGCATAGAGAACGGAAGGGAGCCTATGGCTGTGCAACCCTGCATGTGTTTGACATTATTTGTTATTGGAAGTTAAGCAGGGTCAGGCCTCTTTAGACACAGATGGGGCAACCCATTGGGGAGAGATCCCTGCACCCTCACAGGACTCATACGCAAGTGAAGATGTTACCCACATTTTTTGTGTATGTGTATATGCATCTGCGTGATAGCATGCATGCCTCTGTGCTTGCGTGGAGGCCAGAAGAGGGCACTGGACAACCCTGTCACTCTCCCCCTAATCCTTTGAGACAGGGTCTCTCCCTACACTTGGAGTTTATGTTTTCTTGGCTAGGCTGGAAGCCAGCAGGTCCCAGCAATCCTGTCTGCTCGGCTTGGAGCTAGGGTTATAGATGTATGTACAATACCTGTCTTGTTATGTGAGGGCTGGATCTAAATTCTGGTCTTCATGGTTGAGCAGTAAATACGCTCAACTGTTAAACTGCCTCTCCTGGCCCATTCCCATTTTAGGGATGAGTAAACCAAGGCGCAGAGGGTGGCTTACCCTCTGGAGACAGCAAGCAGAGTAGTTAGGAGTTGAGAATGCAGGGACACTGGGCACTCTGTGCCTTCTCCCCCTTCTTCCACTTTGTTGTCTCCCCTTTGTATTTTTTCCTTACCTTTCCTATGTTTGTGTGTGATGTGTGCACATGAGGGTGTTAGTGCGCTTGCATGGGCACACACTGTGGAGGCCAGAGCTGGACACCACGAGTCGCCTCCACTGTTTTCTACCTTCGTGACTTGAGACAGGGCCTTCCACTGTCCTTTTCTCTCTGCCACTGGCCAAGAAGCTCCTGGGATCCTCAAGTCTCCACTCCTCAGTGCTGGGGTTACAGGCACAGGCAACCTTGCCTGACTTCTTATGTGGCGGCTGGGGGACTTGAATTCAGGCCCTTGTGCAAGTGCTCTTACCTACTGAGCCATCTCCCCAGCTCTTTCTTTTGAAACAGGGTCTCATGTAGCACAGACTGGCCTTAAGCCTTAGTGGTTTTCCTGCCTTGGTTATCTGACTATTGTAATTACAGATATGAGCCACCCTAACATGCTTGCCTCCTCCTCCTTCTTCATCATAAACTTAGCAATGTTTACTTAGCTAAGGGATGCTGGATGAATACACAAGAAGGGCTCAGATGGATGCTTCTTACAGCTTGACAACAATAACTGGACCATATCTCACCTCACTCAGGCACAGCTCAATTTACCCATCGTACTCTGATTGCCAAACACTGGGTATACAAGTGATTGGGACACAGGTCCTGCTTGTGGGCTGTGGAGGCAGGACATGTGGTCAAATATGAAAAGGTGTTAAGAGAAGTGGGAATAGAGCCTGTGGCCTGAGACAGGGGAATGCCCAAAGAGGGGGTAGCTGCTTCTCCCTGCAGAGAAGGGTCAAGAAAGGGGAGGGACTTGTGGGTGCTCTGAACCACGGCTGAGTGGCCTTACCTTCTCAGCTTTCCAATGCTTCCTGTCCTGGCAACCACTGGGACATCAGCGTGCTGGGCAGTTTTGCCAGTGTTGATTTCCTGACCCACAGTTGAGGGCAGTGTGGCTGCAAGCGTCAGCTGTATTCTAAGATCTTCATTTAAGATTGGTGAGGAGAGGCAGGGGTCCCCCAAGTCCAGACTCTTCATTTCTTCTGCATCCACCCTGTCTTTTGAAATGATTTGGTCCGTTGCCATGAGCAGGCTCAATTACCTGCAAGCACAGAGCTTGGAGTGTGTGAACCCCACACCAGAACACATGCTGTGGGGCATGATTTGGCCATTGGACAGGACATCAGGTTTGTCAGGAAATTGCAAACAGATGGATAGGGAGTTTGTACCTGTGCAGTGTGGTTGGAAAGGACATAGGTATCCAATAGCTAACATACATACATATACACATACACCCACACACTCCACACCCTGACACATACACACATGCATGCACACTCACCACATATATACACATGCTACACACACCACACACACCATACATACACATAGCACACATACACACCACGCACTCCACACCCTGACACATACACACATGCATACACACACCATGCATACACACACCATGCACACACACACACACACACTCTAACACACGCACGCACACACACACACTGAGCTCCCAAAGCCCGGAATTTCACTCTCATTCCTTGGTCTACACTTCACTCACAGCCTGGCCCTCTATATACAAACATCTACCAAGCTCTCCAGATGCTAAGCCACATGCTAAGCTCAGAGAACCTGGAAAATGAACAGAACTCAGCTCCTGTTTGCCATCGCAGACCGCACCCCCAGCAAACCTCATAGGAGGCTCAGGAGACAGAGGACTCAGTCGGTAAAGTTTATGCCATGAAAACATGAGGACCTAAGCCCTGATCCCTGGCACTCACGTGGAAACCCAGGCATGGTGGCTCGTACCTGAAACCCTGCTGCAGGGGAGGTAGAGACAGGAGGATTGTTGGAGCTTGCTGGTCAGCCAGTCTAGCTGAATCTATAAACTCTGGGTTCAATGGAGACCGTTTCTCAAAAATAAGGCTGAGAGTGGTTGGGGAGGAGGGTACCTGATACTGACCACTGGCCTCCATTTGCACAAGCATCTGCACCCCTCCCACAACACATGTGCACCTGCACACACACATACACACACACAGCCTCTCAGTGTGTGTTGCTTTACACAGTGCTGGAACAAGGCAAGATCAAGCTAACTTGATCAGGGTTAGCTTTGATGAGAAGGGAGGCCAGGAAGGCTTCGTGGAGGAGGCAGTGCCTCAGCTGGGCACTGAGGACTGGGGAGGAGCCAGTTTATTACAGGCTGGGTGACAGAGGGCTTTCAGTCCAGGATGAGACTTGGGGAAGGTGCTGTAAGGTGTTTGTGGCACCTGGCTGTCTTGGCTGCTGCTCCCTGCTGTGGGTATCATGGAAATCTGAGAGCCTGTGAAGGGGAGAAGGGGCTGGACGGCAAGCCCCAAGACTGCAGTGTAAAGAGTGTTTTGGGAGCAAAAGAACGGAGGGACGCTCACTGGGCATCAGCTTGAAGGGACAAGGCGGGAGAGTGGGTAGGGACACCACACAGCTCCTACTGTGATCAGTGTGTTAGTTGGACCCTTTGTGTCAGTTATAACCAAGGGAGGCTATTCCACCCCTGTTCCTTATTTGGGGATGTTTGTCCCCGGAGTCCTCCAGTTGCTGGCTGCTTAGCAATCTGAGATGGGTCTGGATTCTTTTCTGTTTTAATCCAAACATTTTGTTCAAGCTCTGACCTGGGACTGTAGTGGGGATTACTAGAAAGCTTTGGGGCAGGTGACATGGCTTCATGCATCAGGGTGCAAGCCATGAGATGTGTAAGCCTCGAGATCTGAGTTCAATCCCTGGAACCCGTGTAACGATGGAAGAGAATCAACCCCGCAGAGCCGTGAGGGGTTGAGTGGGACAGACCACAGGGTAGTCAGAGTGAGAGATAAGAGACTAAAACTAATGGGCCAGACAGTAATTTAATTAATACAATTTCCGTGTGGTTATTTCGGGGCTTAAGCTAGCCGGGCGGCTGGGACCAAAAGCAGGCTCTCCTCATCACTACAGAGAGCCTCTTTTGTGGCTGTATGGGACACTCAGTGGCTCCTGGAGCTCTGTAACAGACATTCCTCTATGAGGTCACTCCCACTTGGTGTCCAGTCTTGTTTACTGTGACCACAAATGCTCTTGTGAGACATGTGACCTCGGGGCAGGAATCAGGTGCTTTCCGTGAGCGTGTTCAGCTGTAAGAGGGCCAGTCCGCTCCATGTGCTTCCGTTTTCCCGTGTCATGTAGGCAGTGCAGAGACCGCAGCAGTCGGCTGGCATGTGGCTTGCACGTCAGGTTAGGGAAAGGAGTCTGGGCTTCCACAGACCCAGCCAGGATTCTTCCCTGATACCGTGAGAGGGAGGACCAGGGGGAACAGGTAGCAGAAGATAAATGGGCAGGCAGCTCAGGAGGACAGGCTCACACTGGCTAAGAGGTCAACCCGACCTTGTTAACCAAGTCATTGCATGGTCAGCATGGTCTAGAGGGGACAATGCTCTGCCCAGTACAGCGAATCCATGGCCTCTGCATCAGCTCCTGCCTGCTTGAGCTCTGGTTCTGACTTGCTCCAACGGTGGACTATGATCTGGAAGTGTAAGCCAAATAAACCCTTTCTTCCCCAAATTGCTGTTTGGTCATGGTGCTTTGTTGTAGCATAGAAACCCTAATTAAGTCAGAGACTTCAAAGCCAGACCCAGATTCAGGGTAAAATTCGGAGATGCTGTGGAAAAGACAGCTCCCACACTGGCTTTTCACTGTTCCAGCTTGGAATGGACTCACTCCACTGGCCCCGGCTCTGCCCAAGAGATCTTAAAGATGTTCCGGAGGGTGGCACTTTGGTACCCAGACAACGAAGAGAGCCACAGCACCTGGGAAATTGGAGGAAGGAGTGGAAGCTTAGCAAAGAGGTGGTCAAGGGGAGGACGGGAGGAAGGGGAGGGTGTGAGAGAATGGGAGAAACACTCTCCAGTCTTGGAGCCTGTTAGGCCAGGACTGAGTTCCAAGGGCTTTGGCAGCTGCTTGGAACCATGGCTCCCCTGGGGGCAGTGCCGGCCCCAGCCAACTGTCACCTCCGGGATTACATTTCAGAAACTAGTTTTTGAGAGAGACAAGCTGGGCCCAAGGGGGCTGTATCTCTGTATCCTTGTCCTTGGGAGGTGGAGAAAGGAGAAGAGGAAGGGGCGGGGCAGCTGTGGGGGGGCGGAAGCCAGGCTGCAAAAGCAATTAGTGGGGAACAGGAAATTGCTTTGTGTTGGGCTTCCCTAGGGGTTTAGGTGGGAAAGGAGGCCTGCGAACCCCCCTGTGCAGTCCTAGTGGCTCCTGGTTTGACTTTATCAGACAACAGCTTCAAGGAGGCATCTTCAGGGCCAACTCATGTATCTCTCATACGGAAAGAGAGAGGGGAAACCAGGGCTTCTTAGCAAATGTTTTGAGATGTAACCAAGAGCCACCAAAATAGTGTATGTAGCTAATCCTAAATCAGTTGGCTCATACTCTCCCTGGAGGAGTCCAGACTCACAATTGGGTGTGTGTTCATCCATTTAAAGCACACGCCCTCACTTGGGCGTGTCTTTGTTTCTGAGCTCTTCTCTTTCTCTTAACCTTCAAGCTCAATCCTGTATAAAAACATCTTTAATAAAATTTCCAGCTCTGCCTCGCCATACCTTAGTCCTGAACCTCTTTTTAGTGTGAAACTGGGAATTCCCGGTTGGTCTGAGTCAAGGTCTGCCAAAATCTGAGGTAACCAACTCTTCAGACTGGCGAGGGTGGCAGTGTGGGGCTGTGCGTTTGTTCTCTCCTTTCCGACGACACTCTCGCTGAAGGAGTCTGTGACGTGGACGGAAAGGGCTCCAGGGCAGGTGTGTTAGTGGGAAGAATCGGAGTGGGGAGGGACAGTCAAGAAGAGGACATGCCATAATGGCTGTCACTGAATTGGCTGTGACAGCAGGAGCTGATTCTAAGGGATCTTTCCGTGAAATGACCGTCTGGGCATATTCTCCAGACAGGAAGTGCAAGTGTGTCTACCTGGTCTCTTCCCCCTTGGCTGATGGTGGCCCCAGGGCAATTCCCTCACTTCCTGATCTGCAGGGCCTGGAGGAGGCACCTGCTCCAGGGGTGCCGTAGAAGTCCTCAAGGAGTGGGGTCCCTTCCTCAGGCCCCTGTTCTTTTCCCACAGGTGGCCTCCCAAGGACGGGGTACCTGCCTTTTTATGTGTCTCCAGAGCCCAGCTTGTACAGCAGTTGAGGATACACGTCTGAGGGGGAGACCAAGTCATTCTGGTGAGGTGGCAGGAGTCAGGCTGACTGCTGTAGCTTGCTGAGGTTGGGCAGGGGCAAGGAGGACATCCAGAAATCTCACAGGACGTCACTCTGGGATTCTACCCTTGGATCTGCCAGATGACCTCTCAAAGTGCAACCCAAGCTGGAGTTGGGGTTGAGGGACGGAGGGGTTCCTAGGAGGGTGGAGGGTGCAGGGGGTCTCCAGCTTTGGCTTGGCTTCCTGCTTCTCCCCATAATGCCCCCTCCCCCTGTGGAGCACACTCTTTTCCAAATAACTTCCTGTGACTAGGTGACCCAAACAGCCACAGTGATTGGCCCAGGAATGGGCTCCTGACCTAAGAGGGACCAATCAAAACTCTTTCCTGGAACCAGTCTCTCTTCCTCTTGAGCCTTTGAATGGGAAAGGAGAATCTATTGCTGTGGGAGAGTGCTCTTGTTCACTGTAAAGATTTGTCACTCATATTGGCTTAATAAAATGCTGATTGGTCAGTAGCCAGGCAGGAAGTATAGGCTGAGCAACAAGACTAAGAGAATTCTGGGAAGAGAAAAGGCTCAGTCTGCAGTCGCCACCCAAATGCAAAGGAAGCAAGATGAGAATGCCTTGCTGAGTAAGGTACCAAGACATGTGGTTAAACATAGATAAGAATTATGAATTAATTTAAGTCTTAAGAGCTAGTTAATAATTAGCCTGAGCTAATAGGCCAACCAGTTTATAATTCATATAAGCCTCTGTGTGTTCTGTTGGGACTGAATGACTGCAGGATCAGGCAGGACAGAAAATTCTGTCAACAATCTATTTCAGTAATTTGTTTTTTGCTGTCTTTTGCATATTTTTATTTTCTTCCCTCCCTCACTTCCTTCCCTCCCTCCCTCTCTGCCTTTCTCCCTCCTTCCCTCTCCCTGTGTGCGTGTGTCTACATATGTGCACAGCATGTACGTGGAACTCAGAGGACAACTTTGTAGAGTTGCTTCTCTCTCTCCACTGCTATATGAGTTGACAGAATTGAACTCTGGTTGTCAGGCTTGCTTGGCAAACACCTTTACCCACTCAGCCATCTCAATTTTTGCCTTTTTACTTTTGTGTGTGCATCCTCATATGTGTGTGTGTGCATGCATGCTCATGTATGCGTGGGCCCATGTGTATTTGTGTGTGAGAGGAGGGCTAAGGTTGATGTGGGGAATCTTCCTTGACATCTCTTCCACTTTGTTCTTTAAGGCAAGGTCTCTCGGTAGCCAGCTTGCTCCAAAGATCTCTTGTCTTCCCTTTCCTAGGCTGGAATTAGAGACAGACACCACACACAGATTCATATGACATTTATATTGGTCTGGGGCTCTGAGCTGTGGACCTCTTGCTTATGTGAGAAATGCTTTAACTGCTGAGTCCTCTTCCCATGCCCTGCTGTTGTCTTTTGTGATAAGCTCTGGCTTGCTAGGGAGCCTTGTCTGGCCTCAAACTTGCATTGTAGACCAGGCTGGCCTCAAACTTGCTCTGTAGACCAGGCTGGCTTCAAACATGCTCTGTAGACCAGGCTGGCCTCAAACTTGCTTTGTAGACCAGGCTGGCCTCAAACTTGCATGATCCTCCTCCTCTTGCCTAGCGGTTGCTGGGATTGGAGGCATGCACCCCATGGGAGCCCTGCTGGAGAGAGTGGCTCTGAAGTCCTTACGGCTTCCCACTTAAGGATCCCCAGACAGGGGGTACAAGGTCTTAGTAGAAAACCCCAGTGCCTGGCACTTGCTGCTCAGGGGTGGATCCAGGTGGAGGCCATGTCCCACAACAAGGTGATCCCAGCAGGGCGGCTTCCATTCCAGGATGCTAGTGGCTAAGGATCCTATGATCTTTTCAGGATACTTTGTGAGTGGATTCTGCTCTCATTTAGGTAGGCTGACCTGCTTGACAGGTAGAAAGGGTAGGTTGGCATGAAGCAGCTTGGGTAAATCCCCCTTTCGGTGACCCTTGCTTGACTTTACAGATTTGGGCCTGTTGACACACTGGCTTCCTGAGCTTGTCTCCCCGCTTTAGCTTGAGTGTGTCCATCCTACTCTGTAGGCTTCACGGTGGGAGGCTCCGCGGGCCATTATAACCCTCCTTCCCTCCAGGCCAGCACTGTGGGCCTCCAGGAAACGAAAACTGCTTGTGAAATTAGGGGTGTTCTAGCAGCTGCATTTAAAACAGAAAAGGAAGAAAACCCCACCCGAACCAGGGGAAATTAATTTCAACAATATATTTAATCTGATGGATCCAAGATGGTAAGATTTCAGTGTGTGACCGGAGTGAAAAACAATGAGCTGTCAATATCAATGAGAGACTTTAGCATACAGGTTTTTGTACTTAAATTTCAAAGCATATCTCAACCCGGACCAGGCACATCTCAAGTGCTCTCGGCAACCGTGTGGAGTAGGGGCCATTGGTCAGCACCGGGCATCACGTGGCATAGGGAGCAGACCACAGTCTGCAAAAGTCTAGGTATTTTGTTGTTTTCATTTCAGTCCAATCTCTCATTTAACTAGAATTATATCAGCTGTGTACTACTTTGGACCTGAGATGTGATCTTCAGAGGTGGCCCAGGAACCCTTGAGGAAACTGAAGACAAGAGAGCCAACTCCAGGAGTCCCTCTTCTCTGTGATAGGCAGAGGGAGCTATGGGGACTGGGTATTGATTCTCTTTTGTTTATTTGTTTTGATGGAGTAATTATAGATTCTTAGTAAAGTTACAAAGATAGCATAGACTTCACCCTCCATCCTTTCATGGTAGCGCCTTGGATAACCAGAACACATTTGATCAAACCAAGACATGGACCCTGGTGCTGAACTGCTATCTAAACTACATATGTCGCTCAGATTTCATTAGCTTCCCACCCAGGTCTCCTTCCACCTTCGTCTGGCGCTCTGTGTCTCTGTCTCTCTCTGTTTCTGTCTCTGTCTCTCTCTGTCTCTCTCTGTGTAACTGTATGTGTGTGAGCGCATGTGGAAGCCGGAGGTCAAGGTTAGGGGTCTTCTTCAGACACTCCATGCTTTATTATTTATTTTGAAACAGCATCTTACAACGTAGCCCTGGCTGTCCTGAAGTTCACAGACATCCGCTGCCTCTGCCTCCCACGTGTTGGGATGAAAGGCGTGCGCTACCATGCCCAGCTTCACTTTCTGTTTTGAGACAGGTCTCCCACTGGACCTAGAGTTCATTGGTTAGCTAGACTGGTGAGCCAATGAGCTCCAAGGTCTATCGATCTCCATCTTTCCTGCCAGTATTGAGCTTACAGACATCTGTTGCCACACCCAACTTTAACTGGGATGCTGGAGGTCGGAACTCAGATCCTCATACTGGTGTAGGAAGCACTTTGGCCACTGAGCCCCTCATTTCCTTTCTGTTAGGGATTCAATCCAGGATGCCATACTTCATTTGGGGCCACCTATCTATTTATACAGCAGCTTCATTGAGGTACAGTGTATGCCATATACTCCCTCGGTAAGTCTCACGTGTACCGAGACCTGTGACACCATCACACAGATGGTGTGTCCATTGAACCACACAACAAGGAACCAAACTTGGTGAGAGTTCGCCTAATCCAAACACTGTCTTAATCATTTTACATGATGAAAATGCTGATCCCTTTTAATAGCCCTGGCAGGTTGAATGACCCCTGCCGCCTCTTCTCTCCCAGGGATAGAACTGTGTCCCGGTACCCTCTGCCGTGTGATTTGGCAGAGATCTCAAGTACGGCGGGGGGGGGGGTATGTTTCCCCATCTGTTGCAGGCAGAAAGGTTGGCTCCCTAGACCCCATATGTTGAAGCCCTGATGTCCAATGTGGCTATATCTGGAGACAGCTTTGAAGGGGGGATAATTACAGTTGAGTGAGGTCATTATTGTACAGTGCTTGTTAGTCAGCGTTGTGGTATTGTAATGGATGCCGGGGATAATTAGCCTAGTTTGAGTTTTCTGGCTCACAGTTTGGGAGACATCTGAGCATGGTTGATTGGTTCTGTAGTGCTTGGGCCTGGGAGAGGCAAAGCTTCAAGATGTATATAGGTTATAAGGAAGAGCCATACCCATTTTGTAGTGGCAAAGAAAAGAGGAAGAAGTCAAGCCCCATTATCTCCTTCAAGAGCTGTCATGGTGTGAAAGTAAAATAACCCCCCAGACACTCGTGTTCAAACACTTGACCCTCCCAGACACTCGTGTTTGAACACTTGCCCCCACACAGACACTCGTGTTCAAACACTTGCCCCCCCAGACACTCGTGTTCAAACACTTGCCCTCCAGACACTCGTGTTCAAACACTTGCCCCCCCAGACACTCGTGTTTGAACACTTGCCCCCCCAGACACTCGTGTTCAAACACTTGCCCCCCCACAGACACTCATGTTTGAACACTTGCCCCCCCAGACACTCGTCTTTGAACACTTGCCCCATGCACACACAGACACTCGTCTTTGAACACTTGCCCCATGCACACACAGACACTCGTGTTTGAACACTTGCCCCATGCACACACACAGGCACTCGTGTTTAAACACTTGCTCCCCCCAACACACACATAGGCACTTGTGTTCGAACGCTTGCCTCCCCAACACACACACAGGCACTTGTGTTCGAACGCTTGCCCCACTCCCCAACACACACACAGGCACTTGTGTTCGAATACTTACCCCATCCCCCCAACACACACACACACACACACACACACACACACACAGAGGCACTTGTGTTCGAATACTTACCCC